>SRMA01027270.1:143454-202180 GCA_007224835.1 Danionella cerebrum | reverse complement strand
TATATATATATATATATTTTTTTTTTTTTCTTTTTATACATAAACACACACACACGCACGCGCGCGCGCGCACGCACGCACGCACGCACGCACACACACACACACACACACACACACTTTTACATTGTTCTCTTAACAGGAGCTGCAGCACAGATAATCCAACAACTCAGAGATGGGTTACTGTGTATCTGGTCTTACATTTGAAACTGAGAGCTTACTGTAAATCTTAGAGTCAGCTTTCAATATCCAAGAAGCCTTGTTATTAGCTTATCTGAGAGTTGTTTCAAGGCTCCCACTCTTTAGAGAAGATACAAAAAGATAAATAAAGGTATTGAAAGCAATTAAATGTCAAGGGTGCCTAAATTTATGCACATGTCTACTTTTCTCTAAATAATTCTATTTCTAATAATCTCAAATATCACTTTCTGTGTCCTATATGATATATTATCAAAAATTTTCTGCACACAAAAGAAAATCTTAACATTAACAGGGGTGCCCATACTTTTTTTCTTCCCAAAATGCATAGGTTTAGTTTAGCTATTATAAGTATTAGTTTTTATACTTTTGACAAATTAAAAAAAAGATCAGAAGTATTGTGTTATCATTTTCAAACATTTCTTTAGGCATTTTCCATAGGCAAGGAGCCTTAAGTGCAGAACTATAAAGACCCATGAAAGATCTTGTCTTGTGCAAATCATCTACAAGCCCTTTCCAAACACTGTTTTCATGCAATGCATCCAAGAGAACAAATATATGAAAAAAAGGAAGTTCCTGTGTTAGGGGAAGGCCTTTTTTAATATTTAATAACTTGCGTCTTACAATATGTAGATGAAACGCATAATGCGCAGTCATGTCATCTGGCATTTGGAGGCGGGAGACTGTATGGGAATGCATCCTACTACAATAAGCTTTGTTAACAAGACGCTCGCTATCAGCACATTGAAGTTTTTCCCATTCAGAACTGTTTCTCTTATGTTGCGACCTATCACAAGCTGTTAAAGAAGTCCCATATAGGGCTCTGCTGCTTTCTTCCAGCTTTGGTTTTCCATTTTGTTCGACAGTGTAGTGAGAACACTTATGACAAGCCGACTGTATACAACAAGAGAAAGGAAGTGTCGTAAGGCATCACCATCTATCACTATGGATTGATTTATTTCATATCAATACAAATTGTGTGTAAATAAATGAACAAAGATGAAAGGAGAAATGTATCTAAAAATTCAGGCTGGTTGATTAATTGATAGTCGACTAGGAGAGGCTTATTCGATCGACATTTCCATTAGCCGGTTAATCTGAAAAAAAACCTAATCACACGCACGCCATTAAAACCAAGTTTAACGCCACAATAGAATTTGTTCACTGAGAAATTAAAAGTTTTACAGCACTCAGCTGTAAAAGGTGTCACACAGCAGCCAATATATCAGAAATCTTGTGATTGTGAGAATAAAATACTTAGGATTAATACATTTTAAATATGATCATGATTCCATAAAAGACTTGGTCAGAAATATGTCTATATTTAAAAGACGAGGTGGTAACTGCAGCCAAAAGTGTAAAGAATTGATCACTAAGAAATATAATAATGAGCTAATTCATCATTATTGTCATTAGTATTATTTTGAGGAGATTTACAAACTCTGACATTATTAGGGGCACTGTGTACAGGAATTTGATGAATACATGTGACTGATTTTTAGATAAATTAAGGCTGTAATATAAGAAAATTGCTGAGAAAAACAGCAGCACTGTGAATACATTTAAATTAAATATATAATTTACCTTCAAAGTTCATTTGAATTGCTGTTTGCAATTTACATACACCAGAGGGCGCAATTTCCTTTCCAAGGATCTTTTAGACTCTTCATGTTTCCTCTTTTTTGGACAAAATGTATACACATCCATCAATGCCTTCAATCCTGAAAGCTTGCAGACCCCCTCCCCGCACCAAAACAATTGGTTTCAAAGAACAAAACAAAAATATGTTCTGCTACTAAATCAGTTACTCTTTCTGTATTCATGCTTTCTTTAATAATTCGACATACAAGTTGATGAGTAATTGAATGGGGCATCTGAACAGAAACTGCCTCGAGCCTTTTGTTATTCGTTATTCAAGATTTCCGAGTATTTAATGTTCCACTGTCCATTGCCATCAGCCATCCATCAAATGCTATTTACTGAAACGTCTCATGAATCACAAAGAAAGCCAACTTAAAGCAAATAAATAAAATAGACTCAATATATTTTGATGTGTGTGAATTAGCATAAAGCTATAAGCCGAATGAAATGGTTTTGGCAAGTCACTGGGTGTGGTGGTGGGGTGGGGGTAATAAATTCGTAAGAAAATCACACATGCTGCTTTATGGCATAATAAATTATGCCGAGCTTTCTGCAATGTCCTCGTGGCTGAGCGCAGTGCGCAATAACCCACACACACTCTTGCAATATTTATCAGCACACTCACTCACACAGGCGATGTGGCCCATGCAGGAAAGAACAGAGTCGTAAAACACAACAGAACACAGCAGGAGTTTCATTTAACACTTACTTTTAGTTTGTTGTGAAAATTGGATTTGAGTGAAATGGATTCAAGCTGTTCCTCAACAAAGTGTAATCATTTGGAGCTCATAATAGTTTAGCTCATTAAATAGTTTGTAGTTAACTTTTCAATCCACCAGGATGCTGTCTTCATCTTCTTAACAAGTTCTTGCAGTAAAGTACTAGTGTGTGCAAAAAATGTGAATGTTAACTATGCACTAAGTGTAGTATTTCAAGCCTTTATAAGTTCAATTTTAATCATTGTATGCTGAAAACTCCAAAAAGTGTTTCATAAAAAAAGAATACCATGACAGTTCAAGTGTGTAGGCTCCTTGTGTCATGGCATAGAAGGTTGATTTGATGGTTGTGCAGAAGACAATCATTGACACCCTCCATATAGGGATAAAAAACTCTGAAATGTAAGCGCTAAAGAAGCTAATGCTAACAAATGATTGTCAAGGAAGAGTCATTCAGAAATGACTTGAAAGTTGCATGCTTCAAGCCATTCCAGAAGAACCTGCATCTTTCCTGGGCTCACGGGGTAAGGACTGGAGGAATATCGGAGAGGCACAAAGTCAAGCTGCTTACAGGGGTCATGACACGTCGAGCATTTTAGTGGCTTTTAAAATGAACTCTTAGAGTAGATTGAATCAAAAATCCAAACATGGACGTTCCAGAACAAAAAAACAAGTTTGTTTCTTTTAAAAACTGGTTTTATTCACACCGTTGACCAAGTCACATGAGACAAATTGTTACATCAAGGCTGGACATGAAAAGGTGATTTCTCTCCTCCGGGAGTGATGCACTATCCACAAACAACGCATTCTCTTGTGATAAGCGAAAACAAACGCACAAGAGTCAAACAGAGGGAGAGACAGAGCACTTACCTGCCAAGCACATTCGGGGCAGCCTGTCGAATCCCGGTTGGGGCAGCCTCAATTTTTGTAATTATTTATAGAGTTCTTTATTAAATATTGCTTCAATGATTTTACTCATAAAATAAAATAAGACATTGATATTTTAATTGTTTAAAAAACTTATGTTAAAGTGTGTTACATCAAGGAATGCGCCGACGTTCACATCTGGGCCACCACTAAACACGGTTGAAACATGGTTAAGGAGGTGGCACGTTTGCATGTTCTCTCTTGAATTATTTGAATATTCCCTTAGATGTGAATGTGTGATTGAATGTGCATGTTGCCCTGGGGACTGGGGACCTGTCCAGGGTGTACCCCCGCCTTGTGTGCTGGGGATAGGCACAAGCAGACCCCGATGACCCCGAAAGGGAATATGCTGGTTAGAAGATGAATGATTGACTGAACATGGTTCACGCTGGACCCCGAAAGGGAATATGCTGGTTAGAAGATGAATGATTGACTGAACATGGTTCATCTCTCACGCTACACCTCCGATTTCTCATGCTACAATAACTTTCAAGATGTAAAAATGTGCGGAGCTAAAAGTTTATCTGTGATCTGTTTCTTGATCCTGATGATAAAAGTTGATGATCGATATGTCTTCAGTCTGTGAGGGTTTTTTTTTCGCTAAACAAATGACAAAAATGCTATTTTTCTTTATTCACTTGAACAGTTTGGTTTTCATAAGCTGACAAAAAACAAAAGGATTTATATTAGAACAACAAGCATACAATTGTTTCTATGTAACTGAATTGTCACTTGAATAAATTATAAATAATGAGTTATTTAACGTTAAGGAGTAATTACATTTATTTTCCATTACATTGTTTTACATTTATAAGTTACATCTGGCCCTTTGAGTACAGCCATTATGCTAATGTGACCCTCTGTGAAAATGATTTTGACACCCCTACCCCTACTATCACCCTTTCACTATTTTTTTTGGATCTCAGGACACCCTCTATCTGGTTGCCATTACATCACCCGCCAAATGCACCTGATTCAAGGCTGATTAGAAGTATAGGTGATCTCATGAAAAAGGGGTCTTAAACCAGGCCATATACCATCAAAATGTGGGTCAGAAGCTCAGCTGAAACAAGATAAAAATGAATGACTTAATACACTGACACTTGATATAAAAGGAACCTTTGGTGTTCTGTATAGAAACAATCACTCTTAATGCATGCAGAAATCAGACACCACAAATGGTGCAAAATTATATCTAGACATATTTACAAATCAATTTGAATAGACCAAACCATTAAAACTCTCAAACGATCTGAGTACTTTCACTTCTGAAATGGAACTGAATTTACAGCTGTCCATCTCAGTTCTTATTGAACCTCCTCCAGACTCTCTGAATAGCTTTCCAAATCAGTCCATCAGGAAACAATAAAGCTGCGCCTCGCTGATGTTAGCATAAAACTGTCAGCTGCCCATGACTCATCTTTTTTGCACTTTCATGTACTATGCTGGCATTTAGAGAGTTCTTATAATGGAAGGTCTAGGGTTCATACAATCACACCCAAAGAAACAAGCTACTTTGTTTTTATAATGAGTCACTGGGCTCTGACAAACAGCCATAAATACCTGGAACAAATGTTTCTTTAAAGAAAGAATAAAACCCAAATTCAATTCAAGGCTTTCAAAAATGAATAGAAAGGTGCCAATTGTTTTATGTTGAGAAATCAGAACATTGTTTTATTTTCATTAATATGTTGTTCACATTGGTCTATTTGTATGGGAAATGTGATTTTTTTTTACTCAAAAAGTCTCTATTTTTTTATTAAAATCACATTCAGTATCTTCATTTTGCAGGCCAGGCTTATTCCAGAAACGGGCTGAGATTTTCATTCGGAAATCTTTGTAACTTCTCCCCAGTTACTCACCTATTGGCTACTAATTTGCACATTCATGACCTGTTTGTGAAGTCTGACGGTCAATGTGTGAGGGTGATTCATTGCAAGCAACTTCAATACTACTTATCACAGCAACATTGATAGACGCTAATGGCGTTTAGAGGAAACGTTATACAACTGTACTTCTATGTACTAGAATCTGATCCAGAATAGGATGCAAACGCAACGTAACAACCGTCGCTTGGCCTGGGCTTTAGGACTTCAATCCCAAACGTTTTCTCACGTTTCTTTCGTTTTCTTCAGCCCCTGAAGAATTAATAAATCCACTAGAACTGTAGATTAACAAGGCACTAAAGAAATGACTTAATGATCTGACGTATTTGAGACATTTTAAGAGAGAAATGCAGAAAAGATGTGCATTAGATGGTTTTGCATCAAAATAAAGACTCAACAGAGGCTTGTGTTTTCAGGGAGTCGCTAGCAAATACTAGTGAATGAATAATTGAAATTCAATTACTGCTATGGACTAGCGACCTGTACCCCTGCCTCTCGCCCAATGTGCGCTGGATATAGGCACTGGCAGACCCAAGTAACCCCGAAAGGAAATAAGCGGGTTGAAAAATGAATGAATGAATGAATGAAATTCAATTATTGAGTTAAAAAGTAGGCATGTCATGACGTCGGTGTTCCTACAGGTTGCCCCAAATATACTTGACAGGTAAGTGTAATTATGTCAACATTTTGTAGTTGCTTTAAAGCGTCTGGGCTCACACCCGACTGTTTTCAGGCCCAAGAAATATCATAAATGGCGTACATAAAACCAGTTTTTAAAGTAAAAAATAAGTTTTTTTTTGTTCTGGAAACATCCATGGTTCTATTTTAATTATTATCTACTCAACAAATAAAAAAAAACACTAAAAGGCTCAACATGCCATGACCACTTTAAAAATCGCAGCAAAACTGTAGGTGCTCTAAGCTCATATGTTCTTTATAAGCAAACTAAACTGTAAATATGTTCTTATGCAAAACAGCCACTTCAGCCAGGGAGGAATCCGTTTGTGTTTATTACAGTGCTTTATACCCAACTGAATTACCTCATTTAGCTGGCTGAGCATGCACAGTGTTAATTATCTAATTAGTACAGTAATGTTTAAAAATGAATTATAAACTAACAATGCCAGGTCTATGGATGTGCCCCAGGCTGAATATCTTTATTGGAAAGGCCTTGAATATAACTCAACACTGAGAAACTATTAGCTGAACATCAACAGACATGGTGACACCAGATAATGCAGCATTATCTGTTTATAACATTACCAGTTAAACATGCAAGATGAACACACAACAGAAAAGTAAAGCCTCGTGATATAGTGAAAATCCGTAAAATAGACATAAAATAACGTCAAAAGTATTACACACCATCGAAATAATGAAACTCATATTAACTAGTCAGTGGCAGTTTTAACTCATTTAGAAAAATCTTCAAAAGAGCAACAAATATACATAAATTCAACTGAGAAATTCATATGAAGAACATCATGTTTAGTGCTGTACTTTTTACACATCATTTGTACCATTCTCTCAAGAGCACTCACCCTTTCAATAAATCTTTGGTTAAAGTCAGGAATGATTTTGGCAAGTTTTTTCTCTATAGAGAGCCTGTCATTAAGACGATCCCGAGGAAGGTTTGATTCTCGTCACAGGTGAGAAGCACCTCGCAGCTTCTATTAAAGTCATGGGTGTTGTGATGAGGATTTTCAGTAGAGCCTCTGTCCTGAAGGCTGTTCCCCAGAAAAGTTAATTAATATTTTACTACATTTCTGGAATGGATTTCTTTTCATTTAACAACTTCTCTGCTGCTGTATCTTGTCCTTCGTTCCCAGTTGTGTATTCTTTGATATTTTCATCGACACATGCCTTTACAAAAACACAAAAGCCAAAGCTCCAGTGGTGATGTAGAAACTAGGACGTGAACATAAATGGCGTCGAATCCAGGCAGCTATGGAAAACTCATGGGCGCTACATATTAGAACTAGATTAGAACACCAGCAAATAAACTTAAGCGGATGGTAGATTTCATAGATAGAAAACTTGTCAAAGTGTTTAGGGAGGCAGTATCCGAAGGCAACAAACACAAAGCAATCACCAGAAGAAGAAAAGTAAGAGACAGTGAGATATAAACTATGGCCTAAACTTTAGCCAAAAACGTATCAATTGGGTGACTTGTAGTATTTTTATTGGCCATAAACAATCATTATCTATTGCATAGGAAGTACATTCACTGAATGCAGAAACAGAAAGTGCCCATTCAATCTCCAACCTCACTCATAAAGGATGTTCTCTCCATCTCCAGGAGCTCTTTTTGGCTGTGGTAGTTATTAGGCCTCCTGCTGTGTGTCACTGCTCAAGCGAGTGGGGTTGTGAGAAAGCGTGGGAGGAAAAGACGCACTGCAGACACTCAAATCTGAATCACTCGTAGCTAATTTTCTCTCTGTGCAAGGATTCAATGAGTCAAGACCTCTCAGCCAGCAGACGAGTGCTCTCAGTGAGAAGAGTAAAGTACCATTTTGTTTCATGAAGCAAGAACTGATGCGCTCTGAGAATCAAGGATGTGTAGATGAACTGTGAGGATAAATTAAAGCACAGTTTTTAGATTAGATGACAGATCAAATCAATAGATGTAGAGCGAAAGACCCCAGCATCTAAAACTTGCTGCAAACTTAGTTACTCAAAAATAATTTCCAGCATATCAAAAACTTTTTGTTGCAATGCTGTAAATGTCCGAAAACATCACAAGTTTTCATAAACGCTTGTTGACAGTGAACTGTGCTTCTTTTGCATGTGATTTGGTGGTTTGAAGATGGCTTCTTCCCAAAGATAAGGTTTACTGAAGTATAGGGAAACATTTTTTGTAAGTTCCTTAGGTTTTGAAGAGAGAATCGGGGCAGCTCTCTAGGTTGTTTCTACAGGGGCCAGCAATGACAACAAGCCTGATCTCCTGGATGAATGGCAAGAAGTAAGTAGATGGGTCCTCTTTGGACAGTAAAACAGAATAATCAATGGTTTTTGAAGAAAATGGCATCCTCCTGGCAAAGGGAGAGGGTTTCGCAATAGTAATTAACATAGCAATGTGTGTTTCCCCATACAAACTATAGCAAGCTAAGCTCTGGTGTATGTTCACTTATGTTTTTTTTTTGTCCTTTAACGACTTCTAAAGGCGATGAATCAGCAAGTTAAAGTTCATTTTAGTCTATGGGTCCAGCACTGACCCAGGACCTGTGTACAAAGTACACAGTAAAAACCGAAAAGTTATTTACCACACATCTCATTACCACAACATGAGATTGGTAACACTAAAATTGGTAATAATACAACATCAATTTGTTCAGCAAAGTAAAGTACGATGTATGTGACTTTAATTAGTGTATGTGACTTTAATTGATTTCTGGCTTAAAATCTAACTCTAACATCGACTTCATCAGACAAACCCATGTACATATGCATATGCCAGAATATGCTTCCCATGTACCCATATGTACAGTGGAAGAAATAATACAGTAGTTCTAAATTAAATAAATATCGTGCCTTCGACCAAAACTTCTTGCCAATTAAGTTTCTTCAAAGTTGCATTTATTGCTTGATTTTGGGATGTCTGTTTCTCATTCTACAGTGACCATTAAAAAATGTCACCTGTATGTAAATGAGGCAGAGAGGTGTGGGGTGGGGTGTATGTGCGCTCGTTTTCCCATTGATTGGAGTGTACAAGAAGAATCTTGGTGGGGACTTGTTTTTCTTCCTTTTTATATTTTCCTTCCCTTTTAACTTTTATTTCAGGTAACATTTCTACACCATTTTTATAGTCACAATCACAAGTTGTAGTTGCATCTGAATAAATTTATGGTTTTTACTCAGCACTCAGTGCTAGAGCAACGAACTTTAGAAAGATTTGCATCATCTATATTATTTACAAAAAAACCGTCCTCATATTCTTTACCGTATAATCATTAAACTGACCATTTTGGGTATTTCCATCATCTATTCACTGTATTGTGATGACAATAAAAGACACTATATTGATCTGTATTTTCATGTCATCTCTGAAATATAGCTAACTTGAACAAATCAAATATTGTTTTAGCTTATCCTCTGTACAGTGTATGTGTTTTTATGGGACAGCTTGGGGCAAAATCCTGGTTTGAAGGAAACAAAATTGCTTCCATCCATTTTGCTTAATAGACAAAATTACGTTTGACCACAGTCCCTTACTCTTTAAAAGCACCGTTTATTCAGACGGAACCAGACTGGAGCTCAGGGGCCAATGATTGGCTGTTCAACCACCCCCGTGGTCCCCTAGCCATTACTCTATCTCTGAGAGTAATGGGATATTTAATAACAGCAATACCCCCGCAGGCTGCCAATCACCCTCATCATCTGATTTTAAAATGTTTGCCGTAACCTGTGGCCTGCAGATGTAAACAAGTTTGCAGGGGAGTATGGATGCGCAGCCTCCGTGTCATTATCTTAATGGAATTCCTCAGACAGCTCTACAAAAGTAAACATCCCCCAGTCATGTTCACGACAGGGAGAGGAATATGACAACCCACATACCTGTAGAACCAATAAGACTTTGATGATGGGAGCATAAAGAAGTCAGGCTGCAGCGGGGAGAGTTTACCTACAGCCATGATGTTGTTTTCTTGTGGAGATTGGTGTTGATGTTAGAGAAGCACTGCTTTATCAGACAGGAATCCATTACCACCCTCACAAACACTTAATGTACTCTGAGCACGACAGATGTGCAGAAGCGCTGCTGCCTGAATCGCTAACCAAATCCTGTAATAACAGCCACATGGCGCTCAGCTTGAACATCCTCAGATGTTAAGACACATTGATACAGAAAGAGCAGGTCCCCGGAATGTGTCCCAACATGTTTTTACACTCATGACTAAGCTTGTGTGTGTGTGTATTTTAAGCTAATATTGTGGCAGCTTTTCTAATCAGCCAGGAGAGAGTGTGTTCTCATTACCAGCTCCCCTGATAGCACCGCTTACACATCTGCTGGGACACTGATATGCTTCTGCTGTGGTCCTGAAAAAATCTGCTCTTCCGCATCTTCCACACTTAACAGAACTAACATGCCGATCACAAGTCCGGCAACTTCTAGGACTAGGAATTCACCAGAGGAGACACGCTCACACACAGAACTATTAGCATATTACATCTGGCTCGCTCATGCATAGCAGTTGCCAATTACTTTCATTGGGTCTTTTTAGGTGGCAGTATGGGAATGGATCAAATGGCATTTTAGTTCTAATAACAGCAGACGAAACTTGTGAAATACTACAGAAAGCCCTGAAATAACCTCATTAGCTCTGGGAACAGACATGAATAATTTTTTTAGAGGGAAATGTGTAGCTAGAGATCATAAAAAAACATTCCTTGTACGTTTATGTGGATTTTTTGTTTTAATGTAGTGTTTAAATCTGATGAGTAGAAAATTTGAGTGAAATGAGTGAAAAATTTGATGAGTTGAAATCTGAATTTGTCAATCAAGGGGACTTTGACAATTTTTGATTTTGATTGTGGGGCATAAATAGGCGGTCACATCCCTGTTTCTTCTATATCATGTGTACTTTTGTGTACACATGTTGTTCCCTTTATTAGCCTTTATTCCTTCTTGTATCTAAGCTCCCCGCTTCACTCTGTTACCTGTGAGCTATTGTATCGTCAGCGTGTGGTTTACATAAGCGTGTCCCATGGCCGGCGGACTGAAGTCAAACCACTGCGATTGCTCCCCTTGTGCTGAACCCGCCGAACTTGTAAATTGATTCCTCAGAAATGATGTTATTTGCACAAATGGTTTTCAGAAGTTATTATACAGTGACCAAAGTTCATTAATTTTTTTGATTAAAATTTATTCTCATGTGCTCAATTTTCCCCTAAAAAAACAAGGTGGGGTCATGTGATTGACAGATATGATTGACAGCTATACTGAACAGAGCTGACTTACCGCTGTCAACAAGCTGTAAGACAGATCCTTAATATAAAAGGCTGCGTGTGCGAGTCAGACTATCCCGCGTGCATTCAAACCACACTTCGCGCTTCACACCAGTTTACTGGAAAAAGTTAAAAAAGATGCTAAAAATGACAAATTAGAATAAAATGTATTAACAACAGGATAGAGACTGTTTTTTCAGCCACAAACATATAACTAAACCATCTTCTGTTTGAGAATATTTTATACAGCCCTGCATGATGCCCCACTTGGACAAGGTGCCAATGGGCAAGCAACCAAATGCCCATATGGCTTTGTGCCACCGAATCTGTTGATGAAAAATCGAAAGAGACTGCTCAACCCTTTCTATCAATCTCATGGAGTTTAAAACCCCTACTTGCTGGCAAATATAACAAACATATTTCAAAATATACAGAAAATATATAGTTTTTTCCCCTCAAATAATTGTTTATGATTTAAACTGTAGCTAGTTTGGAATGATATCGACAGAGTGCATACTGAGAACAGATTATAGACTTGATTTATCAATTGTTCACAACCACTTTAGGTAATTTATTTTTATAACACAGCAACCCTGGTAGAAAATCGGAAGACTTCCTAGACTTTTAAGTGACAGCAGATGTCCCCCTCCACGTGCAGCACGTTTCTGGGACAGATTTGTTTTATGCATTGGAATAGAACTCAAAGGGGAGGTTTGGAGAAGGGTCAAAAGAGGTGCACTCAAACTATTGGATGGCGCTTAACACGTGGCTTTCATTGATTTTTATTTTTACTCTCTCATATGTTCTTTTGTGGTAGTGCAAATAATAGAATAAGGGTACAACCAACGAATCCTAAATTAGTTGAAACCTGAAATTATGGATAAAACGCCTATAAAAATGGGCAAAACCCAAAAAATGCTGTACCAGTTGAGAGGTGGGAACCGGCCAGTCTCTGACAGCGCTATCCTTGTCAACATCCATACTGACCACCCGAGAGCCGACAAAGCAATCAAGATACTTGATCTCGGACATGAATAAAGTGCACTTCTCGGGTTTAACAACAAGGCGTTGTAGAATCCCCCTGACTTGTGATATAGGAGTCTCTAAGTCCAGGGAATAAAGTGAAATGGGAGTCTCTAAGGCTGGACGTTAACGGAGGGGGTGTCAACCAAGAACTCGGTACTCATAGTCTTCCATTTGTCACCCTCATGAATGATAAGCTTGTTAAGCATTTCTCAGATCCAAGGTGGTGAACGCTTGTTGGTGGTTCTCAAACACAGAAGACATAAGGGGAAAAGGGTAGTCTATGCATGGTCTAAGGCAGGGGTGCTCATTACATCGATCGTGCTGCTGGTCGATCGTGGTGTGAAATTGAAACAATATCAGCCGATCATCCATCCCGTCACAGTTCAGTAAAGTTAGCTGCAGATTCACAGATTCGGTTTTCTCTGCTCAATAGCTCGAGACCAGAATGTTCTTAGTAAACAAATAACACCTATTTTTAATCTGTGTTATGTAGCGGACAAACTACAAAACGTTTTTTGTCAAAACAAGTTTCCCTCGGCATTCGCAGAAACACATTACCATCTATGAGCAACCCGCTGACATGGAATCGCTTAGGGACCGTCTGCAAATTACCAGATTCAAAATATGTTTTACCCAGAATATGCTTCATAACTTCATTCTAAATGGCTCTATTACAACCAAAATCAAGCAACACGCCACTCCTCACCTGCATATTGTACTGCACGACTCAGTTTCAATAAATATTGAAAAATTTATTAGAGCATCATTTTTATTCTTGATTATTTGGATCAAAGCTCAATTGCTCCCATAAAAATCACTCTATTACCACCAAATTCAGGTCACACACAACTGTTCTAATGATTCAATTCAGTGCAAGTCATCAAATTAAACTCAGGTTATTACAAAAAAATGTAAATAATTAATTATTATGTGTGTTTGTCAATTCTCAATAAAGTTGAAAATAATTGTTTGTTGATTGATGTTTTACATTTTTGTAGCGGGTAGATCACTTTGACTTGGTCATTTTAAAAGTAGCTCGCAAGCTGAAAAAGTGTGAGCACCCCTAGTCTAAGGGAACCGTCCGCCTTCTTAATGAAAAATAACCCCGTCCCAATCGGGATGAGGACCTCACAATAGTACTATGAAAGAGTTATCTCAGAGAGATAACACTTAATAGCAGCATCGTCAGGAAGAAAGATAGAATATAGAAGTCCTCTGGGGGAAAAGGTCCCCGGAAGGAGGTCTATAGCAAAGTCATAGGACCTATGAGGAGGAAGAGAACAAGCTTGGTGTTTACTTAAAACAAGCTAAATCACGATAAACTTCAGGAACCTTAGTCATATCAGGAGCAGGTAATAATGCAATTTCTGTGATGATAAATCCATGGCTGAGAGGTCCACAGCTGCGACAAGCAGGGCCAGAAAAGTGGTCAGGAGAGGCACAATAGAGGCATATGTGTGAAGTAATATGACACTGTCTCTTCCTGGAGGTGAGATCTTCCAACTGCATCGGCCCAAAAAACACCATGCTAGAAAGTTCACTGCTCGGAGTGGAAAAAGGAAAAGTGGACCAGGTAGGTTCACTGCAAAGTTCTTGCACAACGAGCGCATCCTTGAGCTCCTGGAGAGACTCCAAAAAGTGTGCCTTGTTCTAGTCACTCCTAGCTGCCAGTGTCCGGAATTTGATGGAGTAATCTGTAATAGAGCCTTGAGCGAACGTCTCTAAACGGTAAGAAGTTTCCAAGCCTTGAAGGGAGTAATCAAAAACCTTGAGCATCTATCTTCTGAAATCAGGGTAACTGGAGCAGCGCAGAGCTTCCACTTCCCAAAACAGTTCCCCAACTACCTGCTCTTCCCAACAAAGCTGTGATGACTAGGGGGTAGCTGGCCAGCCTCCTCTCCAACAGGACAACCCGGGCCTTAGCAGAATCAAGCTCCTCCATCTGCCGGGTCTAGTAAAGCTCATTTGAATTACAATGCCTAGCATGTGTGGTGTCTGGGGTGTGGTGCGTTACAGTAAAAGTAGATGTGGTGTGGGCTGTCGGGCGGGCCAAATAATTTCCTAAAAGTGGGGTCAGCGGGTTGGAAAAAACCCAGACCCGTGCATCACTAAGGGATCAGGATTGATGTACCCACCTTGGCATTAATTATGTGATTTGCTTCTCCTGAACTTTGTTAAGTGTCTTCAAATCAGCAGTGCACTTCTATCTACTGCAAGAAAAATGCTTGAAAAGGTCAAAACGACTGCTTCATACTCCCAGCACCTGCATGCTTTTCTTGTGTTTTTAGGAATGAGTGTCTGTGGACGCAGTGACAGCTGTAAATGTATCTGTGATCTAATGGAGCTCTGCCAAGACTACACGGATGCTACCTTGATGCATATCACCCAGCACAGAGGATGTTGCAGAGCTACCATCTCCCTTTCTGCTTGCTGAGCAGATTCAGCAAGACAGGCATCCCTGGAGTGGGCCAAGAAGCAGATGGCCGGAGACTCCATTTCCCATCAGTGTGAAAACATGAGCTCGTCGGTCCATCCTCCAGAACATCGTCAGCTTACCTGTCATACACACACACACACGCACGCACACATGCTCGCACACCAAACCTCTAGTCCTGTTAATTTGTTGTTTTAAAGATCTGCCTGAGGTTATTCAGGGGCTCATTCATGTTCTTTTCCCCAGAGGCAAGCTGTTAACAGGTATTTTAGAGACTTGCTTGATCAGAAGCAGAAAGCGATTTCCACAGCTTGTCTCATCCAACACTGTGGCTTTTAGCATGAGAAAGAACAAGGATTGTAAGACAGGGAAACAAAAGACGGTGCTTCTCATCCGGTTTCATGGCTTATTCTTGGCATGCAACACTGTAAAAAATGTTCCTGGGGAAGCCACATGCATCATATGCAAATCCCAGGACAGGATTTTATATGGATTAATTTGACTGGGATAACCAAGTCCCTCAACCACAATAAACCTGCCACTGTGGGGAATAGAATGCTGTATATGTTTGTGATGAATGGAAATGTTGGTTCATAATTCATCAAGCTGCCCCTGGTGGAATTTACCAGTCACAGCGTCTCTTTTGAATTAAGTAGGATGGACGCGACCCAGCTATTGTTTAATTTTGATTTCAAATATAATGTGTAAGTTTCAAAAAGGATATTAGTTTTGATATTTTTGGTGTTTAAAGAACTATACAAGAGTTGTGACATAATTTGCAAGGTAATTAGAATTCTTTCAGTTTTGTTTTACAGACCTACATCTAGTGGTTAAAAGAAGGGATAACCCTTGGAAGTAAAAGACCTGTGATATGGCTGGTGTTTTTCACAGTTCTGGCCCCAAAAAAGCAGAAAAAGTGCTTGAACAGTTTATTAGGTTTAAGAGAGGTGTCAGTAAACAATTCAGAATCTGCAAGTTAAGGGCAACCTTCCCAAGATGGTAAAAGAGAAGGGTTAAAATTAATATGGAACCAACTCTCGTTAATAAACAAATAATCAAAACACAAACACCCATGGTAGGGCAAAACCTTAGATAAAATATACTGTAACAAAAATAACTAATAAATTGAACAGGAAAAACTTTAACACAAAAGGCAATCAATGATTGCTAGCCACCCGGCCGGTGGAGAACAACTACAAAATATAATTTCTAACCAGAGAAATGACAAACATGAAGCTCAGCTTACCAGACACATGTATGTCTTAAATAATGAACCCGCACAGGAGCAAGAGCCTAAAGAAGGCAGCGGGCAAACGAGGGGAACAACGAACCAGACTAGAGGAGCAGGTGGGGCACATGAGGGCTAATTAACAAAGACACAGAATGAAGACATACACAGAAGAGGCCAGAATAAAAGGTACAAGAGAGGGGAACACAGACAAAGAGGATGAGAAGGCAGGAAGGGGCAGGAACAAAAGAAAAAGTAACAAAATAAAAGACTGAGACAGAACAAAATAAAAGTAACATGAGGAAGAACCTCACAGTCAGAAAGGGCTGGCAATTTTGTTATAAGAGGTAACTTAAGGGGTCCTAGCTATATGAAGTCATATCCTTAGCCTGTAAGCAATAATGATTGCACTTACTGTGTTAATTAGACACAGTAAACTCCCACATTTTTCACCACTGTTAATTTCCGGGCTAAGGGGCAGAAGGAGTTCCCGACCAGTTGCCTGACTAACACCTAACCTTCACAGCTTAGAGTCAGCCTGGTTGGATGGACTTGGTCATGGCCCTTTCGAGGGAGTTCCCATAGTCGAAACATCGGCGCCGTCTGCGTCTCGACTGAAAGGGAACATCTAGGTCACATACGTAACCCGCGTTCCCTGAAGGAGGGAACGCAGACGTCCCTTGGCCATGTACCTCAAGTCGCTGTTCTGAGGTGCCGTAGAGGTAAGTGGGTTCGGCTCCTCGGAAGAAAGCAGAATGAGTGTAGAGCTCACTCTGCTCTTATAGAGCAGTTGATTGATCAATTGATCGTTAATCAACTTCACTCGCAAATTAATTGCCCGTTAAATATTCGGCTCCACCCACTTTCAGGATGGCTCCACCCATAGTCGAGACATCGACGCCGTCTGCGTCTCGACTGAAAGGGAACTCAGAAAAGGGAGTGCATCTCTAACAGTTTTAATCTTTTATTGTTACAATTATACTGGGATTAAAAATCCCAGGTATAAAAAACCCCAAGTAAGCATTGAAGAAACGTTACTTTTCCACTTTTTATCTACTTATACTGTTGTTTCTGAGAGCCATTGCACGGATTAGGCATTTTACATGTAAAACTTGCTTCAAGATACGAAATGTTCGAGATACGAACGTCACCCTGGAATGGATTAATTTCGTATCTCAAGGTACCACTGTATATGAAACCTTTCGTATCTTGGATTTTTCACAACGTGAAGCATTCATATCTTGAAGTACCACTGTACCTTCTCTTTGCACTATGCATTCTTTTCCAAAGATAGTTTTATATGTAATATATAACACTAAAATAAGTGTTTGTGCCACAAAAGTCAAATATGCATTGAGCCATGCAGTTTATTGAGGACTGGTGTGCTGCTTTTGATACAGGTGGAGTATTTCTGCAATTTTATATCTATAGTTTTAATACAATTAAAATCACTGGGAGAGATGTTGAGTCCAAACAAGACAAACCGTTTATGAGCCACAAATCCAGTGAAATCCCTCTCCTACTTAGTCCAAATCTAACGTTTTCCATCAGTTGTTACTGCACAGTCAAAACATTTGGAGCGTGTAAGGTAATATTTAAGGCAATGTTGATGTTCTAAAGAGCTTGTGGCCTCATCTTTATTGAGACAAACTTAAAGTTGAACCCCTGGATTCTATTCTATATAATTCTATTTAATCGCTAAATACAAAAATAGCATTTATGGTCTATCAGAAATAGATGGATTTACAAATGTATTCACGGTCAACAAGGCTTTCCTGTTGCTCAGTCTGTAGAGTGTTGCACATTGTGTAAATGTAAATTGGGAGAGAACAGACATCAGCTCAGAGCAGATGTCTAGCTGTTACAGTTCATATTAAAAATGTAATATTGACAGAGGTCAATGAAACTGCATACTTTATTTATACATCAAAACTAATCACACAATTTTGAAAGATACATGTAGTATGCAGTGTTGTTTTTGACAACCATCTTAGATTTAGTCTTAGTCTTTTGGACTAAAATGCTTATTAGTTTTAGTCAAATTTTAGTCACTTCTATATGTGATAGTTTTAGTCCAGTTTTAGTCGACAAAAACTCAAAAAGGTTTTAGTCTAATTTTAGTTAAAAAAAAGAAAAAAAGTATAGTCTTTTAACAAATTAATTTAAGTTAATAAGTATTGGAGATTGCTGCTGGGCAGTGTCACACATAAGTTGTGAACATAGCAGCCGATCCATAAGTTCAACACATTGTGAGCTTGCATTTTTGTTAGCATTCTATTTTCACCAATAATTACAATAATAAAGGAATGGTTTTAGACATTTCCACCCAACTGCAAATACTTTCTGATCTAATGATTGTGCATTACACGCAGATAAAGTGGTACCAGTGGGATCAATGTTCTTTACTCCAAAAAAAGACAAATACAAAAACATTCTACTTCAGCAATTGTGGCTTTTTTTCTCAGAATTTGCAAAAGTACTATGGACATACACATGCCCAAAACGTTACAAAAGCTAGCTTTAGCCTGAAGTTAGCCGCCCATTTGCCGCAGGAGTATGTGGAAAACTTACTAATTAATAAGCTTACTGTGAAATTTATCACGAGCCGATTGTCGAGTAACAGTGTAACATAATGCAGGCTATACGATATATTAACAGCACTTGTAACTTACCTTTAAAAAATATCCTTGTGCTGAGCCTTCAGATGCCGCTTAAGATTGGTCGTATTTTTTCCGCCTACTTTGTGGCCACATTTGTCACCATCTTCCTTCACAATACTCTCTGTTTTATCATCTGCTGGGTTGATAAAACACCCATATGTCGTCTCTACGTTTGCGACCACCAAGCCCCTGTGTTGAAACTGCCGCCATTGTGGTCCATTGTCTGTGATGAGCGACAACGGTGTGACGTGTTGATCACGTTGTGCGCTGCATGCCAGGTGATGGGCGTGACCAAACAAGGATAGAATGCAGCAACAGATACTTTTCAGGTTTTGATTGATACACACATAAAAGGCCTAAACTCCAAACTTCTTTAAATAAGGTCATGACATGAAGCAGTCAAACCTCAAACTGCTTCTTAGCAACCTTCCATCTGATAGGGATGGGTCGCTTGACACCCAGCTTCGAAGCATGTGTTGAGCTTTCGACACGCTTGTGCTTCAAAATGGTGTTCGGCAGCATTGCTTGAAATAAGTCGGTCACGTGACCTGTGGAAACAAAGTTTTGTTACCTCACTGACATGCCACACAGGGCTCAAATCAGAATCCGACAAGAATACCTGGCGAACTGCTATAATTACAGTATCATTATGAGAGTTAAAGGGTTAATGCACATGCTTCACATAAAATGATTTTAATGTTCATCCCTACCATCTGTTTATGAGTTGTTTTTGTGAAATTGGCAACTTCCGGTTACCAATCCTGTGCCCTACATATGTGTGCAGAATTACAATTGAATGAATTACAACTGTTGTAAGCTGAAAAGAATAAGGGGGCGCTATAGAGCTATTTTGTTACACCCACTTTGGTGACTTTTCAAGCATATTTAGGCCCATGATCAAATACAATAGGGTTCTACCCACCTTCGGTGCTCAAGCGCTAATAATGTTGGATAGTGTTGATATTAACCATATTAAAATGCTTCCAAAAGGATAAATCCCAATGCATCACATGCATTTCTAAGGTGTGCCTTTTCATATAGAGTGAGAACATATAGAATAAGAGCATGTTATGGTTTTTTTGTGGTCCCTCTCTGATTTTAAGTTCTTACTGTACATTTTGAATTACTGCATAAAAACTACAGCCCCTGACTATTTTGTATAAATGCCTGCAGGTATAAGCATCTACAAGATATTGAGCTGACTTTTAATCAATCAATTGGTGTATCAAATAGCTCATATAACAAGGCTAAAACTTTCCCAAAAGATGTTTAATGCACTGAAATTTTGGAAATATAAAGGTTTACATACAGAAATTTACCAAATACTGCAAATATAAAAATTAAGTAGTGATGCTGAAACGTCATAATGCAATGTCTTGTATGACTTCTATAAGCTTGACGGACTGCATTCATGCTATTTGGTAAGGATTCATACATTGATCAAGTCATCAGGAAAAGCCAAGAAAGCATTTACATTTTTGTATTTAGCAGACGCTTTCATCCAAAGCGACTTACAGTTTGGGGGTAAACATAAGTTTGTTAGGTCGGATTAATCATAAGACAAGCATGTAGAAAGAAAGCAGGATGAGTTCATCAATGTTCCTTGGTTTTGTCCTACATGCCTCATCTTTTATTCTACCCCAGATATTTTCAATGTTTCTTGATCATCTTGATCTTCTCTTTGAGAAACTTTGATGTCGAGATGGAGATATGCAATGGAGCACCATCCAGCTGCAGAATTCGGCCTCTTTTATGGTTGGGAATACAAGAGGTAGCTAAGATTTCTTGGTACTTTACACTTTTGATGTTGCCTTACACTGCCTCAGTCACCCATGAAAGCAGCCGAACCAACCACACCTCTCTCATTCACTCTACTCTCAACACCATAAGTCTTAAAACGTCTCCTTTCAGCCCATCCAACTACATGTCCTCTTGACCTTCTCCTGGCCATCTCACCTACCATTTTACCATCTCTCACTCACCAATATACTCAAAAAGCTTTCACTCACCACATCAATGGTAGAAAACTAGACCCATCTCACTTCTACCATTCGCTGCAAAAACGGTCTTCTATCCACACAGAAAATAGAAAACTCAACTAGAAGCAATCAGGAATCAAGAATGGCCATTCTACAGAAACTCTGCAGTGACGAAGGCACTTAGACTTGCCAGAGCACCTCCAGAATCATCAGTTCTCATTCTGTTAGAGCTCTCTGCAGCCTTCGACAGGTGAACCACGAGATCCTTCTGTCCACACTCGCAACACTCCTGCTCTGCCCTGGCCAGGTACTTCAGAGTCGGCTTGAGGGACAAGGTGCCTCATGTCGCAGCAGCTGCTCACAGGAGTTCCACAGGGATCAGTTCTTGGACCTCTGCTCTTATCAAACTACATCAGCTCTTTGGGTCCCATTATCCACACACATAGCTTCTCCTACCATTGTTATGCCGACGACACTTACATCCACCTGTTTCCATCCTGATGACTCTACTGTCACAGCCGGCATAACAGACTGTCTGAACAACATTTAAGAACACAACCTTGGAGTATTTTTCAATAACCAACTAACATTCAAGGAGCACATCGCTAAAACCCCTCAATTGTGCAGATTTGCTCTTTTGAACCTCAGAAAGATCAGACATCTCCTTATAGAACATTCAACTCAACTTCTAGTTCAAGCACTGGTCATATCAAGACTTGATTATTGCAATGCTCTCCTTACTGGACTCTCTTCCTGTGCAGTCAGATTGCTTTAAATGATACAGAACTCAGCGAGACGAGTCGATAACATCTCTCTCCACTGGATTCCTATTGCTGCTTGTATCAAATTTAAAACACTGATGCTTGCATACCGAACAGTCACAGCACTACCATAGCTTCACAAACTTCTATAGTCCTATATTCTCTCCGATACGGATGCCTGAGAACAGTGTCTAGTGGTCCCATCTCAGAGCGACAGAAAATATCTCATCCTTCACAGTTTGTAGGATTTCTACAGTCTCTCACAACCTTTAAAAAGCAACTAAAAACTCTACTTGTTGAGAGCACTTACTAACTTAAAGAAAAAAAAAGTGAAAGTGCCAGTACAACCAAGTATGGAGTGACCCGTTCTTGTGGGGAATTTGTGCTCTGCATTCATCCCAACCAGTGCACAAACAGAAAAGTGAACAAACACACCGTGAACACACACTTGAGGCAATGGGCAGCCAAAGCTGCAGAGCATGGGGAGTTCGGGGAAACTGCCACCACAAAACATCTTTTTTTGGCCTCTGTACTTGGTGCTGAGACGCAATGAAAGTGTCACTGTGGCACTGGATCTGGTCTTCAGCCTCTTGATAATCAACACTTTAGTCTTAGGGTGAATCTTAGGCATGTTTGCAGAGGTCTAGTTGCAGTTGATGTGAAAGTCTAGTGCACTGGGGTTCTTTTTATAAACCTCTAACACCTAATTGATCCATTATAGTCACAGGTGAAGCTTGTATGATGACAACACTCACATCTTTGCAAAAAAATTACTAAAATGGCCTTTACCAATCGGTAAATATGATACTTTTCAACAGTTTCATTTTGCGCTGAACGTTATTACAAAAGCTGCTGGGAATAAATTAGACCATTACTTGTAAAAAAAGAAAACCTTGATTAGTAATATCAAGAGCACTGCTGTCAGGGACTGTAAATAAGATGCACTGATACTTACTCTGTGACGTGCGCCACAAATGAAGCAAAAATGCTGCTGCAACCGTAAATATTGTTTATTTGTGTAGATGCCGTTTATATCAGTGTTTTGTGAACCAGCGGACTCTCTTCATCTTCACACGATATCAGTGTGCCAAACTGATTCATAATACATTTGTTTTGTTCCAGATCCAAAAATAGACTTCATGCATCTGAATCAAAAGTGTGCCAAAAACAAGCAGCGCTTCAAAAACAACCACATCTAATATTTTGATTCCGAAACTAACCAACCAATGAAAAAGTTACACTTCAAACCAACCACTGAGAGAATTTCACTCCCAAATCATAATTGTGTCACAGAAGTCACATTTCCTCAATTATTCATCCCCACACTCCTTCAAATGGTTGGGCAGGTTTCTATGCTGACAAGAAGACTTGACTGCAACAATCAGAAGCCTCTGCCGTCCAGTCTGCCAGTCACAGCATATGGCTTGATTGCACAAGATGACATTTATTTGTGTGATTTCCTTCCCAGAACCCCTCTCAACAAGACTGGCTTGTCCTAGTTCAGTCAGACATCATCCTTCAGCAGGGAATGCATTTGAATATAAAAAGATCATGCAACATGTTCCTCTTCTGCAAGAGAATTAAACTTCTGAATTCTTGTTTAACGTGGCACACAAAGATTTTATCATTCATCGTGCTTCAGAACAGCTGATAAAGCACATGCAGATTTCCTGGCCTAATTAACCTTTGGCTGCTGGCATGATATTTCGAGGAATTGGGCAATTACAACAAATGAGCCATACTGTAAAAGATGTTTTATAATTGTTTATAATCCTGGAGTTTTTTGGGGGTTTGCTGTGATATTTACCCTAACATTATTTCAGGTTCCCCATGGTCTTTCCTCTGGGTACTGGTTTCAGGTTAAAAGTGAATATGTTGTAGTAAAATTGTTGGTTTTTGTTTCTCTTGTCTCGTGAATGTTCTCAGTGCCAGAGCTGTCCACACTGCATGCTGATTTAAACGCTTGTGAGGCTTTGTTAAACACATAACCAGTAGATCACTTCAGACACACGTCAACGGTTCTAGCCCTGTCTCGATGAGGTAATGTTTCAGTAATTCTTATTCATAGTTTGTTGTTTTTGTACCTGTTTTTGGTGTGAGGTTTATCTCTGTTTCTCCAGGAGCCCGAGTTTTGAGGAGTATTTTTACACTGCATAGCTTTCTGTTGCCCGGTTTTTCCTGTTTGGTCTGATTTTGTTATTAAAAAAGTATTTCTTTCCTTACTACCTTTGGGCTCTCACATTTTCTGATCGCATCAAATTTGTGCCCATCTGCCTTATCATTTAGTAAAGTTATGGGCTGCATCGTAACCTTTAGTGTAGCATGCACTGCGGGTACACCTATTCACATATTCATTGTCTTATACATATTGCTGTCAACATTGGAATTGTACATAGTTTTGTTTGTGGTTGCATGTTGTATATTTTTGCACTGTCTGCATTTTGCACTGTCTGGAGCCAGCACATAAGCTTTTCACTCATCACAGCACACATGCTGCTGATCATGTGACAATAAAAGTGTTTGATTTGATTTGATCTTCATAATTTAAACCACTATTGCATGGTAGATTGACAGTTCTGTTTTTTCCTTATTGTTCTTTAACCTCAACAATCACAATCTTCAATCAAAATTCAATCTTGTTCCTGAAATCCTTGAACTGCTCTTTCGTCTTGGCCTATGGAATCTGATTCATTTATTTATCCTATGGATTTTTTTATAGTGTTTAAGAAAGACTGCTAAAACTCAGCTATTTATCTGTACGAAAGACTCTTGAGATGCAGAAATCTTGTTGATACCAATTCCAGTATTCATGATCATTTTATAATTTTTTGTTGCTATTGTGTCTCTTGCTGTTGAGATGCTCTTACCATCAAATTTAAGAACTGACCTCCTCCTTGTTAAATTCTTCTTTCCTTTTTCTGATGTACTGAATCCTGACGTTGCATAGGTTTGGAATTTTCTCTACAAACACGTACTTCCTGGAGACTGAGGCAGATGAAACTAGCAATAAAGGATATTGTGTTCCTCTAATTAAAGTTTGTCTTACTCATTGCTGCAATCAGTGCTTTTAATCTACATTTAAAATCTCTTTTGACAGTGGCTAGCAAGAAAACATCAGCAGCATTAGTTTAAGGCCTCTGATTCATCAAACAGACCACTAGTGGCACTTCTGCAATTTCCCTTGAGGCAATCCTTCAGAGAAGTAGTCAGCTTCAATTTTGTGTGTCGTTTCATGACACCTTAATGGTTTCCTTGGTTTCTTCAAATGCTGTTGCAAAAATTGGATGTTTTATTCAGAATCGTGGTGGTACTGATGCCTGCCCCAGCTACATCATTGAGACATCTTGTGAGTTTCTGAGAACTCAAAGTGTATTCTTTAAGGCAGAACTCATAATCCACTCAAATGCCAAAGCTTTATTACTGCTTTTACATGCTACTTGTTGCCGCTATTTTGGTGCTTCTTGCATGTAACCAAGCAACAACAAAAGCTAAAGATACGATGTTAGCCAAGATATCAGGCTTCAGAAGAGATTCCAATGTTTTGTACATTACTGATTAAAAAAGATATAGTGCAATAATATGCTAACTTTACTGTTTTCTATAATAAACGTAAAGAAAATAATTCAATAATTCCAGTTTAATAGTACAGAGCATTCAAGGAGAACGTGAAAAAGAGAAAAAAGAGAATGTGATGGAGGCACAGATATTCTCATCTCTAAGACTTGGAAATCCTCCTCCAATACAATATTTGGCAAGGCTTAATCTTAGCACACAAGATGTGGTGGAAAATGAGGCAAAAATATCAACGAGTCGAATTATGTATTGACAAAATCAGAAAGTATGTATTTAGGATGTAACAGTTTTATAAAGCAGATCGAACAGTGATCGAACCCAAAGATATTCCGTTGGTTGCATAATCTTTAGGCTTGGCAATCAGTCTTAAATACAATACTAAGATGGGCTGATCTCATACAATGACAAATCAAATTAATAGATGAGAAAAAAAAACGTGCATTTTAAATGTTCAAAGGTAATGTCATGACAAATGTCAGTTCGCTCTGTACACAAAAACTGGAAGAATAATCAAGCAGGAAAAATACTGAAGCATTAAGTTAAAGTATTGATACCTAATAAAAAATAATTATCGCAACCACAAAGAACAAATACCAACACACGAGACACAAACAAAAGTACATGAGAAGCAAATCAAATGCATGAGAAACAAACAATAACACACAAGTACATGAAAACAAACAGAAGTGCATGCAAACAAACAGTGCATGAAAAACTAACAAAAGTACAGAAGAAACAAACACAAGTAAATTAAAAACAAAACAAAGGTGCGTGAGAAACAAAAAAATTGCATGAGAAACAAACACGTACATGGGAAACAAATAAACATGCATGAGAAACAAACAAAAGTACATGAGAAACAAACAAAGGTGCATGTGAAATAAACAAAAGTGCATGAAGACAAACACAAGTGCATGAAAACAAACAAAAGTACATGAGAAACAAACAAAAGTGCATGAAGACAAACACAAGTGAATGGCAAACAAACAAACATGCATGTGAAACAAACAAAAGTACATGAGAAACAAACAAAGGTGCATGTGAAATAAACAAAAGTGCATGAGAAATAAACAAAGGTGCATGTGAAATAAATAAAAGTGCATGAAGACAAACACAAGTGAATGGGAAACAAACACAGACACACATGAACGCTTTTGCATATAGTAGAAATATTATAAGCATTTGCAGCTATTGTCATGTTTTATGTGGCTATGAATTATTTTCTCCACCAGATGGAGACATTTTTCCTGTATTAATTTCAGTTGTACTAATTATCATCATCTGCCTCAGCTGTATCTTGTTACATTTTTCACTATATATATTGCCTTTTGTCTCTGCCTGTCACTTGGTGATTAAGTCAGTTTGTTTCTAGTCAGGAGAGTTGTTTCTCTTCTGGAGATCCCTTTGTTTTTTGTGGACAAGTGCTGTAGTTCTTCTTGTAGAAAGAACTATTTTTTTGTTTGTTGGAACTGAGAATAAATCTACCTTTGTTTTTTATCTAACATCTGTGGGACTGACTTGCTGGATTTCAACTTTCCTTGTGGATCAGTGGTAGAGTCGTCGCCTGGAGAATTAGAGACCCAAGTTCGATCCCCGGGTCAGACATACGACAGAATCACCAAGTCATGAATCCAGCTGAAGCCTCTACCAAGGATCTTGCTTCGGTTGTTGCCCAGCATGAGGTAAACTTTTCGCAATGTGCAGCTGCTCTGAGTCAGCAAGAGGCTCTGATGGAGAAACATTCCCAAATAATCTCAGATCTCATGGCATCCATGCGTCAACTCGCTGACAAGATATCTTCTGGCCCAAACTCAGTCCCAGAGGCTATCCCTGTTGTGCAAGCTCCACTACCTCAATTTGAACCTCGCCTCCCTCCACCCCAACGCTTTTCAGGTAATCCCGAGACTTGCGAGGGATTTCTAACCCAGTGTGCACTGACTTTCGATTTACAACCTTCAAGTTTCCCCTCCGACCAGGCCAGGATTGCTTATGTGCTCACTCTCCTGTCTGGTAAAGCATTGGCCTGGGCAACGGCTGTCTGGAATGCCAAAAGTCCTTGCTGCACCAGCTATCCCAGCTTCGAGAAGGAGTTTAAGCGAGTGTTTAATCACCCCCTCTCAGGTAGAGAGGCATCCAGACAACTCCTCACTATCCGCCAAGGAGGCAGAAGTGCTGCAGAGTACGCTATCCAGTTTCGGACACTTGCTGCAGGTGCTGGTTGGAATGATGAGGCCCTCATTGTATGTTTTCAGAATGGCCTATCGGAGGCTCTCAAGGATGAGTTGGCCACTCGGGATCCAGTTAAGACACTAGAGACCCTAATCGACCAAGCTATCCTTCTGGATGATCGACTAAGACAAAGAAGCCTGTCCAACCAATATGTCCCTGCATCGTTTCCCAATCTTAGGGCAACTTCAATTCCTTCAGAGATTCCAGATTCCCCAGAACCCATGCAGTTGGGTCGTGTCCGACTCTCCACCCAGGAGAGAAGTCGGCGAATGAGAGATCGTCTTTGCCTGTATTGTGGCCTGCCCGGTCACTTTCGTTTTGATTGTCCTGAGCTGAAGGGAAACGAATCACTCCGGGCAGAGGGGAGAGAACTGCCTCGGGAGTAACCCAAACCTCTCCTCATCACAACTCTGGTCTCTTCCTACCGGTCACCATGGTGCTGGGAACCAAGGAACATCAACTCAATGCCTTCATTGACTCAGGGGCCGCTGGGAATTTTATGGACAGGACTCTGTCAACCCATCTCCAAGTTCCGGTAAACCTCCTGCCTGCTCCATTGGAGGTAACTGCCTTGGATGGTAGACCCATTGCCCCTGGTGCTGTTACCCATCTTACGGATCCTCTTAGTGTCTCTATTTCTCACCATCACGAGATGATATCGTTTAATCTTATTGAATCACCTGACCTCCCGTTAATTTTCGGTCATCCCTGGCTTACCCTCCATAACCCCCTTATTGACTGGTCTTGTGGTGAAGTCCTTAGTTGGGGCTTGTCATGTCAAAGAACGTGCCTTGGTACCACTAATATCAAGTCAGAATCACAAGATTCCATTGACCTTTCCCGGGTTCCTGTTGAATATCACCGTCTGCGGTCAGTTTTCAGCAAGAAGAAGGCTACTGTTTTACCTCCTCATAGAACCTATGACTGTGCCATAGAGTTACTGCCCGGATCATGTCCCCCGCGAGGCAGGATATTTTCTTTGTCAGCCCCAGAACAGAACGCTATGGAGATCTACATTAAGGAGTCTTTAGCTGCGGGGATTATAAGACCATCCACGTCCCTGGCCGGTGCTGGATTTTTCTTTGTGGGGAAGAAGGAAGGAGGACTCCGGCCCTGCATTGATTATAGGGCACTTAACAAGATCACTGTTCGTAACCGTTACCCCCTTCCTCTTATGACAGCTGGCTTTGAGTTGCTTCAAGCAGCCACTATTTTTTCTAAGCTCGATCTTCGTAATGCCTATCATTTGGTGAGAATCAGACAAGGTGACGAGTGGAAAACTGCCTTCAATACCCCAAATGGACATTATGAGTACCTAGTTATGCCCTTCGGTCTCACTAACGCACCTGCTGTATTCCAAGCCCTAATTAATGATGTACTCCGGGACATGCTTAATAAGTTTGTATTCGTCTACTTGGACGATATCTTGATATTCTCAAGTTCTCTCGAGGAGCATGTGAGTCATGTCAGTAGGGTTTTGCAACGCCTCCTTGAAAACAATCTCTTTGTTAAGCCTGAGAAGTGTGAGTTTCACACCAAGGAAGTTCTATTTTTGGGATTTATTATAAGACCCGGGCAGGTGCAGATGGATCCAAAGAAGGTTCGAGCGGTGTTGGATTGGCCAGTACCCACTTCAGTCAAGGAGGTACAAAGGTTCATTGGATTTGCCAACTTCTACAGGAGGTTTGTGTGGAACTTCAGTTCGATTGTAGCCCCTCTTACTGCTCTTACTAAGGGGGCGACCCGATTTTCTTGGAACTCAGAGGCTGAGGCAGCCTTCCTTGATCTCAAGCGCAGGTTTACTTCCGCTCCTGTTCTGTCTATCCCTGACCCTGAGCTTCCCTTTGTTGTTGAGGTAGATGCCTCTGAAGCTGGTGTTGGGGCTGTTTTGTCTCAAAGAAGCAGGGACAACTGTTTGCACCCATGTGCTTTTCTCTCTCATCGCCTTAGCCCTGCCGAGAGGAATTATCATGTGGGAGACCGGGAGTTGCTGGCTGTGAAGATTGCCTTGGAGGAGTGGAGGCACTGGCTGGAGGGGGCCAGGCATCAATTTCAGGTGTTAACTGATCATAAAAACTTGGAGTACATCCAGCAAGCTAAACGCCTCAATCCCCGCCAGGCCCGCTGGTCATTATTTTTCAATCGATTTGACTTCACATTGTCATATCGCCCTGGGTCAAAGAACTTGAAACCAGACGCCCTTTCCCGAGTTCATTCCGACACTTCTCGAGAAGAGGCTCCTGCTACCATCATACCCCAATCTAAGATCCTTGCTCCTCTACAATGGGGTATTGAGACAATTGTCCGTAAGGCTCAAGCTCAAGAGCCAGACCCAGGTGGGGGCCCGACTAATTGCTTATTTGTGCCCAGAGCTGTCAGAGCCAAGGTACTTCAGTGGGCACACTCCTCAAGACTCACCTGTCATCCTGGTGTCTCCCGCACTTTAGAGTTCTTACAAAGACGCTTCTGGTGGCCCTCTGTAAGGAAGGATGTTATATCCCTTGTTCAAGCTTGTCCCGAGTGCAATCAGGGAAAAACCTCTCATCAACGACCCCAAGGCCTGTTACACCCTCTGCCTATACCTCGTCGTCCATGGTCTCACCTCTCATTGGATTTTATAACTGGCCTTCCTTCATCCAAAGGCAACACTACTATCCTGGTCATTGTGGACCGGTTTTCTAAAGCTGCCAGATTCATTCCTCTTCCCAAACTTCCATCGGCCAAAGAGACTGCAGAACTCCTCACCTCTTATGTATTTAGAGTTTTTGGAATTCCTCAGGATATAGTGTCTGACAGGGGTCCTCAGTTTACATCTAAATTTTGGCGTTCCTTTTGTCAATCCCTAGGTACTTCAGTTAGTCTTTCTTCTGGGTTCCATCCTGAGTCCAATGGGCAAACTGAGAGGGTTAACCAAGATCTCGAGACCACTCTAAGGTGTATGGTGGGCAAGAACCCTTCTTCTTGGTCCTCCTATCTCGTCTGGGCTGAATATGCGCACAACACCTTACGTTCTTCCTCCACGGGGAGATCCCCTTTTGAATGCCAATTTGGATACTCCCCTGCACTCTTCCCTGAGCAGGAGGTTGAGGTGGCGGTCCCCTCTGTTCAACATCATATAAAACGTTGCCGTCGAATCTGGAGATTAGTCCGCAACCAGCTCATTCGAGCCTCTGTCCAGTACCAAGACCAGGCCAATCGTAGACGTAGACCGGCCCCTACCCTGCGGGTTGGTCAACGTGTCTGGTTGTCTACCCGAAACCTACCCATGAGGGTGGAATCACGAAAGCTCAACCATCGGTACATTGGACCATATAAAATTATCAGGAAAGTTAACCCAGTTACTTACCACCTAAATTTACCTAGATCTTTAAAGATTAATCCCACTTTCCATGTCTCTTTGCTAAAGCCTGTGTTGTGTTCTCCTTTTGTGGCCCCTGGCAGGTCCCCTCCCCCTCCTCGGATCATTGGTGGTAAACCTGCGTTCACAGTCCATAGAATACTACGGGTTCGAAAGGTGCAAAGGTCCCGGCAGTATCTTGTGGACTGGGAGGGCTATGGTCCCGAGGAGCGCTCCTGGGTTCCTGCTAAGGACATTCTGGATCCCAAGTTAATCCAAGAATTTCGAAGACGCACTTCGGGGAATCTTGAAAGGAACGTCAGGAGCCGTTCCTAGGGGAGGAGGTCCTGTCATGTTTTATGTGGCTATGAATTATTTTCTCCACCAGATGGAGACATTTTTCCTGTATTAATTTCAGTTGTACTAATTATCATCATCTGCCTCAGCTGTATCTTGTTACATTTTTCACTATATATATTGCCTTTTGTCTCTGCCTGTCACTTGGTGATTAAGTCAGTTTGTTTCTAGTCAGGAGAGTTGTTTCTCTTCTGGAGATCCCTTTGTTTTTTGTGGACAAGTGCTGTAGTTCTTGTAGAAAGAACAATTTTTTTGTTTGTTGGAACTGAGAATAAATCTACCTTTGTTTTTTATCTAACATCTGTGGGACTGACTTGCTGGATTTCAACTTTCCTTGTGGATCAGTGGTAGAGTCGTCGCCTGGAGAATTAGAGACCCAAGTTCGATCCCCGGGTCAGACATACGACAGCTATATGCCATTTTTTCTGCAGCGCTGCAGCTCTGAGTGAACTGCAGAAAAGGAAGAAATAATCTAATTATATTTTAAACTTGGCCTTATATGTTCTTTCATTCTGTTACAGATCCATTTTTGACATATTCAGAGAGGGTAAATGGTGTTAAATGATGTATAAGTAGAAAGCTTGCTGCTAAAGGTTTTTAAGGTTAAAAAAGAAACATTTTCCGCTGACAAAAACTTTCAACTTTACAGCATGAATCAAGTCCAGCAGGAATTATTATTTATGCATGCCAGAATGTTGTTGATTCGGGGTAAAAGAAAAGAGATCTGCATAATATAATAAGCAAGACGTCGCAGGAGAGACCAGACCTGTCTAATTAAAGGCACTGTGTGATTCTGAACATCTAATCTTTCTGCGGAAGCAAAAGATCAAACTGCCTCTTTGTCAGTGAAATTCCATCAATTGCGAAAGAGAAGGTCTTAGACATTTTTAATGTGAACAGATCAATGAATTGCTCTGTAACGCTATGGCACACTATATGCCTGCTGGAGTTCCTTTACAACCAGCTCATAAATTAACAAGCTCAAAGTATGACAGTTTTTTTAGACACCTCCAATTTTTTAGCACTCTTCAAACGCTTTAAATGAAAACTACAGACACAGCTGAGTCCTGTAGGAAACCTCTCCAGCTCACACTGTCAGCAACAACGCTTCTCTACAGGAAAATTACACCTCATGTGATTTATTTAATGCATAATACCATGAAGAGACTCAACAAAACCTACTTTGCTTGTCTTAGGAGAACCTCCAGAAACAATGCTACTGCCAATGAATCAAAATGCTTTACATTTTTTATTGAATCAATTTGTGGGATGAATAAATGGCCTCTGATAGAGGATATTTGATCATTCGTGACAGGGAATATCAATTTGTCTGCAATGAAAAAGCAAACAGGAAGCGCTATATAAAACCTAGGCATGGCAGATCATAAAAAACAAGATTTATTTTTGCTAAAATACATAATACATAGACTTTAGATTATTAAATATTTTCTTACCTAAAAAACTACTTATCTCTCTTTAAAATATTTAGATTTTACAGTGTGTTGCGGAAAGTATTCAAACACCATTTATTGTGTCACTCTTTGTTATATTGCATCCCTTAAAGCAGCGGTGTCAAAATCATTTTCACAGAGGGCCACATTAGCATAATGGCTGTCCTCAAAGGGCCAGATGTAACTTATAAATGTAAAACAATGTAATCAAATGTAAAATAAATGTAACTACTTCTTGATGTTATATAACTCATTATTTATAACTTATTCAAGTGATAATTCAGTTGCATAGAAACACTTGTAAGCTTGTTCTAATATAAATCCTTTTGATTTTTGTCAGCTTATGAAAACCCACATAACTCCATTAATGAAGGATCAAACTGTCCAAGTGAATAAAGAAAAATAGCATAAAACTGAACTGCAAAGAACATGTGACAAAAACCTGTGGCATTTTACAAAAAAAAGGCTGCACACGGCCTTGCATCCAACTTAGTCTTTGACGAGGAGACGCTGCCTGTCCTTGAACACACTAACACAGTTTTTTTTGCATTTTCCCCTTCATTAGTCCAACTAAGCCCACTTTTCCTCCACACATTACTGGTGCACCATCTGTAGTTAATCCCAATAAGTTTTCCCACTGCAATGCATTTTTACTGACAGACTTCTCCACCACATAAAAAATGTCATTGGCATCGGTTCTAGCAACGCTGTGGCTGAGGCACCATCTCGTAGTGCGGCAGCAAGCCGGCAGATGACATTTATCTGAGCTCTTTTTTTGCGCAAAAAAAAATTTGTTTAGCGAAAAAAAACAAAAAACTCACAGACTGAAGACATATCGATCATCATCTTTTATCATCAGGGTCAAGAAACAGATCACAGATAAACTATTAGCTGTGTTTGTTTCACATCGTGAAATTTATTTTAGCGTGAGAAGTCTGAGGTGTAGCGTGAGAGATCACTCAAATACGTGAGTCTTACGTTCCATGTGTGAGAAACGGCAGCTCTGCAGTTTCACTCGTGAATATGGATGCGGAAACACCGTTGCGGCTACCATAGGCCAAAGTTTCTCCATTGTGGGAAATGTAGTTTTTTTTTATTTTTATTTTATTTTATTTTTTTTTAGACACTCAAAACTTTTAAGCTCTCGCGGGCCACATTAGATTACATGGCGGGCCTTGAGTGTGCCTTAAAGCATTAATGTGTACACAGCACCCCATGTTAACAGAAAAAAAATGTTCACATTTTGCCACTTTTTCAGAACAGAAAAAGCTGAAATATCAAATGGTATTCAGAGTATTCAGAGCTTTTACTGAGACACTCATATATTTAACTGAGGTGCTTCCATTTCTTCTGATCATCCTTGAGAGATTGTCTTAAGGAAAGTTAAGGAAAGTACATCCTTTTATTAGCCAGTTCACATTTTACAGTTTGGAGAGGTTATTTATTTAATTAATGCGATTAAAGAAAATGACATGGTTATATTTAATATATAAATGTGAGAATCAAGCGAGAAGCTTTATCGTTCTCAGATGAACACCACAGCTGATGTCAATCACAGTCTATCACCGACTTTCTAGTCCCTCTCAGCGTCCTGAGCACAACATTTCGCTTTACCATCTTCCGTGTTGCATGGTACTGTGACCCGATGGCTACCTGCTGGAATACTCACCTGAAGTTACCTGTGTCGTCTCTCATTGTCCCATCTCATCTTCCTGGTCACAGTCAAGTTACCTCACAAGGAGTGTTGATGTTTTTCCTCTGCTTCCTGATGTTAATCAAAGAACAATGTTGTTTGTTCTCTTACCTGGTGTTTGCAATAAATCTGGTTGAATCTTGATTCTATTGGTCGTGACAAATATCTCATTACACAAATATTCATGTTATTTAGTGTTGATAACTTGATAATTCAGGTTGGTTTATATAACATGGGGTCAAAAAGGGAACATTATATTGTCACTGACCTCTCCATAACAACCAGACTGTTTACCTTATCAACCCATTTGGCATATCTCTATCTCAGCTAAGGAAAATCATAAAGGAATTGGGGGTTGCTTTACTTTACTTGTGTTGGCATGAGGAACATTATATTATGTCACTGACAAATCCTTAGCAAACAGACTGTTTACCATAGCAAGCGGTTTGGCATATCTCTATCTTGGCTAAAGAATATCATAGAGGCATGGGGCTTGGTTTATTTTTCTCTTAATGACCTGGTTAACATTATATTATGTCATTGACCCATGCATAGCAACCAGAGTGTTTACTATAGCAACGGATGAGACATATCCCTATCTCAGCAAAGGAAAATCATAGAGGCATGAGGGTTGGGTTTGCTCATATTGACATGGAAAACATTATTTTTTTTTGTCGCTAAACCATCCATTGCACCTGCTTACTACATCAACCGATTTGGCATATCTCTATCTCAGTTTATGAAAATCATAGAGACACGGGGGTTGGTTTATGTTACTTGTTGCGATCATGGGAACATTTAAAAAAAACAGTTTGCATGTAAACTTCAGCCATCTACTTAATTTTTTTTCTTTCTTGTCATAATGACAGGCGCGGCATGGCCTCTTCTACCTGCATCATCCGCTGTCCTGGTTGTTTATGGATAAGCTGAGCGTATTTATTCATTCTTATGAAAATAATTAAGAGGACAACATTTGATTGGTTATAGCTTTTGTGTGTAATAGAGCAAAACACCATCATTACAAACAGTGCAGATGATTATTTCAACACAATGATTGTGCGTCATACAGCTAGACAGCAAACGTCTTTTTATTGGGAGGAAACTGTGTTAGAAAAGAACAGCTTTTGGTAATGGCCCTTCCATCACACTCTATTCCTCTACACTCCGATACTTGTCGGCTTTTGTGTTTGATATTACAGTGCATTCATGCGCTTCTCATAATATTGAGCTCAGAGAAATGAATACAATCTTTTTATGAAACTACCTGCCATGTTCAAACCGGAGATACAGACCTGTTTGTTCCCTGGGCGTTCAGTTTCTTTCTTGTGCTTTTCTATTAAAATCTTTAAATTGCTTTAACTGTGAGGTCAGGCATCAACAATGCTTGGACAGGTCAGCAAAGGAAAAACAAATAGACTTTTCAAGACGCGATTTCACAACATCAAGAATAAGCAAAGTCATTTAATCTAAAATATGAATCATTCCTCAGAAGGGATTCCACAGGAGATAACACCCATATTAAATCTGCAATCTCCCTCTCAGGCCCTTTTAGAGATGGAGGCACTTTATTGATGAGGAACTGTCTGGCTGTGATAATTTAACTGGTTTCATTTTTATCCCCACATCCTAGCAATTACTGTGCCCTCTTTTAACAACCCTCTGCGCTGTGCTAATTGCTTGCAGGGGACAGAAGGAAACACTCTCAGATGAACAAAATCTTCTTGTACCATGTCAATTAAGCCAAAGTCCTTTATATTCATGGCCTTAAAGTCTGCCATCAGTTGTTTGATCAGAAGTGATCCACTGAGATCTATCATTTTTTTCTACCAGACACTAAAATTCTGAACATTAAAAATTAAGGTGCTGTTTTTCATCTGCAAAACTCTAAGATGAGAATGTACATTTATGTGATAACCCCCCCCCCCCAAACAAAACAAATGAATAGAAAATTCATGAGTAACGATGAGAACAAACTAAATTAAAGCTGCAAGCAGCGATCAAGGGCTCGAGCACCTATGTCGCCATCGCCTCTCGGTGGCCAAGTAGTTACAATGCGCTCTACGACCGATCCTTAGTTAGAAGACGTATTCAAGCGAGATCTGTTCAACTAACCTAATGATAAAGGCAACTCAAGTAAAAAAAAACCCATCTCAAAGCATCATGACCCCCAGGTGGCGCTAACGAATCTAAATATTTATGAGTTGAAATATTTTTTGGGACTGTTTTGGCCAATATTCTGGTAACCTGTCAAAATTGGTAAAAATGCAGTTTTAAATGCTGTTCCACCTGTGATCACTTGGTGGCGCTATAACCGATGAATAATGTTGTAGATGTATTCAGACAGGGACTTTTAGTATAGTTGGTACATTTGGGATCCATCAGACATTGTATGGCTGAGTAATAATAACTTCCTGTTTATGGCGAAATGTCAAATTTCAATGGCTGGTGTACGTACACCATTTATCAAAGTTATAAAAGCTTCGCAATTTAACATCCAACGTACCTTAAGAGAAGATTTCTGGAGTTTGAAGGTGAGCAGATAAAATCTCTAGGAGGAGTTCGTTGAAGTATGAGACATGAAAAAAGTGCCTTTTTAAGGGTTTTTTGCTAAATAATTAACTTCCTGTTGATTTTGGAAACTCGCTCCAATTGAATTTTTTGTTTGTCTTGATCTTTAACATGAGTGTGGCAATTTTCAAGCATGTCCTTTAAACACAGTCTGAAATAGCATTTAAAAACAGCAGAAAATACTATATTGCATGCTGCCATTAGGTGGCGCTATAACTGACACTGTATATCACTCTATGAAATCTTTCAGACATGGACTCTTAACACGCATGACGAATTTTAACCCGATCAGACATTGCATTGCTGAGTTATTAACCACTTCCTGTTCATGGAAAAAGTTCAACTTTCGAGGACTGCCATTCGCGCATCGTAAAATGAAGTCAAAAAAGCTTCGCAATTTAACATCCCATATGCCTTGAGAGAATACTGAACAACTTTGAAGATGAACAGATGAATTCTCTAGGAGGAGTTCGTTAAAGTACAAAGCCTGAAACTGTGCTCAATTTCATACAATAGTAAAAAATAACCGACTTCCTGTCGGTTTTGGAAACTGAATCCTATTGACTTTTTTGTTGGTCCTGATCCCCTACATAAGTGTAGTGATTTTCAAACATGTACTCGCAATACAGCCTGAAATACAAGTATAAAACAACAGAAAAGGGTCTATTACATGTTGCCACTAGGTGGCGCTATAACTGACACTGTATGTTGCTATTTGCATTTGTTAAGATATTCACTCTTAACCTACATGGCGAATTTGAACTGGATCGGACATTGCTTGGCCGAGTTATAACAACTTCCTGTTTACGACAAAATTTCGACTTTGGATGACCGCTGTGCGCACATAGTTTATCGAAGTCAAAAAAGCTTCGCAATTTAACATCCCATATGCCTTAAGATGGTGCTGAACGAGTTTTGAGACGAACAGATGAAATCTCTAGGAGGAGTTCGTTAAAGTACGACGTGAGCAAAAATGGCTATTTTTAGAGGTTTTTGGGAAATAGCTGACTTCCTGTCGATTTTGGAAATGAGATCCCATTTACTTATATTTAAGTTTTAGTACCCTACACATGCGTGGCGAATTTCATTCGCCTACGACAAACTCATAGCGCATCATAAGCTACAACGCGTTAGGTGGCGCTCTAGAGTCATTTTACCACACCCGCTTTTCGAAACACAATTAGACGTAAATTTTCACCGGTTCTGATGTGTGTGCAAAATTTGGTGACTTTTTACGCATGTTTAGGCCCTCAAAAGTGCCCGCAAAAACACGTTAGAAGAAAAAAAATAATAATTAAAGCTGCAAGCAGCGATCAAGGGCTCGAGCACCTACGTCGCCATCGCCTCTCAGTGGCCAAATCGTTACAATGCGCTCTACGACTGATCCTTAGTTTTAAATGCTGTTCCACCTGTGATCACTTGGTGGCGCAATAACTGATGATTGGGTAAAGTTCATTTTTACAGCTTTAAGAGTCAAAAATAGAATTAAAATGAAAACATACACCAAAGTGTTTCTTTCTCACTGCATTCATTATCTTATGCTGATACTAAAATTATCTTTATTTGTTTCTTACATTTTGAAATGTTGCCAGATTATCCAAGAGTTGTTAGATTATCACCCTTCAAATATCTAGTTTCATAACTGTGTATTTCCCTGGGATATTATTTTTGATGAACTAAAACGAGTGGTAAACCAACAATTATTACCCATAAATAATAGTAAAGCACACCTGATATTAACTGTTAACCAGATGATCATCGTAAGAGCTAGTTTGATATAAGCATTGCAGCATCAATCTGTAGCTCTGTTCTGAACAATCTGCAGCTTTCTAAGCTGTTTTATTTGTCGCAGTCCAAACAACTGAACAATACTCCATGCATTCATTTTTTTAAAGTAAGAGGTAAAAGAAAGAGCATTTTCTGGATACTGCAGTACCATTTGGCATGTCCTTGGTAATGCAGTCGATATGTTGTTACCATCCCTGCACATTATAGTGTTTAGAAACACACTGATAAAAACCTTGTATGGAGCTGCTGGTGTATACTTTGAAACAGGGTTGGAACCAGTACATGACACTGCCACTATATAAACAGGGACAGAAACATTATTCCATTGTGGAAATGATAGAACAATGATGGAACTGAGTCACTCTGAATAAAACTAAATGTTTACCTGCTTTTCCTTTGCATTATTGGCACCTTGTTATACTGATATATTGTTATGCTGAAATAATGGACTTTATGTTATTGTTATCACTGGTTGATCATGATCAGAATGTGCACATCTAACATGAATTTAGGTTCAATGGACATTTTAAACATGACAAAATTGTATTATGTTGTCAAATTCTGATCACGTGGAACTGATATTCACAATAAAAATCACATAGATCCATAAATAGATTTACAGGGCAAAACAAGCTGTTTCAGTTTCATTGTCTATTAGGCCCTTTATGCTTCATCACAATTAATGTGTGGTATTTATCCTATAAGTTACACACAAACCCTCAAAATAGGCATTGTGATTTCATTACAGTCTTTCTGCTTTGCTTTTTTTGCACATGGACTAAAAAGCAGCACCAGGGAGTTTATTACAAATGAATGCAAACATTTCACAAACAAATATCTTTTAAGTAGTAAGTCTAATGCAAATAAAATATAAACATCTAAAGCTTTTTACATTATATCACATCAACACATTTTTACTTTGTTTTATCCTTCTTTTTACGTTAAATGTTAATTATTCTAATGATTACGCAAATAAAATATGAACATCTGAAGTTTGTATAATGCTGTACATTTGCTGTAATGCTGTACAATATTCACTGCTGTAAGCAACTTGCATTGGACGATTGCATTCTTTTAAACTTATATTTATAATTAAACAATGTGTTACAAGTATATTTGACATCTACGCGGCATATAAGCAAAATAAAAATGAAAACGTCTTCACGAGTAAACATTTTATATGAACTCCATTGGCTTAGTCTGTGCAATCACGTGATTGAATGCGCGTTCACGTAGAGGGGAGCCGAAACTGCAGTCATAGAGGCAGTGGGTCTCAGCGAAGCACGGGAGATCAACTACTTTCAAACTCTCAGAGAGAGAGCGAGAGAGATGACAGCACCGAACTGGACGATCGCGAACGAGACACAGTCACTGTGCGCTAGTAGCGGTTGGCCACAAACTCGGAGAGAGAGTGAAACCGGAGCAGACGCGCATGTTAAATAGTCCGTCCCCGGACTCTGACGGGGAGTCAAATCACTCTCAACACGCGAAACGTCAATCACTCTCAACATGCACGCACATAAAAATAGTATAAACATAAATACAATATAAGCTCTTAAGCCCGAGAGTCCCAGGTACCGGGGACTTGCCCCCTTGTGCATTACATTTTCGCTCATAGCTCATTAACCCTGAGAATGACCCCACACATATCACATACCGTTGTGCTCAGCGGAAACTCCTCTAAAAATCTAATTCAATTTCATATCCGTTAACCACAGCTATAAGGCCATGCAAATAAACAACAACATGTCCGGAGTATAATTCATGACCAAGTTTTTGCTCTGCCAGACTGCCACTGTTTCCCATTTTACAGCCATTCTCTTAAAGCCACAGTGACAGAACCCTACAGCCATTTTGAGGGTTTTTTGCAAAATAATTAACTTCCTTTTGATTTTGGAAAATCGCTGCAATTGACTTTTTGTTTGTCTTGATCTGCAACATAAGTGTGGCAATTTTCAAGCATGTCCTTTAAACACAGTCCGAAATAGCAGTAAAAACAGAAGAAAATGCTATATTGCATGCTACCATTAGGTGGCGCTATAACTGACACTGTATTTCGCTCTATGAAATCCTTCAGACGTGAACTCTTAACACGCCTGACAAATTTTAACCCGATCAGAAATTGCATTGCTGAGTTATTAACCACTTCCTGTTCATATAAAAAGTTTGACTTTCGAGGACTGCCATTCGCGCATCGTAAAATGAAGTCAAAAAATCTTCGCAATTTAACATCCCATATGCCTTGCAAAAATACTGAACAACTTTGGAGATGAACAGATGAATTCTCTAGGAGGAGTTTGTTAAAGTATGAGACATGCAAAAGTGCGATTTTAAGGGTTTTTTGCAAAATATTTAACTTCCTGTTGATTTTGGAAACTCGCTCCAATTGACTTTTTTGTTTGTCTTGATCTGCAACATAAGTGTGGCAATTTTCAAGGATGTCCTTTAAACACAGTCTGAAATAGCAGTAAAAAACAGCAGAAAATGCTATATTGCATGCTGCCATTAGGTGGCGCTATAACTGACACTGTATTTCGCTCTATGAACTCCTTCAGACATGGACTCTTAACACGCATGACGAATTTTAACCCGATCAGACATTGCATTGCTGAGTTATTAACCACTTCCTGTTCAAAGAAAAAGTCAAACTTTCGAGGACTGCCATTCGCGCATCGTAAAATGAAGTGAAAAAAGCTTCGCAATTTAACATCCCATATGCCTTGAGAGAATACTGAACAACTTTGGAGATGAACAGATGAATTCTCTAGGAGGAGTTCGTTAAAGTACAAACCCTGAAACTATGCTCAATTACATAAAATAATAAAAAATAACCGACTTCCTGTCGGTTTTGGAAACTGATTCCTATTGACTTTTTTGTTGGTCCTGATGCCCTACATACGTGTACTGATTTTCAAACATGTACTCGCAATACAGCCTGAAATACAAGTATAAAACAACAGAAAAGGGTCTATTACATGTTGGCACTAGGTGGCGCTATAACTGTCACTGTATATCGCTATTTGGATTTGTTAAGATATGGACTCTTAACATACATAGCGAATTTGAACTGGATCGGACATTGCTTGGCCGAGTTATAACAACTTCCTGTTTACGACAAAATTTCGACTTTGGATGACCGCTGTGCGCACATAGTTTATCGAAGTCAAAAAAGCTTCGCAATTTAACATCCCATATGCCTTAAGATAGTGCTGAACGAGTTTTGAGACGAACAGATGAAATCTCTAGGAGGAGTTCGTTAAAGTACGACGTGAGCAAAAATGGCCATTTTTAGAGGTTTTTGCGAAATAGCTGACTTACTGTCGATTTTGGAAATAAGATCCCATTTACTTATATTTAAGTTTAGGTACCCTACACATGCGTGGCGAATTTCATTTGCCTACGACAAACTCACAGCGCATCATAAGCTACAACGCGTTAGGTGGCGCTGTAGAGTCATTTTACCACACCCGCTTTTCAAAACACAATTAGACGTAAATTTTCGCAGGTTCTGATGTGTGTGCAAAATTCGGTGACTTTTTACGCATGTTCAGGCCCTCAAAAGTGCCCGCAAAAACACGTTACAAAAATAAGAATAATAATAATAATAATAATAATAATAATAATAATCCTAACAGAAACAATAGGGTTCTTGCCCCTCCGGTGCTCGAGCCCGTTGGGCCCGAGCTCCTTCGGTGCTCGAGCCCTAATAATAATTAAAGCTGCAAGCAGCGATCAAGGGCTCGAGCACCTACGTCGCCATCGCCTCTCGGTGGCCAATTGGTTACAATGCGCTCTACGACCGTTCCTTAGTTAGAATACGTATTCAAGCGAGAACTGTTCAAATTACCTAATGACACAGGCAACTCAAGTAAAAAAATCCCTTCTCAAAGCGTCATGACCCCCAGGTGGTGCTAACGAGTCTAAATATTTATGAGTTGAAATATTTTTTGGGACTGTTTTGGCCAATATTCTGGGAACCTGTCAAAATTGGTAAAATGCTGTTCCACCTGTGATCACTTGGTGGCGCTATAACCGATGATTAATGTTGTAGATGTGTTAGACAGGGACTTTTAGTATACTTGGTACATTTGGGATCGATCAGACATTGTATGGCTGAGTTATAATAACTTCCTGTTTATGGCGAAACGTCAAATTTCGATGACTGGTGTACGTACATCGTTTATCAAAGTAATAAAAGCTTCGGAATTTAACATCCCACATACCTTAAGAGAAGATTTCTGGAGTTTGAAAGTGAGCAGATAAAATATCTTAGGAGGAGTTCGTTGATTTAATAATAAGACTAAATAAAACTATCTTGCTTGGAAGTAATTATAATATATATATAATATAATATAATATGCTATGTGTGATTGGACTGGTGTTGTGTCATGAGAAAGAAGCTTCGAGATATGGATTTTATTTGAAGGTTGACTCCATTTTTTATTTGAAAACAAGAACATAACATGAATAATGGAAATCACGAGAGTTCGAAACAAGGCTTTAATGAAACCATCAGCTGGGCTCTAGAGAAACCCTTTAATATATTCGTCCAGTGCTTCCAGGCAGAGCAGGACCTCCAAAGAGACTCCTATTCTCACAACCTTCAGTAATGGACCTTCGTTCATCAGTGAAGTGCACAGCCATGAACACCTCCACCAAACAGTTCCATGCTACAACAGTCCCAGTATCCGAGACAATCTTGGAATCTCAGGAAATACCAGCAATGAAGCTGCTGCTGCTGATGATGATGATGACCAGGTTGGAGTCTCCACCGTCAATCTCAAAGGAGAGAAGACAAACATTTAGTTGCAGAACTGATTGCAGATCCGCGACAGCAAATGTGTTTGTACTACACTGGTGTCTTCAACATCATTACTGTTTAAACTTTCTAACTTTACCTGTATTTAGCATTTGCTCTGAATTACTTGTTTCACCATCAGTATTACATTCAATTCACTGTTTAACAAGTTTTATTATTCAAACTCTAGCAATAAAAAACCCTAACATTTACATATGCACTGTTTAACTGTACTACAGTGAAGAAGGTTAACATTTCTTTGTAATTCTGATATTGCTGTGGAATATATTTTCCCCACAAGTACAACTATAAGTTATATTTTACTTTAATATATGAGTATACTGTAATAAAAACTAAAGCAAACCACAGTTTATTGCTTCACTAGAACCAAGTTAATCTATAGTTAATTTAAGATTACTTAGAAATACAACAATATACTGTATAAATCTGAAATTTCTAAATTAAACAAATACAGTAATTACATTATATGATTACAGCATTTTTAACATGTTGTTTTAATTGTTAAAAACGAAAGTTATTTATCTTTTATTAAAGTCCCGTCCGTTCGTTAGGTTAGGAGGTTCTTGGTCATTATTTACACAGAATTTATCATGAATACTGACCAGAGACAGACGCGCGGGTTTCCTGCTGGAGCTGCCCGTGCAACAGGTCAGGAGGTGGGGTTGGATCAGTCGAAGCTCCCGCTGAACGCGACTGGGGTTCAAACTGAAGCTCCTGTGGAAATGTAGGTGAACCACGCCGAGCAGGGTTCCTCTTTGTAGGATTCTAAGCTCCTAGCCACAGCCCTGAACACGTTTTTGATGTTGTGGAGCAATTTAAAGCTTGGTGGTGCAGATAGAAACTTAACAAGCCCGTCCGCCATTTTCCAAACCAATGCTGCGCCTCTGTAGCTTCTCCCACAAATCCGCGCATTCCAGTCAGCACCTGAATGTCTTGCGTGCATTCAGCGGCTCTGCCGATCAAACACAAAGTAAACACGCGTGCATTCACTCGTGAGTTGCGCTTTATTTCCGCGCGAACCGCGTTCGATGTGAACGTACCTTTAAGCCCGAGAATCCCAGGTACCGGGGACTTGCCCCCCTGTGCATTACATTTCCGCTCATAGTTCACTAACCCTGAGAATGACACTACACATATCACATACCGTTGTGCTCAGCGAAAACTCCTCTAAAAATCTAATTCAATTTCATATCCGTTCACCACAGCTCTAGCGCCATGCAAATAAACAACAACATGTCCGGAGTATAATTCATGACCAAGTTTTTGTTTTGTGCTCTCTTAAAGCCACAGTATTCCCTGGCCCCTGCGGGGTTTCCCCTTAAAGCAGGGTTGCCAGGTCCCAGAAATATTTCCAGCCCAATGACAACTCAAAATCCGCCCAAATGGAATGAAAACTAGCCCAATTTTTCAGTGTCCAATCAGATTAGACAACGGCTGGATTCCCACAAAGGGCCTTAAAAAATTTATATAAGTTTAAGTTTAAAGTATTGGCCTTTTGTCTAACCCAAATTCTTAATATCACACATTGTGCTTTTTTAATACACAATCTCATACAATAAAGGTCAAATAAGAACATGTGCTCTCTGAATTTTTTTTGACCCTAGTCAGAAGTGCCTACTTGTACTTGTTCATCCACAGACAACCGAACCGACGCTTCTGACTACAACGCTCTCAAGGAGTGACGTGATGATGATGATGCTTGATTGGTTATGTCAAAAGCACATGTGGCGCGCGCGCCTATTTGCGTCTCGCAAGAAGCAGCGTTTGTTGCCAAGTATTCATTCCCGGGGATCAACACCCACTAATAAAAGGTTCCCTTTTATCTTTGTCCACAATTATTATTTATTATTATTATTTATTTTTTATTTTTTTTGCGGCCGCGGTACATTATAAATGTAGCCCAAAAAACCGCAACCCGCAACTCCGTATTTTTCCCCGCAACTCCTTTTCTAAAATAGCCCAATTGTGCGGGAAACCCGCTACCCTGGCAACCATGCCTTAAAGCGACAGAACCCTACAGCCATTTTAAGGTTTTTTTGCAAAATAATTAACTTCCTTTTGATTTTGGAAAATCGCTGCAATTGACTTTTTTGTTTGTCTTGATCTGTAACATAAGTGTGGCAATTTTCAAGCATGTCCCTTAAACACAGTCTGAAATAGCAGTAAAAAACAGAAGAAAATGCTATATTGCATGCTGCCATTAGGTGGCGCTATAACTGACACTGTATTTCGCTCTATGAAATCCTTCAGACGTGGACTCTTAACACGCTTGACAAATTTTAACCCGATCAGAAATTGCATTGCTGAGTTATTAACCACTTCCTGTTCATATAAAAAGTTTGACTTTCGAGGACTGCCATTCGCGCATCGTAAAATGAAGTAAAAAAATCTTCGCAATTTAACATCCCATATGCCTTGCGAAAATACTGAACAACTTTGGAGATGAACAGATGAATTCTCTGGGAGGAGTTTGTTAAAGTATGAGACATGGAAAAGTGCCATTTTAAGGGTTTTTTGCTAAATAATTAACTTCCTGTTGATTTTGGAAACTCGCTCCAATTGACTTTTTTGTTTGTCTTGATCTTTAACATGAGTGTGGCAATTTTCAAGCATGTCCTTTAAACAAAGTCTGAAATAGCAGTAAAAAACAGCAGAAAATACTATATTGCATGCTGCCATTAGGTGGCGCTATAATTGACACTGTATATCTCTCTATGGAATCCTTCAGACATGGACTCTTAACACGCATGACGAATTTTAACCCGATCAGACATTGCATTGCTGAGTTATTAACCACTTCCTGTTCATGGAAAAAGTTCAACTTTCGAGGACTGCCATTCGCGCATCGTAAAATGAAGTGAAAAAAGCTTCGCAATTTAACATCCCATATGCCTTGAAAGAATACTGAACAACTTTGAAGATGAACAGATTAATTCTCTAGGAGGAGTTCGTTAAAGTACAAAGCCTTAAACTATGCTCAATTTCAAACAATAGTAAAAAATAACCGACTTCCTGTCGGTTTTGGAAACTGAATCCTATTGAGTTTTTTGTTGGTTCTGATCCCTTACATACGTGTACTGATTTTCAAACATGAACTCGCAATGCAGCCTGAAATACAAGTATAAAACAACAGAAAAGGGTCTATTACATGTTGCCACTAGGTGCCGCTATAACTGACACTGTATATCGCTATTTACATTTGTTAAGATATTCACTCTTAACCTACATGGCGAATTTGAACTGGATCAGACATTGCTTGGCCGAGTTATAACAACTTCCTGTTTACGACAAAATTTCGACTTTGGATGACCGCTGTGCGCACATAGTTTATCGAAGTCAAAAAAGCTTCGCAATTTAACATCCCATATGCCTTAAGATAGTGCTGAACGAGATTTGAGACGAACGGATGAAATCTCTAGGAGGAGTTCGTTAAAGTACGACGTGAGCAAAAATGGCCATTTTTAGAGGTTTTTGGGAAATAGCTGACTTCCTGTCGATTTTGGAAATGAGATCCCATTTACTTATATTTAAGTTTTAGTACCCTACACATGCGTGGCGAATTTCATTCGCCTACGACAAACTCACAGCGCATCATAAGCTACAGCGCGTTAGGTGGCGCTGTAGAGTCATTTTACCACACCCGCTTTTCGAAACACAATTAGACGTAAATTTTCGCGGGTTCTGATGTGTGTGCAAAATTCGGTGACTTTTCACGCATGTTTAGGCCCTCAAAAGTGCCCGCAAAAACACGTTAGAAGAAAAAAAAAAATAATAATAATAATAATAATAAGAATAATAATCCTAACAGAAACAATAGGGTTCTTGCACCTCCGGTGCTCGAGCCCGTTGGGCCCGAGCTCCTTCGGTGCTCGAGCCCTAATAATCCTAACAGAAACAATAGGGTTCTTGCACCTACGGTGCTCGAGCCCGTTGGGCCCGAGCTCCTTCGGTGCTCGAGCCCTAATAAAGTTGTTCCTTGTGATTCCCACAAATATAAATGGTAATTATTTACAACCACACATGACAAATTAATTGTATCTTTGGGCAGGAAAAAACAGCATTCTAATTGAAACATCTTCAGAGACGTCTACAAAGTTCATAGTAAAACGTGCAACTGTACAATAACATTTGTCCTGGCTTGCCATCCCAGGCTGTACAATCCCAGTGTAATATTTACACATATATGTGCATATACACTATATATAAGCTCAGCATAAATGAAACCACCCCACTACATTTGTCAGAAAACCTTTAGTTTCATTTCAGAACTAACAAATTTCAGAAGAAACTAAACTACGAAGTACTCGCACAAATGTGGGCCAATGATTGCAAACAAGATTTGTTTATTTGCGCACACAAAAAAGTGATTTTACTTACAAATAAATTCAAGCCCATTTTGCAAAATTTAGTACTCCCCAATTAAAGTCTTACGAAAAAAGCAAAAATATTTAAAAAAAGATTGGCTACAAGAGGATCACCAAAATTTTGATATCAGTCAGAATACTGTAGCAAAAGTGATCCAAAAAGACACGTCCAGGCTGTCCATGGAAGTTAACATCTCGGCAGGAGCATCGGCTGTTGAGAAGGGTTGAAGAAAATCCTCTGCAAGTTCACTGCAGATAGCTAAAGCAGTACAAAGCCAAACTGAAGTGACCATTTCCTGTGACGCCGTACACTGCAGAGGAATGGCATGCGTGCATATCATCCACGAAGGAAGCCAACAAGCACGCCTAGAATTTGCTCAGGCCCATGATGTAAGACTACTGGCATTCTATACTCTGGTTTAGAAAGACAAAGATCACTGCTTTTGGAACTTTTTAAAAACTAGGCATTTCAACGAAAAAGCCTGGTGTCAATAGTGAAACATGGTGGTGGCAGTGTCCTTATGTGGGGCTGCATGAGTGCTGCATTTCATTGATGGCATTGTCAACTCAACAATGTACTGCTCTATACTGAAGGAGAAGATGTGCTATCACTCCAACTTTTCCCCAAAAATTGCCAAACCCAAAATCTAAAGCTACTGTTGCATTTCTGAAAAGTAACAGGGTGAATGTGATTGAACGGCCAAGTGCCTCCTGATCTGAACCCAATGGAAAACCTCTGAGGAATTCTCTGAGGATCCAGGCTCTAGAAGCGGTTATTCTTGAAGAATGGAAAAAGATAGATGCTGCAATTAGTCACCAACTTGTTCATTCCATGCCTAGAACACTTGGTGCTGTGCTTTAAAATCATGGTGCTTGTGCAAAATACATGTAGCAGTAGTGGATTTTGTGATCTGAAGTTTATGAAGTTTATTATTAACCTTAATTTCATAAATGCGTTTGATAAAACTCTTTAAACTCTAGTATGATAGCTACTGAATTACATACCTTACTCTTACGGAAGGGGATGTTCTCATTTGTGCCAAGCACCGTATATATACAGTACCTATGTACATATATAGTGATTTCTCTTTGTTTTGGAAAAACAGGTTTTTCAAGTACGGTAAGTTGTGCCTGAAAAAACATGTTCTTAAATAGTTAGTGTCAAAAATAGTCTTTGTACTGAAATGTTGATTAAAAAAAATCAAAGAAAAAATCAGTATAAAAAATTATTTCAGTCTCTACAATACAGAAATTGTGGTAAGTAAATTGAATAATTTACTTAAATTATTATTAATTATTATTAGTAAATTGAGTAATTTGAAAACTTGTATATTACAAGTATTATACAATTATTTCTTGTTTTTGCAGTGGACACTTTTATTCTGTAATGAACATTTTGAAAGGTTATGATTTGTCAAATTTGAGGCCTGCTTTTATTGCTTCTGCGTAAATGGAAAATTGCAGTGTTTCACTGTCCCTTACAAATGTAATGTGATGCCAGATTTCACAATCTGGGGTGCGCAGAGTATGCACGGCTAGCACTTGTTGAGAGTGAAAGGACGGGGGGGAATGTATGAGCACCAGACAGGCAGATGCAGGTTTACGAGGTAGGTACTGTTATAGGGTTCCCATGATCTGGCTTGTTTTATTGCGGCCTTCACTACAAACACACTCTTTGCAGACACATCCCAGTGAGCAAAAAAATGAGCACATTTGGAATTGCCAGACAAATGTCAAACTTGGCACATGTGCTGTCTAGAAATGTAACTAACTTTGTTGAGCAGAATACTAACTTTACATAGCAAGGCCTAAAGGTAAATATAAAACATGTGCGGCAGAAAAGTGCCAAAACAAAATGTAAAACTGAGCATAAATATTTTCTTTCAAATGTTAAGTGGCGACAGCAACTCAAACGCCTTGTATTTCACATCGCCATGGACATGCCAAGGGAACATATTGAATTTGATGTTGAGTGATAATTATTACAGTTTTGAATACAGTGGTACCCCGGATACAAAAGTAATCCGTTCCAGGGTGGCTTTCGAATCTTGAAGCAAAGTGTACGTGTAAAACGTCTAATCCGTGCAACGGCTCTCAGAAACAATAGTATAAGTTCATAAAAAATGGAAAACCAGAGAAAAATAGTAACGTTTCAATCCTTAAATCTACACATTGTTACAGTTTTTTCTGATTGTTTCAGCACATTTTTTGTAACTATTGGCATTTTTGCAAAACTCTACACACAAATAAGAAAACCTTTCACCCAATTATCAAAACGTAGTTCTCTTGCAAAAGCGAACACAGTTAGATTAACTCTTCACACCTTTGTAAAAATGGTGTTTTCGTATCAAACAGTACACACAAGCCATCATCTACTAAGCACACAATGCGCCAACTGCACACTGATGGTATGAATGCAAAACACATCTGGCTTCTGCTCTCTTTGTGTACAGATGTCAATTTGAGGTCATACTTTTGTCATAGTGTCATGTAAACATACAAGGATCCAAACTTGAAGTATTGGTGTTTATTCACACTCATCAAAACCAAGACAAAGTCAGAACACAAAATAGTCATTTTATTAAAAAAAAAGGGGGAAAAAAGACTTTCTGGGTCCAGCCACAAAATTTCGTCCACATCACATACAATATTCTCCAGTCCGAGGCACCGGGGAAAATATCTCCTTGAATGCCGTATCCAGGCCTGACATGATGCCTGGTCAGTATCCCCACGTGCCTCCTCCATTGCCTGTAAAAGGGCTACTTGTTGATGAGGATGACGGTTGTACACTTTCCAGCGCCAGGCAGAGAAGAACTCCTCGATTGGAGAGTATGGAGGGAGGTTGAGTGCCATGAAGGATGAGTGGTCTGTAAACCAGTTGCAGACCAAAGCAGCCCTATGGAAACTAACATTGTTTCAAATGATGACATATCGGGTGTGCTCTGGTCTCTGAACAGTGAGCGTGTCATGTAAGGTGTCCAGGAATGCAGTAATGTGTGCAGTGTTGTATGGGTCTATGGTTGCATGATGGTGAACAACACCATTTTGGCTTATAGCTGCACACATGGTTATGTTACCACCACATTGTCCTGGGACATTGATGGTGGCACGGTGTCCAATAATGTTCCAGCCACGTCTCCGGGTTGTTTTTCTCATTAGAGTATGGCAGTGCTACAAAGTACTTACCGATTCTCATTTCAAATGTCCTAATGATGCTTTCACACAGTGTAGCGGCTCAAATTAGGCTGTTCCTGTTGGCCAGCTTCCCTCAGGGTCATCCCATGGTTGATGACATGGTCCACTATTGTTGCTTTGATGTCATCAGTTATTCTATTTCTTAGTCTTCTCACACCTCCTCTTTCCCCCCCTCGTCCTCTTCTTGGTCCTACTTGTCCTCTTCCTCTAACCCTCTCACTTCTTCAACTTCATGTCCTCTTCCTCCAACTTCTTCAACTCAAAGTCTTCTCCCTCGGTCTCCTCTGAATCTCACTTTTACTGCTCCTTCCATTGTACTCCACATAGACAGCTTACCTGTGGCTTATTTATAGTGCTTGGGCTGATTGCAAAGTGAACTAATTATTTAAAACAGTTTTCACATGTGAAAGTGTGCCAGACAGTTGGCAAAGTAGTGTTAATGATAGCCATACATGTGAATAATTTTGCTAGGAGTGTATTGCAAATTTGGTAATTGAGTGTAAGCAGTGAGTTGTGTTTAAAGTTCTGCAAAAAGAGTGTTTTGAGTGAATTGTGGCTACAGTTTTGCAAAGTGTGTGTTACAAAATTGCAAAATGAGTGCAAAGCAGTTTTTGTGCTTTTAGTTTTGCTACCTCAGTGAGTGGTTTTGCTATAAGTAGTAATAGCTGTAGAAATTGTGCTATAAGAATCACAGTTAAGGTTTAAGCAATCAGAAAAAAACTGTAATGAAGGATCAAACTGTCCAAGTGAATAAAGAAAAATAGCATTTTTGTCATTTGTTTTGTGAAGAAAAACCCTCACAGACTGAAGACGATGCATATCGATCATTATCTTTTATCATCAGGCTCAAGAAACAGATCACAGATAAACTATTAGCTCCGCCCATTTCACATCTTGAAATTTTTTTTATCGTGAGAAATCTGAAGTGTGGCGTGAGAGATCACTCAAATGCATGAGTCTTACGTTCAATGTGTGAGAGTTTGCAGCTCTGCAGTTTCACTCGTGATTATTGATGCGGCTGCGTAGGCATTGTGGGAAAAGTAGTTTTTTTTTAGACACTCAAAACTTTTAAGCTCTCGCGGGCCACATTAGATTACATGGCGGGCCGCATCTGGCTCGCCATTGAGTTTGACACATGTGCCTTAAAGCATTTTAGTATCAACTTAGCTAGGTATTTAAAGCCATCAAACCGTACATAACGTTACACAGCGTACGTTAGTCTGAAACACGATTAATAAATTGACCCCGCACAAACTTAAACTTAACTTTAATGGTACACAAGCATGACGCGCTAAAAGTTAGCTGATTTTGTATGTCTGTTTACCTGCCGGAGCAGCCAATCACGCCTCATCAGTCACGGAGGACGACGCTTGTGGTGGGCATGTTGTTGGAGGCTCTGAGTCAGGAAAATACTGAGAGGATGATGATGATGATGATGATGACTGCACCGGCGTGATCTTGCAGTAAATTAATTCCGTGTACTGTCAGGTGTTTTATCATATTTGACGTGTTGTCATCTTGGACACGATAATCTTTTTACAAATATAAAATCTTGGCATACTGTAGCCATACTTTTGATCGCTTAAACATAGTTTGCATTAAATTTATGCTATGCTTTAAAGCAGGGGTGTCAAACTCATTTTCACAGAGGGCCACATTAGCATAATGGCTGTCCTCAAAGGGCCAGATGTAGTTTATAAATGTAAAACTCATATAAATGTAATCAAATGTAATGTAAAATAAATGTAACTACTCCTTAATGTTAAATAACTCATTATTTATAACTTATTCAAGTGACAGTTCAGTTGCATAGAAACAATTGTATCACAGAGGTATTGTGTATCACAATACCGCTAACTATCTAGATTGGTGCAAATTTAATATGAAAACCTGATTGTATCTAGAGTTCTGTCTTTTCCTATAAGGTTCTGTGCATGTGGCTGACTGTATTGAACATTGGATAAGTATCTTTGTGTATCTATTTGCATTTAGAAAACCATTAATCCTGACCTAATTCTAACTCCATTTGAAGAAATGCAACCCCAGAGGATTGAGTAACCTCCACCATGGTTCACTGGTAGTTGCAGACTCATTGTTGTATTGATGTCCAGCTCTGCTGCAGCCAAATGTTTTAAAGTTTCTATAGTTATATTCCTACTTGCGTCTCTTGACCTTGTTCCCTTGTCAAAGGTATGAATGTAGCTGTAACTCTTCCATGAAGACCACTTTTGGCCAGACTTCACTGCACAGTAGTTGGGTGTACCTAGGTCCCAATGTTTTCAGACAGTTCTGAGCTAATGGCACTGCTGGATATCTTATATTTTAAAAGACTCATTGCCTTGTTGTGTCTCATCTGATGCATTTAGGCCATATCCATGTGTTCCTGGGTTTTTTGAAATTGCTGTAATGACTCTACCAAACCAACAGGTGGCAATAGATTCATGGCGGTTTTGAAATGACTATTCAGCATTTTGTTTGCACAGACACAGACGCCTCTTTTCGATTATCAAATGGGAAACATCCACATGTAATCTTGGTCATGCTGTAAGTCACAATAGCAGTATAAACAGCAACATTGTCCTCGCTTTGGCCAAAATGTGAAAAACTTTACCCCCCCCCCCACCCCGACAACAAAAAAACTCTGGTTTCACTGACCACACGGAGCCTTACTGCGGAGCGTTAAAACACGAGTCACCTTGGCCGGCGTTTTCAAAAGTGCACGATTACATCAAATCGGTACAGAGGTTACATGTAGACAGGGTAACTACGCAGAAAAACACCCGTTTCGAGACCTGGGCATGTGTTTAACTGGTCCACCACCGCATCTACCATCATCATTGTTATTTGTTTCTTTGTGCTTCTTAAAAATAGTTTGCACATTGTAGAAACACCAGTCTGCTTGTTGATGCAGTAGATCTACCCTGTGTCTTGTTGCTGTGGTTAATCTTGCCATGTCAAGAAACAGTCTCTCTCCACCTCACCTTAGTGGCAGAGTTTGATTGATCCTTCTTCAGATTTAAGCTTCCTCCACATCTGTTTCAGTTTATGATTGGGTTTCAACTCTGTGACATTGATGATCATCAGCACCTGTTTGGTATACTTGGTGTATCATACAATCTTACTGAATATTTGACTTTGTGCAAGTGTAGTCACAAGAGTTGCTGCTAGCTTGTAGGTAGAATATCAAATGAGTTTGGTAGATTTGTTCTAAAAAATCTAGTTAGTGCCAAATCTGAAGTTTATCGTGTTCCTTTGAAAAGCCCATAATCATAAAAAATACAATAATGCCATTTAATGGAGTCCTGGTTGATCAATCTTTTCACCAAAAGCTGTAAGTCCACAGCACAAAGAAGATGAGAAGGTGGAATATGCTGGTTGTCAAAATCATTCCATGAAGACAAAACAGAAATGATCACCGGCATTGAGTCCAATATTCTGGCACTGTTTTCCCAGTCTATTCTGGGATCAGCCACTTGATTCAATATTGATGTTGTTTGTTATTATATTTTGATTGGTTATATTAAAAAAAAAAGATTTATATCAACCCCTTGGATTTGTAGGTTTTTGTGGAAAAAAAGGACAGTTGTTGTGTCTTGGGTAAAAAAAAAATATATGTGTTTTAAAATATAACTTTAAATATTAATATCTGGACATTTGTATCACTTTGAGGTGCTTTATAAACATTTATATTTTCCTCAAAACACTGTTTTGGGCAAAAGAAAACACATTTACTCAAATTCATCAAAATTAAGTTATGGCATTTTGAAACAAAAAAAAAACTGCAAATATTGATTTGATTTAGATTTATCGTTCCTCTCTGAATAAGCATGCATTAATTATTCTTTTGTAAAGCATTCTTTGTGAATAGATTTTTTTCCATATCTGCCTATAATTTTTGCACAGTACAGTATACTGTAAATCAGGGGTGCTCACACATTTTCAGCTTGCGAGCTACTTTTAAAATGACCAAGTCAAAGTGATCTACCCGCTACAATAATGTAAAACATCAATCAACAAACAATTATTTTCAACTTTATTGAGAATTGACAAAACACACATAATAATTAATTATTTAAATTTTTTTGTAATAACGTGAGTTTAATTTGATGACTTGCACTGAATTGAATCATTAGAACAGTTGTGTGTGACCTGAATTTGTTGGTAATAGAGTGATTTTTATGGGAGCAATTGAGCTTTGATCCAAATAATCAAGAATAAAAATGATGCTTTAATAAATGTTTAATTTTTTTATTGAAACTGAGTCGTGCAGTACAATATTCAGGTGAGGAGTGGCGTGTTGCTTGATTTTGGTTGTAATAGAGCAATTTAGAATGAAGGTATGAAGCATATTCTGGGTAAAACATATTTCGGATCTGGTAATTTGCAGACGGTCCCTAAGCGATTCCATGTCAGCGGGTTGCTCATAGATGGTAATGTGTTTCTGTGAATGCCGAAGGGAAACATGTTTTGATAAAAAAACGTTTTGTAGTTTGTCCGCTACATAACACAGATTAAAAATAGATATTATTTGTTTACTAAGAACATTCTGGTCTCGAGCTATTGAGCAGAGAAAACCGAATCCGTGAATCTGCAGCTAACTTTACTGAACTGTGATGAGATGGATGATCGGCTGATATTGTTTCAATTTCACGCCGCGGACGTAATGAACACCCCTGCTGTAAAGTATACAGACTATTGTTCATTTGAAACTACGCTTTCTGGGTCCTTTTTAGTTGAGATTTCAATTTCTGTGTAATTTTTGACCGTAAACAACAAAAAAATCATATCTAAATTCAATGAAAGTAGTCATTACAAGTTGAATGGGTTCAAATGCTTAGTGTAAAAAATCATAACATCATAAAATCATAAGGTACTGACATAATCCGATGAAATTTTTTTTTTTTTTTTGAAATTTGAAAATGTATAATATTTAGCTGGAACAGTATTAGATAATTTACAAATGCATTGCATGTGAATTAAGAACTCTTTAAGAATCAGATTTTAACATTGACTGTAAAATTGCTTTCTTTTTTCTATGTGTTTATCAGCTTATATTAGCTGTGGGGAGCAGTTATGTAACTATAATCATATACTGTATGCTCTTGAATGGTTTGAGAAATTAAATACACCCTTATGCATATTCACAAATCTTTGCAGCAAGTAAAAGCTACATTTTCTGCCGCATATTTATGCAGTATACTGTAAAGGGTTAAATGTTTTGCTCAAATAGAGAGTGGCTGTAGCAAGTGGAGCCCATGTAACAATTATTAATTCTCTGCTGGTCAAGGGCTTACAGCATCGAAATCTGCTGAGAGAGACATTCTGGGATGCAGTGCATGGTTTTCAATTATGTAGCGCTGTGTTACCCACATCATGAGTGACAGCAGGGGGGAGGAAAATTGAAATGAAACTCAACTTGCAACTTACAAAGACGGGCCATGAAAGCAACGCAAAGCTAAAGTTCATTAATGAGATTTCTAATGAGCCACAGTGGGACTTGTCCTTGATTCATGCAGTCCTGACACATTCTGGAATATTTCGGAACGCGATGCAAGAACAAAAGCACTTGACATTCATGGGCCAAAAACAAACATAGTGGCTCTTAACCTCAGCCCAGAATGGAAGTTCATTATTCTCTAGCACATAAGAAAGTCAATAAGTCCATCACACACTTCGGGGGAAATCATATTTCCTCTTTTATCCACACTTGATCTGAACGACTCGGGTGAAAGGATCACGAGAACAGACAGACAGGTCAATGCTTTCTATTCATGCAAGCTAACGCCTTCTTTCATCTCGTTTTCCTGACAATGGAATATATTTACTTTATGATTATTGACGAGGAAAGAAATGCATGTTTTCTTTCGATTCGAGAATTCAGAAGAGAGACTTATGCACTAAACCTGGACTTGTTTTTACTGGACGCAAGAGGGGATGCTAGCAAACTGCCCACTGTTTGCATTTCAGAGATGAGTCATATCATGAGAGAACCAGGAGTGCTATTATTATCAATGTGAGAGATAAAACAGAGCAGGACTGTGATGATATCATGTGGTTTGGTGCCATAAACAGACTTGGTTCCATTCATCCAGCCTGAAGGAGCTGCCAATAGAGGGCACTGCAATCTATGTTACAGCCCGAAGCCACTTTCCCCAGCTCAGATACACATCTTTTCCTCCCCATTGTTTTGTCTCTTTGAGAATTGGAATATGGCAAGCACGGATTGCATGAACAATTAAGCTTTAGATGAGAAGATTGAGCTGTCGATAAAAATCAATAGAAAGCAACATGAGTTGAAAAATAGCTGAGATTACTTCATACTTAGGAAAATGTGACACAAATTTAGATGTGTGTTAAAAAGACTCTTTTTTTATAAACATGAGAGAAATGATATTCCATCCCCGGGTTAGTAGAGTTTGCTTGCATTCCTCTAGACTTTCATGCTTTGAATGTCTGTTCTTGACATTCAAACAGCCCCTCCAGGATTTTTTTGTGATTGTTGTGGCCTAAAATGCCAGAATTTGCGGCAGCTTTTTGAAAAGACAGATTTTTCTCAACAGCATTGCATTACCTTATGATTTCACAAACATATTATGAATTTTTTATGTGTTCTTTCCTTTTATTATCTCCTATTTATTATCTCTATTATCTTATACCCTCGCACGCTCTGATCACATGCAGATCTGACAGCAGACAACCACTGGTTCCTCAGGAGGCTGCAGAACAGGTTCAATTAAGAAAAAAATCATGTTGTCCCCGTAAAATATTTCGACTTTTAGCATTTTGTTGCCGCTGCGCCACGGCTACGTCTAAGTAGGAGAAACACTGGAATAAATGAAACTACCGTGTGAAAGCATGAAAAATAGTTTTATTAACTGCCCCTCTCAAATTCGCTAGCACTATCACCTTTGCCCACGCAAGTACTGCCTGACAACTGACAAAAGGAAACCACCACAGACCTAGTTTTACAAACGTTATCAAGTTTTGTTGTTTACCTTGGTCCCTTTCGCTGCTTGCGATGGATTTGGGAGCAACAGCTTCAGTGATAGTCACCTGCCGTGTCAGCTCTTGCACGGAGCATGTTTTGCCGTGGAGAAATATCGGTCAAGCGAGGTTTTTTTTGTATTCCACGACAATGTTGCACACAGATCAAAAGAGTTTCCCTCCACTTTCATGGAGAACATTATGGAATTTTTTTGTACGGCCTTTTGCAGTGATATTTGTTGGTCAGTGTGATGTATTTGCGCTCATGCCTGCTTTCTCTGACAAAGTCCTGTGTGAAAATAATGCCGTGTACAGTGACGGTCCAAACTTATTGGTCGAATTAGCGGCAAAGTCGCAAGGCTGCAAATAAATTGCGGGGATTGGCTGAATTTGCGTGAATTGGTCGCAACATTGCGAGTTTCAGGAGGGACTGGCTAAAGTTACAAAACTGAAAATTATTGCAGCAACAGAAACAGAAAAATGAAATAATATTTCATTATTATTAAAAAACATTTTTAAATTAAGTCAATTTTAAATAAATAGACTTGTTACAGGCAAGGTCTGTTTAACAAAAATAATTAAATGCTAGGAAAAAAGTATTTAAAACAAAAAGTTTTGGAATTATTTATTGATTTAATGTAATTTAAAGCAGCAGAGTCCAAATATTTATGAGTCTAAATATTTTCTGGTATTGTTTTGGCCAATATTCTTGTACCTTATAAATGTTCAATGTTGTATTTCCTGTAGCCACCTGGAGGCGCTATAACAGAGAGTACAACATAGATGTGTTTAGTAACATGGACTGTTACCGTTTTTGGTAAATTTGGGACCGATCAGACTTTGTATGGCTGTTATAACTTCTTCTTTATGGCAAAATGTCAACTTTCGACAACCGCTGTGTGAAATTTGGATATTCTATTTTGCCACTAGGTGGCAATATAACTGAAACTGAAAGATTTATTTTGTTTGCCT
>SRMA01027270.1:131572-143434 GCA_007224835.1 Danionella cerebrum | reverse complement strand
TTTTTGTGCTATGCAATTTTATTTGTTTATACTACAGTGGTACCCCGAGATACGAATGCTTCGAGTTACGAAATGTTCGAGATACGAAAGATCTCGCGGGAAATTTTTTGCTTCGAGATACGAAAAAAACTTCGAGATATGAAGAAACACCAACAGTTCTGCTCTGTTATCCACTTGTTAAGTCTGATGTTGCGCTGCGCTTCCGCGTCCTGGCACTCCATTCTCACATTGAAGAAAGTGCGCTTTAAGGGGCTGATACTGTTAGGTTTTGTTAATTTTTGATTGTCTTACCACCGTCTCGTTCCTTGTTATTGTTGATCTGTCACCCCGCGTCTTCACTCAGCTCATTACTACCATTAGTGCTAGCAGGTGCGCGCACTTGATCACTACTCCTTCATAAGTCCCAGTTTCCTTCTAGTTTTATGAGCCGATTACTATGAAAAGTTCCATTGCACTTACCTCTGTCTTGTCCTGTTACGTTTTGTGTGGATTCGGCCGTTTTGTTTCCCCTGGAGATCTTCATTGTTAGGATTCCTCATCCAGCAACCTCTCTCTCTATTTTTACAGACTGTTTGAGTTCTGGAGGCGTGTGGAGAGACGCCGATCCCGCATCTGCCCGGATTATACTCGTTTGGTATTTTGTTGCTTGTTTTCCCCTTCGGGGTAGTTTAAGTTTTTTTCCCTTCGAGTTGTTTGGATTTTGCTGGAAAAGAATAAACTGTTTACTGCCGCTCGCATCTGGGTCCTCCTTGTATTGCATTCCTGACAAATCTGCTCATCACAAGAAAAATGGACCCAGCGAGTGAGAATCCGATCCGCGCTGCTGTCGAACATCAAGGTGCGTTGCTGGGAAGGCATGCTGAGGAGTTGAATGCCGCGCGGTTCACCATCGACACCCTAACTGCTCAGGTTCGCGACCTCATGGAGCAATTGCGCACATTAAGGCCAGGTCGTGGTAGTGCTTCCGATCCCCACCACTCATCGGAACCCAGGATTAATAACCCTCCGGTGTATTCTGGAGAGGCCACGTTCTGCAGACCCTTTTTGATCCAATGCGAAGTGGTGTTCTCACTCCAGCCTGGAACGTACAGCGGAGATTGCGCCAAGGTCGCCTTTGTCCTTTCCCTCCTGACCGGAAAAGCAAGAAATTGGGCAACTGCGCTTTGGGAGGCCGATGCACCGTGCTGTCAACTCTTCAGGTCGTTTAAAGAAGAAATGATAAAGGTCTTCGACTGCTCTGTGGTCGGTCGAGAGGCGTCGCATCTTCTGGCGGCATTGTGCCAAGGCCATCGCTCAGCTGCTGACTATGCCATCGAGTTCCGTACCTTAGCGGCCACGGCGGGGTGGAATGAGCCGGCACTCACTTCACGTTTCTTGGAAGGGCTATCTCAAGAGCTCAAACAAGAGATCCTTGCTCAATCTGTGCCCGACAGTTTTGAGGAGCTGGTGGGGTTAGCCCTACGGCTGGACAACAGGCTGACTAGAGTTCCACGGCCTCGCGAGTCTGTTCTGGGGCACCGGTGGGAGGAGCCAGGAGGCTCCACCCTAGCGCACACCGGCCGACTGCCTGAATCCGAACCCATGGCGGTAGGAAGAATTCGTCTCTCATCCGAGGAGAGACAACGTCGGATTAGGCTGCGACTCTGTCTCTACTGCGCCGCTGAGGGTCACTTATTCAACGACTGTCCGGTGAGACCGGTAAAAGCCCCCGCCCATCGCTAAAACCGGGGCTAGCGGTGGGCGTCTCTACTCAGTCTCCGGGAGCTCAATCACGGACCCTCCTTCCCATCACCATCAGACTGGGTTCGTCTTCCATCTCCTGCTCGGCCTTGGTGGATTCCGGTGCCGAGGGGAGTTTCATTGATGAAGCTTTCGCCAGAAGAGGCAAGTTCCCTCTCCGCGACCTGTCTGGGCATTTCAACATCCACGCTCTCAACGGGGAGACCCTGGCGAACATCACTCACATCACGGCGCCGGTGAGACTTTCTGTTTCTGGAAACCACCATGAACTCATTACTTTTTATGTCTTTCATTCACCTAATACCCCTGTAATTCTCGGTCATACTTGGTTGAGTCGCCATAATCCTCATTTTGACTGGTCTAGAGGAATTATTTTGTCTTGGGGTGAAAAATGTCATAGTTCATGTTTGTATTCGGCTGTACCATCAGCTAATTCTGTGTCTGTGTTCCAGGAAGAGATTCCCAGTTTAGATCGGGTACCCCCCGAATATCACGATCTACGAGCTGTGTTCAGCAAATCACGCGCAGCTTCTCTACCCCCGCACCGGCCCTACGATTGCGCCATTGACCTCCTTCCCGGTACCTCGCCTCCGCGCGGCCGCTTATACTCGCTATCCGCGCCTGAGCGGGAGGTTTTAGCTAAATATCTTGCTGAGGGTCAAGCTGCTGGTACGATAGTTCCGTCCTCGTCTCCTGCTGGCGCTGGTTTTTTTTTTGTGCAAAAGAAGGATGGCTCCTTGCGTCCGTGCATTGATTACAGGGGCTTAAATGCCATAACGGTGAAAAATCGCTACCCATTACCTTTAATGTCCTCTGCTTTTGATCTTTTGCAGGGTGCAAAGATTTTTACCACACTTGACCTCCGCAACGCTTACCACTTGTTGCGCATACGGGAAGGGGATGAGTGGAAGACGGCATTTAATACCCCTCTCGGCCACTATGAGTACCGGGTTCTTTCTTTCGGTTTAGCCAACGCACCTGCGGTTTTTCAGGCTCTAGTTAATGATGTCCTCCGTGATATGCTGAACGAGTTTGTGTTCGTTTATCTGGACGACATTCTCATATTCTCTCCAGATGCGCGCACTCACGTTCAACATGTTCGTCGTGTTCTTCAGCGCTTGCTGGAGAATAAGTTATTTGTCAAAGCAGAGAAATGCATCTTTAATGCCGAGTCCGTCCCGTTCCTCGGGTATATTGTGTCCAGCACAGGCATTAGCATGGACCGCGAAAAGGTCCGCGCTATTGTGGATTGGCCGATTCCAGACTCACGCTCGGCCCTCCAGCGATTTCTGGGGTTCGCTAATTTTTATCGCCGTTTTATTCGCGGATTCAGCCAGGTGGCTGCGCCACTAACCGCTTTAACCTCTACTAAGACGCGTTTCGTTTGGTCTGATTCCGCGCGTCGAGCCTTCGAGATGCTTAAGGAGCGTTTCACATCCACACCTATCCTCACTACACCTGATCCTGGTCGCCAGTTTATTGTGGAGGTTGATGCCTCGGAGGTCGGAGTAGGAGCTGTATTGTCGCAGCGCTCGGCTCGTGATGGTAAGGTACATCCCTGTGCCTTTTATTCTCATCGCTTAACTCCAGCGGAGCGCAACTACAATGTGGGTAACCGCGAGCTCCTTGCGGTCAGGCTCGCTTTGGAGGAGTGGCGTCACTGGCTGGAGGGAGCAGCGGTTCCGTGTATCGTCTGGACCGATCATCCGCTCTGCCAAGCGTTTAAATCCCAGACAAGCACGCTGGACCCTGTTCTTTAGCCGTTTTAACTTCACTATTTCCTACCGCCCGGGTTCTAAGAATATCAAACCGGACGCATTGTCTCGTCAATTTGATTCCCGGGGAGAGTCCGATGAGCCGAAGACCATACTTGATCCCGTTTTGAACGTGGGGGGTTTGTCTTGGAGCATTGAGCGAGCCGTGCACGAGGCTCTATCCAATTCAGTTGTACCTTCAAAGTGTCCGCCCGCTCGTCTTTTTGTAGTTCCCTCTCTGCGACCCGCAGTTCTTCGTTGGGGGCATTCGTCTAAATTTGCTGCCCATCCAGGAATCCGCGGAACCACGTCCGTTATCAGGCAACGCTTTTGGTGGCCACGCATGTGCGGCGAGATTCGCCGGTATGTACAGTCATGCCCGGTTTGCGCGCAGAGCAAGGCCGCGAATTCTCCTCCCACAGGTCTGCTACAGCCTCTGCCCGTACCGTCCAGACCATGGTCACATTTAGCAGTAGATTTCGTCACCGGTTTACCTACGTCGCGCGGCAATACTGTTGTTCTCACGGTGGTCGATCGATTTTCTAAGGCCGCTCATTTCATACCTCTTCCTAAATTACCGTCCGCTCGAGAGACGGCCGAGATAATTTTTAATCATGTTTTTCGCATTCACGGGGTCCCCAGCGACGTTGTTTCCGACAGGGGATCGCAATTCACTTCTCAATTTTGGAGGGAATTCTGCCGCTTACTTGGCGCTACCCCTAGCCTGTCATCTGGGTTTCATCCTCAGTCTAATGGACAGGCTGAGCGCGCTAATCAGGATCTGGGAAGATTGCTGCGTTGTCTAGTCCGCCACAACCCCGCTTCATGGTGTGACCTTCTACCATGGGCCGAATACGCTCACAACTCTCTCCCCTCCGCTTCCTCCGGGGTGTCTCCTTTCTATTGCTGTCTTGGTTATCAACCTCCACTCTTTCCCGAACAAGAGAAAGAGGCCAACGTGCCGTCAGTCAATGCTTTCATCCAACGAGCCAAAAGAACTTGGCGAATCGTCCAGTCGGTTTTAAAACGATCTAATAACCAGATGTGCCGTTTCGCTAATCGTCATCGCGCTCCCGCTCCACGTTACGTTAGCGGCCAGAAAGTTTGGCTCTCGACGCAAGATTTGCCTCTCAAACACCCCTCGCGCAAATTAGCCCCACACTTCATCGGTCCGTTTTCGATCATCAAAGTGATCAGCCCCACCGCCGTCCGACTGCGCCTGCCAGCTTCCCTTGCGCGGATACACCCGGTGTTTCACGTATCCCGCATTAAACCGTTATTGCGCTCTGCGCTTCATCCCCTTCCCGTTACGCAGACTGACATTGTCTCTGACGGCGCTCCTATTTATCGGGTCAGGAAATTGTTGGATGTCAGGAGACGGGGGCGGGGGTTACAATTCTTAGTCGATTGGGAGGGTTACGGTCCTGAGGAGAGGAGTTGGATACCCTCGCGTGACATCCTTGATCAGTCTCTTATTAGAGACTACTATTCTAAACACCCCTTAGCGCCTGGAGGCGCTCGTTAGAGTGGGGGCACTGTTAGGTTTTGTTAATTTTTGATTGTCTTACCACCGTCTCGTTCCTTGTTATTGTTGATCTGTCACCCCGCGTCTTCACTCAGCTCATTACTACCATTAGTGCTAGCAGGTGCGCGCACTTGATCACTACTCCTTCATAAGTCCCAGTTTCCTTCTAGTTTTATGAGCAGATTACTATGAAAAGTTCCATTGCACTTACCTCTGTCTTGTCCTGTTACGTTTTGTGTGGATTCGGCCGTTTTGTTTCCCCTGGAGATCTTCATTGTTAGGATTCCTCATCCAGCAACCTCTCTCTCTATTTTTACAGACTGTTTGAGTTCTGGAGGCGTGTGGAGAGACGCCGATCCCGCATCTGCCCGGATTATACTCGTTTGGTATTTTGTTGCTTGTTTTCCCCTTCGGGGTAGTTTAAGTTTTTTTCCCTTCGAGTTGTTTGGATTTTGCTGGAAAAGAATAAACTGTTTACTGCCGCTCGCATCTGGGTCCTCCTTGTATTGCATTCCTGACACAAGGTCTGTTTAACAAAAATAATTAAATGCTAGAAAAAAAGTATTTAAAACAAAAAGTTTTGGAATCATTTATTGATTTAATGTAATTTAAAGCAGCAGAGTCCAAATATTTCTGAGTCTAAATATTTTCTGGTATTGTTTTGGCCAATATTCTTGTACCTTGTAAATGTTCAATGTTGTATTTCCTGTAGCCACCTGGAGGCGCTATAACAGAGAGTACAACGTAGATGTGTTTAGTAACATGGACTGTTACCGTTTTTGGTAAATTTGGGACCGATCAGATTTTGTACGGCTGTTATAACTTCTTCTTTATGGCAAAATGTCAACTTTCGACAACCGCTGTGTAAAATTTGGATATTCTATTTTGCCACTAGGTGGCAATATAACTGAAACTGAAAGATTTATTTTGTTTGCCTACAACAAACTTCTAGTGTACCATAAGATAAAATGTGTTAGGTGGCACTATAGAGCCATTTTGCCAGACACCTTTTTTGAAACACAGACACATTTTCAGTAGTTCTGACAATCCACTGAAACTGCTGACAAATAATACTTCTCTGAGCAATTACAACAGTGTTCTACACACCTTTGGTGCTCGAGTCCTAAAAATAAGATCAAGAATTTTCCTTTTCAGTTTGTATTCTACTGATGATGGTAAGGCTCACTTTAGGAGAAGGTTGTGCTGTTAGTTTATCCTCCATTAGAAGCCAAGCATAAAAATGTCCAGACAGACATTTGAGGAAATGGGAAAAATTCTTGTTGTTGACCAGTAATCTCACAGCGACTGATCAATTTCTGAAACCTGGGCTGATGTCCCCTGACAGCTGTGGCACCAAAGCGGCTTGGAAACTCTCTGAAGCCAAAGCCTGTTTCGATGGAGCTGCATATCACACACTGCAGATGGTGAAAAAGCCTTATCATCAGAGACAAATCAGGTCTGTAGCTTCAACAACAGTCTCCCAGAGCCGTTCGAACTACTCAATGACTTTGTGGAAGTACAATGCAAAGGATGCCACACATCAAACATCATCAGCCACAATGAAAAAAGGAAATCAATCTAGAATACATCATACGTGTTTGAAATAATTAATCCAAACCCATTCATATGAATTTCACAGTAAAAAAATATCCTTTTCATGATCGTTTTTCCACAGCTGGAAGCCCAGTTACAACCACTGACATATCATTGATAGAATATTGATTTAAGAGTAAGCTCTGAAGATTAAATCATCATAGCGTTAACACAACTGTAAATGAAGAGCACAATGGTTTGATAAAAGAGAGATTTTTACTAAAGAGAGAAGTTTGACTAGGAAAAATCCACGATTATACAAAATGGTGTTTATATGTTTTATGCTTTGTTTCGGTTAATAAATAACATTATATATATATATATATATATATATATATATATATATATATATATATATATATATATATTTATTGGTTTTTCATTTTTTGAACAGACAGGACAGTAGAGGGAGATGGGAAGAAAGGTGGAGAGAGAATGGTGGTGGGATGGGAAAGACAACAGGCTCGGGACTCGAACCCACATGTCCTCATGTCCCATAAATATCCTGCGCACCGTCCACTACAACACGGGCCAGGACAGTAATTTTAATAATTTTTGTACATTTACAAAATTAGAGAAAGAGATTAAAGAAAAGAAAGAAAAATCCAAATCAAATAAATATTTGGTGTTACTATATTGTGCCTTTAAATCAGCATTTTTTAGGTAAAGTCAGATATTTTGTAGAATTATAGTCAGGTGTATGAACCACCAGTTAAACCAAACAGCTGCTAATGATCAATGTCACATGTAGGCTGAAAACCAGTCATGAATTGAAAGAGAAACAGCTGTGTAGGAGGTTTAAATCAGGGAGAGAGACAAACTCTGCAACTAAGATGCTATCGAGAAAGACAGTTTCTTGTAAAAGCAAGATTGAGAACAGCAGTCATTTTTACAGATTTCAAACAGACTGATCACGGCCAAGTGGTTGCAGAAATAAAAACCACTGATGAGCCAATATTTGATATATTTGGCTGTAGTAGAGGAGAGTGGCTGGATAGGGGTATAATATTGAGTGTTTACAGTTAATCATGGTGGAACGTCCTTGAACATTTGAGGCTACATTTGGAGTTTGGTCAGTATTGATGGACATCTCAATGCTGAGAAAAATAGGCAGATACTTATTCATGTAATACCAACATAGAGGCTTATGATTGGACCAAAATGTAATATGCAGCAGGACAAGAACACCTAAACACACAGCCACAGTCATTAAGAACAATCTAAAGCTTAAGAACAACAGCTTTAAGGACATGAAAAGCCTATCAACCTTTGATCTGGACATCATCTAATGCATCTGGGATTACATGTGGAGCCAGAAGGATGGGAGAAAGCTATTTCCACAGAAGATCTGGGGCGAGCTGCAGGTTATTCAAACATCTTGAGGAACTGAGTTAACTCAATAACTCTGTGCAAGTGAATCGAGGAGAATTGAAGCAGGTAAAGGGTGGTCATGCCAAACAACTCAACTCAACTCAACTCAACTCAACTCAACTCAACAAAAGAACTAAGGCAAGGCCAAAAAGGACTGGTGAGCTAACCGTGGGGTGCCACTTAAAAAGGGAGAGAGGCAGGTGTCAATCGTTCTCCTGATCAGCCTATGACCACGCCCCCTTCTCATTAGAAGGAGTAGGAAGACTCGTCACAGTTTTGAAAACTATATTCGCTTACAGCATTTTTCACTCCTGCCTAAAACTTTTGCAAAGTATTTTATGTGAATAGGCTAAAAAAGAGTTTTGAGGTTTTTATTTATCTCTTTTTTTGCACGAGACTATGCATCGGCTCCTTTCAGTTTTCTTGACACCAGCACCAGATGGCCTTTGCCAGCTGCCATCACTGTGAGGTTCATGAAGAAAAACAAACAAGAACCAGCATATGCTTAAGGGACAGCTGACCCAAATGTCATATCGCTGTCCACTTTCCACATCACGATACGTTTTTAACTCTACGGTTTACAAGTAGCTGAAGTAAGTACTTACTAAGGCATGGATTTATAATACTGTGATGTGTTGCCATGGAAACACTGCTTCCTCAAGCAGTGAATCTAGGAGGATGCAGCTGTGCCTGATTAGTGGACCAAATAAAAGAGAGCTTCTTGTTCAGACAACTGCTGTAGTGGTCTTGCTGATTATACATATACATGTGGCTGAGAGACTATTGCTGGATTTAAGAGGTACATCCTCCCAGGTCCCTGGATCACCGCTGCTCATCAGGCTTCACTCACCTGCTCTGTGAGCTCCTGGTACCTCATCATCCCCTATAAAATCACTCAGCTGCTTGCTTACCTCCTCACACTGCCAGGATCCTTCAACACAAAGATGACATTATTGTTTATTTTCTGCTCAATGCTGTTAATAAATGCTTAAAAAATACATTTTTCTTGTACAACATTGCTCCATTGTGGGTTAATTTAAAGAATTGCCCTAAACAAAAATAATTAATTAAATAAAGAATGAACAAAAACTTTTAATGGCAGTAGAAAATGACCGAAAATTGGCAAATTTCACACATTTGGAAAAAAAACTTTTAAAATGTCTCACAGATTTTCATTTACTTTAATCGCTGAAACAATAAAACCACAGTCCATGTTTTAGAGAAGAAATTATATTCATTTTAAATGTCAGTAACAATGAAAGATTTCATTTTCCTTTATTAGAATAAACACTGGATAAATTACTTGAATAAATGCAGTTGTAAACATTTCAAAAGCAATATTATGTTTATTTAATGCTGCAGCTTTTAGCTCTGTCATTAGCACAGAGTGGGCGGGGTATGAACAGCACATGTCACTTCCTGTGAATCCCATCCCTCTTCTCAGCAGACACTTGTAATCCCTGTGTCGGGTCCAGACGGTCAAGCCATGGCACACCTCGGCTGGCACAGAGTGGTCCAAGCACACACACGCTCACTTCCATTTGGCTATATATGTTACATAAGTCCACTCTTTAGGTACACGTGCGGAAACATTGCAGGTTATAAGATTAAACAGTCTGTGCATCTGCCATGAGTCACAGGTTGAGAAACGTTGCTAGACAGAAAAAAGGTAAACAAACTTTAGTTTTTTAAAATCAGCAAATGGATATTAAACAAAAACTCAATTGGTTCCTCCGAAAATATTTTAATTCACAGTGTTTTAAACAAAAACCCTTCTGTTATGAAACCATTCAAGTAAAAAAGAAAAATAAAAGGTAGAAATACAAGCTGTAAGGCCTCTACACACGGATCTAAATTGAGTCTTCAGACGACTCTTCAGCAGGTTGCTCCGTCTGGATCAAGAAAATATTGTGACGACTCTGCGTAACATTGTCGCCCCCGAGCATCATGGGAGGTGGTTATGTTCTGCTTTAAAAGAAAATGCTCGCATTTTACACATTTGTGTTAATTCTTTTAGTGTGTGAAGATGTATGTTATGTCAAGGTATGTGTGTGTGTGTGTGTGCATGCGAGCGTGTGTGCGTGTGTGTGTGTGTGTGTGTGTGTGCAAATATGTGATTTTGTTGTGAAATATTGGTGCTAACCTATTAAGATACAATGGTTCAATGACAGAATGTTATGATGAATAAACAGCACTGTAGCTTTCTGCATCTGAATGATCCTCCAACGGTTCTCTTAAGAGCTCTGAGTTTCCATGCAGTCTACGTGTATATATGTACTAAATGTATATATTCTGTAGCCAGCCTTTTGTAGATCTCTGACTGGAACTGCTGCTAGCCGCTTATCACATTATTGATGCAATAATCTTCCTTGCCTGAGGAAGGTGGTAATGGTACAACAGATGCAGTCCGGACCACACGGGGTAACAGGAAAGAAGAAGATGATGACAGAGAAGAAATTATAGAACACATGAGCTGTGTCTCAATCCAGGTTCTAAAAGACTCCGGAGGGTCCTCTCTATGCAGCCTCCAAGGCTGCTCTGTATTTTCTTTTTGGTTATATTGATCGCTCTGGGATTTTTTTCTATTTTATGTTGTGTGTAATATAAACCAGTATGATGTTCTAGCTTCATTCTGTTTTTTAAGTTTTATAAACTCCTTCGTCTGCTTCTGAAAACATAAAGACATCCACTAATACTTAGTTAACATGTAGTTGGCTACGTGTGTTAATGTCTACAATGAGTGTTTAAAATAAAAATATGTTTTACAATTCGCCACTACCACCATTTAAAGCTTGCATATACTGTCCTTTATTAAAAAAAGTGTTACTTATCATATTTTTCGGCTCATAAGACGCACCGGCACATAAGACGCACCCAATTTTAAAAGAGGAAGATCTAGAAAAAAAAGATTCTGAACCAAACACTTTTGTAAAATATTTTATATCAACTGTGTAAAAGTTAACAGTCAAACATGTAACATGAACAGACAGTAAACAGTAAAAGTAACAAAAAAAGTTTTTTCTTTGCCCCCACTCATCATTCTAAAGTCCACCATTCGTTATCACCATCACTGTTCCAGTGCAACATTGCCCCCACATTAGTAATACCATAATAGCCAGTAACATTGTCACTACATTACTAATAATAGCCAGTAACATTGTCACTACATTACTAATAATAGCCAGTAACATTGTCACTACATTACTAATAATAGCCAGTAACATTGTCACTACATTACTAATAATAGCTAGTAACATTGTCACCACATTACTAATAATAGCCAGTAACATTGTCACCACATTACTAATAATAGCCAGTAACATTGTCACCACATTACTAATAATAGCCAGTAACATTGTCACCACATTACTAATAATAGCCAGTAACATTGTCACCACATTACTAATAATAGCTAGTAACATTGTCACTACATTACTAATAATAGCTAGTAACATTGTCACCACATTACTAATAATATCTAGTAACATTGTCACCACATTACTATTAATAGCTAGTAACATTGTCACCACATTACTAATAATAGCTAGTAACATTGTCACTACATTACTAATAATAGCTAGTAACATTGTCACTACATTACTAATAATAGCTAGTAACATTGTCACTACATTACTAATAATAGCCAGTAACATTGTCACCACATTACTAATAATAGCCAGTAACATTGTCACTACATTACTAATAATAGCCAGTAACACTGTCACCACATTACTAATAATAGCCAGTAACATTGTCACCACATAACTAATAATAGCCAGTAACATTGTCACCACATTACTAATAATAGCCAGTAACATTGTCACTACATTACTAATAATAGCCAGTAACATTGCCACCACATTACAAATAATAGCCAGT
>SRMA01027270.1:87790-123155 GCA_007224835.1 Danionella cerebrum | reverse complement strand
TCAATCGCAAGGTAAGGTTTCACATTTGTGTATATATTACGTATTTTGCTTGTGTTTTATTCTGTTTTATTATCATTTATTACATTAACAATGTGTTGATTTAAGGATTGAAAAAACGTTACTTGATTTTTCTCTGGTTTTCCATTTTTTTCATCTACTTATACTGTTGTTTCTGAGAGCCGTTGCACGGAGTAGGCGATTTACATGTACGAAATGTTCGAGATATGAACGCCACCCTGGAATGGATTAATTTTGGGGTACCACTGTATTTGTTTTGTCAAAATGAATTTTGTCTTAAAATGTTTTACCGCATAAAGTTTGTGTTGAATTTTCAAAAGAAACTTCTTTAACTAATAAATAAATTTATAAGCTAATGTCCAAATTCTTTTTGATGCTTTAAAATAGATTAGAGTGTATCCGGTAACAATTTAGATAAGTAATAGAGTGAATTGTTTCTTTTTTTAATGAGTGAACAGGCATCACTATTAGGCTAATAACAGCAAATTATTCCTGAAAAATGAATTTTAGCGACCTGCTGACACAAAAAAATGTACTTTTGTCATTTTTTAAAAATGACTAAAATTACTGAATATACTTTCCTTAATTAAGCACCAGCCAATCACAGACCTCCTAGTCGTACTCACTGTTGTGCATATCGAGTTGCGTCTGTCTGCAGGAAGTGGCGAATTTACAGAGGCGTAACTTGAAGTAGGGGGCGTAACTGGTAGTAGCCTGACTCAGACAGAGCCATGTGAGGAAGCCACGCGTGATTTTGCAGCGAGATGTTGTGGTCGAGATGGCGGCTCATACAACACCACACGAGAAAACTTCCAGTTACCTCACTATTGCGTGTTTTGAGTCGTGTTGTTTATAGTTACAGTATAGGTAGTTAGTCAGTAATTTGGTTTTTACTTCCTGGTTTGACGATCCTTTGTTTACATACCTCTCTCCTTATTATTCAAGGATGGTCTGATTTCTGTAAAGCTTTTGCTAACAAACTCCGGATGAGTATTGAAACGGTGTTCTCCTTGTTTCACAGCATGACAGTATTTATAACAAAAATAAATTATTAAACAAACGAATAGACAAAGGTGACAAAATTTCAGCGCATCCTACTGCAAAATATGTTTTATGGGTCCAGTTAAATTTTGGAAAAAGTTAGCTCTCTTTAGTTCAGATAACCTAGATCTGCAAATCAGGAAATTCATTATTGAACACGTAAGCATTTTCTCAAAAATTCTTCCCTTAAAAATTATTTTAATTTCCTTAGAGTGCAGGGTGCAAAACAATTATTTTCCCTTGTCATTCTCTGTCTCCCAAACACACCTTGTTAGTCCAAGCAATCAGTTCTGCAAGGAACTACTAGCTCCAAAGCAGTACCACGGGATGATTACAATGCACCTCGAGTCCCATGAATAATCAAGCCTCTGACCTGTTCATTTTATTCTAATTTGTTTGGCCCCTACTCTCTCTTGCCGTCCCCTCCAATCTCCAACAGGAGCACAGATGTAGCAGCGTTGACCGTCGCATCTGACCTCTGCCGAAAAGTTTCTGAATTGTCTCTCTAAATACCTGTCCCTACGGCTTTTGTCGTTGGGTGCAGAAGCCCAGGACATTTCCTCCAGGAGACCGTTGTCAGGAGAGCGCTGTCTTTGTCCAGCAGATCTGCCCACCTGGTGCGACCGTGGCCTCAGCGCTGACACTGCTTTTTAATATTTCACCACACGCAGCGTGCACCATATGTCCCTCCCCCCAACCCCCTTCCATCTCTGCTCTCATGAATAATGAATCTATAATGCACTTCTAATATTTGGAGAACAAAACAAGCCTCTGCTTTTGGACTTTGTATTTTTAGAAGCTGTGACATTTCTTTTTTTCCACTTCACCCGCAAATCACACAGCAGTAGCTCTGCGGGGGACAAAGAGAGCGCAGTAGAGTGTTTGTCTCAGTCTCTCTGTTTTCTAGATCTGACAAGGGATACGTGCATGGTGAATGTGGAATGAGAGCGCTTGCCAGCTTACGCTGATATTTTCAGCAACACATACTTTACACATCTGACCGATCACAAGACTCAAGTGTTATGTTGTCACTGGACGAATAAATATACAAATTTGGCAGTGGCAGAAAAGCATTTCTGCTCACCGAATCAGATCTGCTAGTCAAACCGATGAGGAATCCACTCTCCTGAGCCTTAGGTAATACATCTTGCACAAAAATACACAAAGGTAGTCGTTCTTCGTGCATTCTTTGCTTTAGGTTTTTCAGCTATTGGAGCTGTCATGCTTAAACTAAAACATGCCACAAATTTGCTTCACACTGCTTTTGTGCCACCGTCTCCTTGTGGAGAATTCTCCCTTAAGCCGCCCTGACGGACTGTGAGATTAGAAGCTCAACCTATTGAATTGGAGTTAATAATTCATGACATCATTTTGCTTTAACTCTGGGACTTGATACACGAGTCAGGGGCTCCATTTATCAGGCTGCCATAACCTTTTATGTGCATAATGAATTGGAGGCAGTTGATTTGTTGATGTTGAAAGGTTGAACTGCATGGGCTGCGCTCCTCACGAGAAAGGTCCCTGTGCAAATAATTGCACAAATTAAAATCAGGGCTTTGGGTTAATGTTGGCATTTACTGCTGATTCTTTGAACGCGCCACATCACCTGTCTCAACATTCACGTGTGTGAGAGTCATTCAAAAAGGACTTGCTATTCAAATGGCATCTCAAGTCTGGCCCTGTTTAGCAAACATCGAGGGAGTGTGGCCTTTAAATAGCTGATAACAAGTGGTTCAATGGGATAGTGGCCAAATATAAATGTACAGGTGCACTCATGTTTGAATATTGTGGTATTAACAGTGCCTTTATTCTGTGTTAACTGAGAGTTAAATGCCATTTCTAGAGAACCCCAAAAGAGATGTTTTATTGGGAAAATTCGGTTGCGTTCTCTTGCAAAATTGATAGCATGAAAACATGGACAAGCTTGTGTTAATAATGGATTTCTCATGACTTGTTTTTAGAGAACATGTAGTCACAGTACTCCTGAAATTTGGCAGGGCAATTAATCAAAAAGTAATTGTAGTCGCCATTTAAAAGCTATAATTGTTCACATTTTCTAGATGCATTATTTAAATGACTTTTCCTCTAAAAACACCACCATGGGTGGAGTCATGTAACTCCTCTCCATGAATGTTTTTTTATTAGGCAATGTGTGCTTTCATTTCAGTTGTTTGTTTATTGATGTTCAGAAAATAGCCATAGTAGATGGTGTGTGTTTCCTTCAGTTATGTTAAATCAAGTAATGTACCCTTCTAAAATCTCAGTGAATTATGAAAGCAAAAAAAAATATCATAACCGAGTTAAAATCTTCAATTAATCAAGATTTTAGGTCAAATCACCCAACCCTATCCTAAACAATGTGGAATTTCACCGCATACATGTGTTTTGAGCACGCCCACAAAACCGCATCATTAAAAGAATAAACAATTCACTATGTAGCTTGACTAATACATAACAAGATGTTCACCAATCTCCATAAAATGGAGTTATGGTGTTTTGGAAAAAAAAACGTAAAATATTCCAAATTTTACTAACTTCTGTTCTACTTTAAAAACATTTGTAATAAAAGAAGCCTTCCTTTGTTAAGTTTTTATGTATTGTCACCCTGACTGCCTGTTTTCTTGTAAGGTGTCCTTGGGTGCCAAATAAAATAAAATGTAATATTATTAAATGTATTACTTTAATACGCAAATTTAGGGAATTAGAGTTAAATTATCGGCCTTTCAGAGACATAAGCAAGAAAGAACAGCGCAGTGGATATGTCTTGTATAATAATATCATCCATATAATTGCATCTCCACAGACTGAACTGTATGAAGACCAAGCTTATAACCAGGATTTAATAATGCAGCAGCAGCAGCATCACAATGAGCACAACACAATGCAAGAAAGTAGCTACCATGACCTAAAACTGGTTCCACTGTTGCATAGTTTACTGCCAAAAGAAAGTCCACATTTTAATTCAAGCGCTATTGATAATTTCTCACGAGAACTTTCAAGTCACATGCTTTGGCAGCTATAATGAGCTCAAGAGCCAGTAGATTATGTGTTTACTCTGCTGAGCCCTGAGCTAAGACCATGTATGCGTGTGATGGTTAACTAGCATGTCATCTTCTTCGATTCACAACTTACCAGGAACACAGAGTCACTTGCTGTGATGCTCTGAGTCTGTCCAGGCTATTGCTGGCACACACACACACACAGTCCACTGACACACAAACAAGCATGATGAACACAGTCATGTACAGCAAGCATTTGGCAGGAGAGCTGCATGACAGCCAAGCAGTGAACGTGTCAAACACAAGCCATCGTTAATATTTCACCATCTTGAAACCAATCCCTTTGGCAGGCAGAGGCAGGCCATGCTGGTGCCTTTCCTTGCATCTGAATTGTTGATTGTGTTATGTTGCAAAGCAGTTATGAGATTTTTAATGAGGACATCAGATACAAGAAATAAAGGATCCAACTAATTGCAAAAACAGTCATGTTTCATAAGATTGTGCTGACACGTCGCTTAAAAGAGCTGGCTTTTTAATAGTCTAAAATTGCATAAAAAACTTTCTGACACATTCAACCCTTACTTTTACAATAACGGTTTTACACTTGTGTTAAAGGGGTCATGATATGATCAGCTTTTTAGTTGTTTTTAATGATGATTTATAAGAGTAGATTGAATAAAAAAATAAATAAAATAAAAAAATGTAACCATGGATTTGATTCTTTGTTCATTCATCAGTGACGTTACATGAGTTCTATTGTAAAGTCATGGGCAGACATGTAAGGGTTCATTTCTCTCCCCCGGAATTGATGCACTGTCCACAAAGCAATGCCTTTTATCGTGATATCCGGAAACAAACGCACAAGATTCAAATAGAGCGAAAGTATATTTATGTCATGACACAGTTACATTCTTGACGATGGTTCGAATCCCGGTAGGGGCAGCCTCAATTTTAAAATGATTTAGTTTTTTTTTTTTCATTTAGCTTCAATGTTTTTACTCACAAAATAAAACAAGATATTATGATATTATCATTGATAATTTAATTGTTTGTTAAACTTGTCAAGATGGGAAGTTCAGCTCTTTTCAAAGATTTGGCTCATTTGGCTCGGTTCCCTTAAAAGAACTGGCTCTTACGGCTCCCAAATGGCTTTTTTTATTTAGCATCACTCAGAGCCTTCTAGTGTTGCCCAATTTAACAAATGTGAATGTTTTGTATACTGGTGAGCAACTTTAAATTCCTTATTTACTGTTTCTGTTTAATAACATTTTAATAAAACTTTAAGTGAATACAACCACAGCAAAGAAATTAAATAACCTTAATAAAGGGAAATGTCTTAACGTATAAAGGTTCCCCGTTGACATGTTTTCTACATGGTCACGTAGTTTCTTTCTAAGCAGCGTGAAATAAAAAAATAACCGAACGATAACACCCTGGCGTCTGAGTGCAGTGCCACATCTCTCCGGCCTGGACAGGGATGGAAGTGCTTTGAGAGGCTCTGGATTTTGAAAACTGGCCTATTCCCTGCGCTGAAATTGTCTGCTTCTCTGGACGCTCCTCCTTATAATTACAAAGGAAACATTTAATTAAGTCACTGACCCCTCCATACCAACCTGACTGTTTACCATAACAACTAATTTGTCATCTCAGTTTAGGAAAATCATAAGGATATGGGGTTAGTTTATATTACTTATAATGACGTGGACAACTTTGTATTTTGTTACTGATTTCTCCATACCAATTAAAAAGTCAACTTTTACAAGTGGTAAATGATAACAGTGGATCAAAAACAGACCAATGACAATGATGTTTAATGATTTTAGGCTGACCTGACCCAAACAAATATGGGTGGTGTTGTAAAGGGAAAGTGTGGTTTTGAAGCGGAAATAGCCAGCCTTTCTCCGAAACCCAGTACAAATTTTCTTTTCTTTTCCGCAGAAATAATGATGATGTCTAGAATCACAGAAGCGTTTCTTCTCAGCATTTAATAACCTGCCCAGGGTGCAATTGATTTACTCCACAGATGTATGGGCCCTTTCAAAAATAAATCCAAAAGTTCTTACAGAACTGCTGAAAGTGTTGACTTAGTAAAGCACACGCTCATTTTTGAAGCATTACAGTGGAGTTTACTTTGACACCAACCCAGATCAATATCACCTTCCCCAAGAGAATAAAGTGCATTGCTTTGACTTCTACTGAAATCTGAAAACAACAATAGATGGATAAAGCTGGCTTTGCATTTTAGGAACATGCTCAGAAATTGCTTTCTGATTAAAGTTGCACATTTACATGGGTCAAAATGCATCTATATTTGTTGTAGGAACAAGGAGCTCCAGAGAACAATGGCTTTAAAACAAGAATAAAAGTAAGAGTATTCAATGAGTTATTTAAATTCAGTTAATCAATATGGCATTGAAGTTTTATCTTTTAAATTGGGTTTTCTTGATTCATTAATTTCAAGGTTTTTTAGTAACAAATGAATATTTTTTACAGAGTACCAACTATACCTGTTGTAGCGGGTGGCGAGAGAGACACTGGCACAGTTGACAATCCCAACCGGGCAGTTTATTTAAAACACAGGGCTTTACTAACAGCTCCATGAACATTAAAAATGGCGGAGATGTCCATACATTAAAACCCCATTATATGAGGAGTCCAAGATACGCAGAGGAGCGGATTTTAAGAGGCCCGTCCCTGGGCGTCTTCCCGGCATCACAGCTAAGAGTGTCTGGCTACAGACTTGCAGTCACTGGAAAACTTCAACTGGCTCTATTATTGGACTGGCACTCTGCTACTATTGGACCACTACGACTAGCTCTCTATTGGATAGTACACATCATGTGACTTCATCCGTTCCTGAAGCACAGTCTGGACACCAAATTTTAAAAGTGTACTGTCAATGTACAGATTGTACTGTAGTCTTTTTCTCTTAATCTATCATATGGCAGACTTCTATAATATGAATGTGCTCCTTGTGATTAAAACTGTGGTCCAAAATATTAAAATATAAAACTGTTCGGAGTAAACAATTATTGTACTTGAACCTTTGTAAATGGTCAATACCTGTGGTATCGTGGATAATTATTACATACATATTCACATTCATTTTTGCATAGAACAATACTGTGTTTTGTGATCGTAGTACATTGAAGACCATTAGAGGGCGCTGTGGTGATTGAGGTTTACTTGGTTAATACGTATAGAGACGTGTTATAAAAGAGAAGAGAACGTACGTGCATTGTAGAAGTGTATAAAATAAATTTTTGTGCCAATAAAATGAATTTCAGCTAAGCGAACAAAAATGAATTGATTACAAAGGGAAAAAAATCAGTCTGAAAACAAAAATAACCAAATATAGTGGTACCCCGAAATACGAAAGTAATCCGTTCCAGGGTGATGTTCTTATCTCGAACAATTCACGTCGAAGCAAGTTTTACATGTAAAACGCCAAATCCACACAACGGCTCTCAGAAACAACAGTATAAGCAGATGAAAAAATGAAAAACCAGAGAAAAATCAAGTAACGTTTCTTCAATCCTTAAATCCACACACTGGTAATGTAATAAATGATAATAAAACACAAGCAAAATACGTAATATGTACACAAATGTGAAACCTTTCCTTGAGTGAGGCGATGTGTTGGAGGAGGAGGACTAACTTGCGCAGAACAGCACTTTCCACGCTATTAAACGTTTTTTTTTTTTGCAACACTTTGACTCTAACATTTGTTGTAGTACATTATTAGTAATCTATACATAATGCGTATCAGCCCCTTTAAAGCACACTTTCTTCAAAGAAAGGAGCCCCAGGACCTGGAAGCGCAGCACGATGTGAGATAAACAAATGGAAAATAGAGCAGAAATGTTTATTATTGTTTGTATCTCGAAATTTTCCAGCGAGACCTTTCGTATCTCGAACATTTTGTAACTCGAAGCATTCGTATCTCGGGGTACCACTGTAATTACCATAAAAATCGACATTGATTTTAAATACTCAATTCTTTGTTGGTTTCATTTACAGCTCAGAGTTTTGATTACGCTCTCAGCATCTTTGCTTTCGCTTACTAATTTTTCGTTTGTGATCATGAAAGTTACTTTATCATTCTGCCACAAACTTTCCATGGGGGCGGGTTTACACTCATTGGCTAGTACAGTTTCGATTGGCAGATATAACTTGTGGCGACGCCGGCTAGCCCGGCCCGTTATGTATAAATCTCATTAATTATATTTGGAGCAAAAATTAAAATATTGTGGGACCAATGAAGCCGGTTGAGCTTATTCTGAGCCAATTTAAAACTTTCAAGGTAAATAAAAGAGGTTTCAATGTTTGTACAAACTTTTCGTAGAAAATTATACTACGTCCACTCATTTATACCAACAAATATTTATGAGCCCAACTCATTGAAGATACCCTTAAAGTTACTACATTATAATCATTGATAATTATGGTCAAAATGGATTTTAATATAAGACTAAATGACAAACTTCAGACTTTATCTTCATAATTTCAGTTATGCACCATTTTGCATTACACACAGTTTTTAATCTGCATACATGTACATTGTTTCTGATTACAGTGGTACCTTAAGATACGAATGCTTCAAGTTACGAAAAATCCAAGATACTAAAGGTCTCTCCGAAAATATTTTGCTGCAAGATACGAAAAAAATTCAAAGATATGAAAAACACAAATAGTGGACATGGCAATTAAATGGAAACTGAGAGACCAACCTCATATTTTTTACCAGGTTTTTTTTTGCTAAGAGTCCCTTCAGCCGCCAGAAGAATAAAACACGGGGAGTACTCTCCCGCAGCAAGTAGGGTGCAAGTTTGGCACCAAAAATTTTCGTTCAACAAAACAGATATTGTTGGACCTGTAACCATGATTATTGAAATGGAAGAGATTGATAAACGGCAATAAAAAAAAAATGTAGTTTTTTTGTAACCACAGTTTCATCATTAGCCATGTTTCCATTCAAAGATGCTAATTTGATGTATGTGCAAAACTGGAATCCCAACATTTCAGATGTTATGTAATGAAATCAGTCTATTGGTTAGTCTATTAATGCGCCCCATTGTACCCCAGTATCGACAGAAAAACACATTGGCACTATGCTGTATGCTGGGATTTATTCAGTAAATGCGTTCCCATTGAAGTTTGGGCTGATTTTTTTTTTTATCCTACTTAGGTTCACAATTTAATTTATTTGATAAGTATTCGGTCAGCTACAAAAACACCAGTTTTCACCTACAGATCACCAAAGAGAAACACTTTCAGAATTCTGAAATGTCTTGAAAGCAACATTCAGTGCAGTTAATATTATTTACTTAGGCTCAATCTTATTATTTATAATTTTAGTATTTGTATACATACAGTGAGAGATAAAACTATTTGAACCCCAGCTGATTTTGTAAGTTTTCCCACTAACAAAGAACTGATCAGTCTATAATTTCAATGGTTTATTTGAACAATGAGAGACAACAATGACAAAAAAAATCCAGAAAAATGCGCTTCAAAAAGAATTATGAATTAATTTGCATTTCCATGAAGGAAATAAGTATTTGATCCCTTTGTAAAACATGCTTCAGTACTTAGTGGCAAAACCTTTGTTGGCAGTTAAAGAGGTCAGCAGTTTCTTGTAGTTGCCACAAGGTTTGCACACATCTCAGGTGGGATTTTGGCCCACTCCTCTTTGCAGATCCTCTCAAAGTCAGTAATGTTTGGTGGTGCATTCAAATAGTGACCACATTTGACATAAGATAAAAGATTATTTTCATGTTTTTGTTGCAGTGATTACACTCTGGATACGTTTTAATTTGCATTAATAAGATGTATATACCTTTAATAACCCCCCGAATTGCCTATAGGACTTGTTTCCTGTTCCTCTTCAGACGCAATCTGGGAAAAGACACGAGTGTTTGTTGTTCTTGCTCCTGAGCTTTTCCATTGTTTTACAGGTCAGTACTTGGTTGTAAATACCACATTATAAAAGCCTTAAGCTTTATAATACTCCTGCCGTTGTTAAAAGTGATGTGAGTTGGGGTTTCTGCAACTTTCTTCAACAAAATCAGCTGGGGTTCAAATAGTTTTTCCCTCACTGTAAATATTGTTTTTAAACTGAATATGAGAGAATGTAATTTTGAAACAACCTTTTACAAAAGCTGGGACTTAATATAGTTGATGTGCAATAAGTTATAAGTTTATAATGTCTTATAATGTTCTTTTATGTTCATAATTTAAGGAATTATTCTGGAAATCAGGTCATGGATTAAGAACAATTTGTGGAAAAATGAAAAGGATAAAGAGTCATTATGATTTTGTCACTTATTAGAGTGACCGTACACACTCACAGGAGACCGACACAGTATTGAACACAGTGGTCAACAGAAACACAACAGTGGATGAATGAGAGAGCTGTGTGGAACCAGCCCTAGCTTAGTAGGATCCATTGTTTCTTATAACAGAGTTTTTTTTTTAAAGAATCAGTATCTGTGTCTGCGATACTGGATTTGAGATTACTGGAATTGGATTGATCCCAAAACCTGCAGTTTCAAGACTCCCGCTCTTTTACAACTAAGCTTTAAAGCGGTTTGAATTGTTCCTGCTAATTATTATTAAGAAGTTAAAGTCACCTTGACCCTATTAAAAAGATTCTTCTCACCGATGACTAATCGTAGCAGTTATTTGTAAGAATTAACAGGTTGCTTTCACATTTGTCTCTAATGAAGTGTATCAAACTTTACCCTCACATTTTACTTCCACCGGGCTTCCAGACAGTCTGATAAATAGCTTCTCGCTGGGTGGAAAAGCTACATTTTACACTTCACATCAGCCATAATGTCAGCGCACAACACTAGTTCTGCATGAAGAAGTTCAGAGCTAATGAAAAGTGACCATGGTTTCACCTCAGAGGAAGAGAAAAAGGCTAGAGTGGAACCGACTCCACCCAAATGTAATCTAAAAACAATTTCCCCGCTGCACTCACTTGATCTGCTTGATGGGTGCAGACAGCAGTAAAGAAAATATTATATTGGCCCAAGAGCACATCTAGTTGGGGAATACTGTTGATTAGGCTTCTGATATTGGCATTTTATTTTAATTATAGCTATGTTGCTACTTTTCTGAACCTTTGGTTGTTATGACGTTTTAATATGAGGCAAGATTTTATATCAGACAGAAAACCAATTCTAATTCATAACAGGGCTTCCAGGGGTGAGATCTAGAACAATTACAAGCATGCAAAGCACTGGATCAGTAGCTCTCAAAGACATCTCATCACTGCAAAGACGAGCTGTATTTGTTTGTTTGTCTTGCATTATCTATGCCATGATTTATTCAGATGAGATATCCACCTCGACACACCTGACAGAACAATTCAAATTAAAACGGCAGCTAAATAAATCGTACTCCAGCTTGGGTTATTAATTATGCGACTTGAAGTTATAATAGCAATCTGTGAGAAGTGCACTCCATCAGATCTGCACATTATTGTCATTGATATAATCCAGCCAACCTGATTGCACCGAAGCTTATCTGGAGGTTAATAAACACCTGAATAATTAGGTTGATAATTAAACAGTAAGAAAAGCGATAATAATTGTGTTTTTTTGTCTCTTGGGTACTTTCTTCACATTGCTTATAAATTAAAAGCTTTGTGAAGGAAGGAGACTGTTGTATCGTAAAGGCTGTGGATGAAAATAAGCTGCAAGCAAGAAATCATTTCCTCTGGGCGCACACATCAGGAAACATTCAATTTCACTCAGCATTGATGTACTTAAATCCAACAAGCTACAAACTCTGATAAGCTCAGCACTTTCCCTCTCTTAAAAGTTGGTACTTTCATTCAGAGTTCAAACAGAAGAGCTATGAAAAAACAGCCAATAGAAAAAAAAATTCTGTATCAAGTCTTTGCTTATTCATAAATGAACAGATTTAAAGCATGATCCCCATGGATTGACGTTTCCTAAGTATTGCATGTGCAGAAAAGGTTTCTCAGTGTAAGTGAGCATTCTTTCTGTTGGTGGTAAAAATGCCCTGATTCACAAATCTAGGTTATGGCAGAGGTTACACTCAGCAGGTGTGGGTTTCTGCATAGGTCTCAAGGTTGAGAATAATATGAAGGAGGTGATAGATAGGTGATTCACTAGTGTGTATAGAGGTATACACTGGAGGATAGTGTTAAAATAGATTGTAAGCAATTTTAAACAGGGGGAACATGAACAGCATGTGTATAGTATGTTACGTATCAGGGGCATTAAACATCTCAATGGTATGAGCGGCTTTCTTCAATCAATGGATACGTGTAATAGTTCTGTGGGGCAATCCTAATGGTTGTCAAAGTGAGTATGGCCAGCACCACCAGGCATGAATGTGGGAGCACACCGGCTAGAGTGCTAAACTGATCTACCCATCTCATGGATGAAGCTGATGATGGAGTTTGCACAACAGCAGCAACACTCTTTTTGTTCATTTTGAATGAATCTTTGATGTGACTCTGGAGGATCGAATCGTGTCAGAGAAAGAGTCTTTCAGTGGCACGTGTGTAACATAATGGTTTTTCGAGTGTTCATACTGCATTGAACAAGACTCAAAGAATCAGAATCAGAATGAGCTTTATTGCCAAGTAGGTTTCCACATACAAGGAATTAGCTTTGGTGACAGACCGAGGCAGCCATCTGCGGCGCCATCTTGTAAAGAAAGAAAAAGAGAAATGGATACACATTAGATAAGGTAGCTAAAAAAGAGCCTATTCCGCCCCGTCCTTCAAAGGGCAGTGTGGAGCAGGTTAAAAAAAAGCCATTGCGTCATGCACATATAGACAATACAGGAAGAACATTGCAGGATGGGGTGGAAGTGGTGGAGCCGCTGCAGTCAGCAGCCGACAGTTTCCTGCAGCCATTTCGGCACCGTACTCATGAGCTGAACAGATTACAACGGTGGAGAGAAGCAGGCGGAGGTGTTGGAATGCGGGGGTGCAGAGAGATGCTCCTTATCAGGCACTTGAGGGGATTGTTTAGACTCGTTCCTGTGGCCTCGAAGGCCAGAGTAGATAAGGGAGAGCCAGATAGAAGAGAAGTTAATTTAGGTCAAAAACTGTAAATTTCTACAGATTTTTAATGTCCATCACCCTTCTACAGTTAATTTTTTCAGAGAAGTTTTAAAGGTTAAAGGTGTGCACTTGAAAATACAATGGTTGTAAAGGAAAAGTGCACAATATCTTGTTTCGTCAACTACAATGTTTCAAATTGTTATGCTTTTTCTGTCAAAAAGATTAGATATTTTGTTTTTCAGTTCTACTCATTGATGGCATATTTTGATCGCAAATGCTTTTATATGGCGCTTTTATGCAAATGCTTCAAAGCAGGTTCAGAGAAGAATGAGCTTAATATAGACTAGTTCTATATTAATGAAAGTGTTGAGGAGCTCACATATGTAAATGTTTTGTGGAAAGAATGGCTATAAATTGTCTGGCAGAGGTCGTAGTTAAACAGTGTGTAAATGACATTTAATAATAGGGTTTATTAATAAACCTAAGGCTAGTCCCTTTATCTCCATGTAGCCTACTTTATTATGGAGATCAAAGAGAAGCTGATAACCAGCCATAACCTGGAAAATAGAAAAAGAGGTTAAAAACACTGAAGTGAGTAAAGTTTCTTCAGCAGGATAATCCTGATAAGCTGGTCACAGGGCACCACCTGTGATCTCAGAAACCTTTTTAAATTAGATTGCCAGGTGAGCTCAATTAAAGGACAAACGACTAAAGGTGTGTGTTCCACATTATTAAGCAGAACAAATTTTCGAACACTACTGGGCAAAAAAAAAATCTCTGCTTTTGAAAAGTGTGAAGTAGTCCAATGCCTTGAAAACAGTATGAAAACATTAGATATTTCACAAAAACGTTATCATCACACTGTGTTCTGATAAAGGCGCATTGAGGGAGATTCTTGAAGATCCATGCATTGGATCAAGAGAGGAGCTGCTAACATGCCACTAATCAGCAATAAACAGATACAGTGGTAGCCCAAGATAAGAAATTAATCCGTTCCAGAATGGCGTTTGTTTCTCGAACATTTTGTATCTTGAAGCAAGTTTAACATGTAAAACGTCTAATCTGTGCAATAGCTCTCAGAAACAACAGTTTCAGGAGTTCGAATATCTGGACCTGCTTTAAGTTCATAACGTGTGGCAGGTACGAACGTGCAGGCTTGCTGTCTTGCTCGAATGCGTCCGAGTAGACCCCCATGAGAGGTGAAGGGGAGGAAGGGGGAAGCGATGATTTAGAATGAGTCAGGCTGATTCAGACTGAGTCAGGGAACAGGAGGAAGGAACAGATTATATGAAAGAGGGTTGATTAAATAATTGAAGTAGGTGTGGCTCCAGATAGTCTCCTCCCGAAAGACGTTTAATAAACTGTATTTAAGTTGAGATGGAAATGGAAACCCAGAGAAAAATCAAGTAATGTTTCTTCAATCCTTAAATCTACACAATGTTAAAGTAATAAACGATAATAAAACACATGCAAAATACGTAATATGTACACAAATGTGAAGTTTAAGAAAATAATAAAGAAAAATATAAGTTTCATAAAAATTTTGAACACGGTGTGATTCACACATTGATTTCTATATGTAAAAAGAAATAAAAGTTGCCATTTAATGTAAATATTAATTGAGCAATACATTCAAGAGCTATGGAAGTAAATTGAAAATATATACAAAACAAAAATTGTCATGAGGTATATTTTGTTTTCAAGATGTAGCTTTTGCCATTAAAACGCGGAAAGTCTGAATGATTGACTCATTTTTTCAGCCAGCCTCAAGTGGCCAGTCAATAAATTACAATTCCACTTGAGTGAGTAGCGGCAGCTTGATTTTAACACAAATTAGCCCAAATTCTACCATAAGCCTCCACTCCATGAACATGATCCTTAAATTGGCTTATGCCCACAGGCCTGTCCCCAGCAGCTCTTTCTGCTGACATGATTGACATTTTTCCATGTCCCCTACCTTTCAATGTCCCAACTTCTCTGACCTGCAGAGATCCCTGTCAAAAATATGATTCACACAACAGGACTCTGATGACACCTCAGGAGACCAGGGGACTGTTTGGCCCTGATAAGACAAGATTTAGAGTTTACAGTAGTGACCCCGCTGAAGACAAAGACAGAATTATTGTGTTTAGGAAATCTGAGCTGTGTTAATCTCTTTGAGTTGTACTCTCGTTTCAGCATGTGCTCATGTCTTCACAGCGGCATCCAAATAGAAAACGTTTGTAACAACGCTCTCCATTTCTGGTAATTATGCTGCTCTTGGTATCCAGGGAGACAGAAATGAACTGTGAAATGGATTAGTCTGTGCGCTTCAGTTGTTCAAGTCAATTGGATTGAGGGCATCTCTATCAGTCTGCATCTGATTACATTTGAAAGGCATGAGCTTTATTGCCCCCACACAGGTATTCCCCTTGTATAAGATGGTTGATTGGTGTATAGAGATGGGCAGGGCTTGGTAGTTGCATATAGATGGAAGAGTGAAAGGAGGCAATGTTTGCTGGGTTAGGTTGTCCCTGCATCCATCAATCTCCCTCAGCCCTCAGACGCATGGCGGGATTCCTGGGGCAGGAAGGGCCAGCGCTGAAATATGGCCTCAGCCACGCCTGTGATTAACAGCAGCTCTGAATATGGATGACGTTCATATTGGCTTAGCACTCTTGGGCAGGCCATTAGTGCTTAAGCTTGTACAACGCCCACCCTGACATGGCTCCAAGTGTCAAACTTGCTGCAATGCTAAGTGCTCTTTCTCATGCCTCAATGAAATCTGTAGCAAGCGCCAAGTCTATTTAACATGCGAGTTCTGACACAGCCAAAACTTTTCAAACTATACAGTTCATCGGGATCAAGCTGGTGGACATTTGTTTGAAGTGTCTTGATTTTATTTCATTTACAACACTCCACTCTGATGTAAGATTTTTTTTAGACTGATTATAGCTGCATAAACAAGACTTATGTAAACCGTCCCCAGGCAACTCACTAGCATGAGGTCAGATGCATCTGATAGCAGAAAGTTTCTACAGGGTGTATTTACACTCTGCATAAAAGAGCAATTAGATATACATTCAATTTCTTCAGGCATCATGTTTTTTGAGGACAAGCCTGCATTTGTGATGCTTTAAAGATGGCTTGTGGTAATGAAAATAAATATTTGGTTAATGTTACATGTTAACAGATCAAAAATATACACAGTTGATACGGGGAAATTCAAACTGCCTTACATGATTCACTCTTTTTTTATATTACAACCATTTGCTAAAATCATTTCGGTTAAATTTCGCCTCATTCATGTACGCACAGCACCCCATTTTAACAGAAAAAGGATTTTTAAGGAAAAATAGATCTGAAATAGATCTAAGCATTCAGAATCTTTGCTGTGACATGTATTTAGAAAGTTCAGCAAATTATTTCTCTTGGTCATTTTACCATTCTAAATATAAACACGATCAAGCAAATATTTGATGCACCTTAGTGTCATAACCTGGTTTCCCCAAGTCTAGTTTTCCTCTCTGTGTCGCCTTTTTTCAGTGTGTCTTGTCGTTCGTTGCGCATGCACGATTCTGCACGTGAGATCTGTTTGTTTTGTAACCCCACATTCTCAGTCTCCCCGGCTCCTTCATTGTTCTAATTTTCTGCAACTGTCTCTTGTTCCCGTTTCCAGCTGTCCTCTTTCTGTATCTCTTTTTATTTCCCTATGGTTTTTGTCTCGGTGCGGGATTATATTGATCTTACAGCATCGTAACAGAACGCTAGCGCCTTATGTGGCATTGTCTTATTTTATGGTTACTTTCCAAGCGCCATTCCTGATGTGTTAGTTTGACTTCTCTTATTTTGTGTTCCTTGTTACGTACTCATTTTAAAGGGGAGGAGAGTGTAGGTGAGAGTTAAAAAAACTTACAACATAGAGTTCCAACACCCGTCAACAAAACACCAAACCCAATCGAATCAGTAAAAATGTTACAATTTTATTATTAGAAAACAGACAAACATTTAACGTAGAGAGAAAGTGGCTTAGGTGGAGAAAGGCCAAAATAACAAACAAAACCCACTACAAAAATAAACCAACCCCCTAAATTCCCTAAAGGACAATTAATATAAAACACAACACAACTTCCCTAACTTCCTAACAAAAAAATACAATCATTCAAAAATAAACTTAGGTCTACCCCACCACATTAGCCAAACAATAACTCATACAAAATTAAAGAAAGACTATTACGAAAACTCAGATCTTACGCAAAGAAATTAACAGAACATTAACGAATGTGTGTTGCTGACGGAGCTGGAACCCGGAGCTCTGCACCAACCGCGGTGTCAACCAGACTGAGCTCTCTGATCGAAGAAACTCCGCCTCTTTTGAATCCGTGGCACTCAGTCCTGCACCAATCATTATTGATGCACTCGAATATGGAGGGAAGTTCCAGGTGTCCGCAATCACACACCTACTAAAGATAACACAACCAAATATACTCAAAACAAGTTAAATCAAAATTAAAGTGACAAGGCACATAACATCCTGGTCAGCTGTTGCATTTTAGTTAGCTTTAGCTGGTTCCTGAGTTTTATGTTAGGTGAGGTTTTGCCTTATTACGGGTATTTTTTGTTTGCTTTCTGTAAAATAAAAGGACCCGCTGCCCCTTTTCTATCACTACGTAACACTTATGTATTGCTAAAAATGCCAGACTATTCCAGTAAAACGAAGTGTTTTGTGATTAAAATTACTTTTATTGACCTATATATTGACACGGGACATTATTATTATAATTTCTGGAGTTATCACTCTCTGTCTCGGGTGTCACCAGCTGCTGTACTGTTAAAGCTCTTTTATAACCCTCAACCTTCCCCCTAAATCATGCTATTACCATGATTCCCTCACAAAAAAAAACATTTTTCAGACCATAAACCCTCTATAGATAAGCAATACATATGTTTTCAAATACATTTAAGTAGTCTTGACAAGAATATATTAAATAGATCTAAACCAGTGATATATTGAAGTCATGGGTCTCCTATTGCTTTCAAAACCAGACCACAATGTTCAATCAGATTTTGATTTGCATTTGCTCAGAGATGCAAAAGGATCTGATTGCAGACACCTCTTCCCCTGACTTGAAGCATTGTGTGGTTTTCAGTTCTAGTTTGATGATCTGTGCTCACATGCTGCTCTCACAGTGATTAAGAAACAGCAGCAACGTTTTCTGCCTCTGGGATAACAATTTCATTAACAGATGCAGCCATGTAAACAATCCTGTTGGTGGCCAATCAATTTTCTTAATTGCTTAAGCCTTCATATTTTATCTGGTCCAGTTGCAATTCTGGAAATGTTAATAGATGTTATTATGCTATTATGGTAATGTGCATTACTCTTACAGACAAATACACTTTGACGGGTCTTACATTTGCCACATACAGTTGGGGAAAAAAAAACATAGAAATGACAAATTGTGACTGGCAGAGATTGTTATTCAGCCACTGAAAGTCTAGATAATTAACAGGTAGATATGATTTGTTGCTATCGTAGCTGGGTTGCGCACCATGTGTAACCAAGATTTTGGGTTCTCTAGGGTTCTCTGGGGTTTTCCGGTGTGATAAATACAAATATATGACATCAGATTTTTGTAAAATACCTCAGCCATACTCTACACATCTAAAATAACGCCCACTATGCTGCACATCTAAAAATAATCATCACATGAGATTAATTATTAATCCAGCCACTGCTTGATTATGGTTTAAGAGCTTCCCTGTAGAAGTTCATACAAAAAGTGTCATAATAATTAACCTCTAATTATCCTTGAGAGGAGAGATCAGCTACAGTTAAACATTTCTGCGGATGAGGGAGTTCAATTTTATTGTTTTTTGCAGACAAGTTGTGAGAGTGCATCAGTGAGTTTCAATGGGAAGAAGAGTTTCAAAGAGTTGCAACATATTATAAGATGGAAATTATAAACTATTATATATTATGAACAATATAAACTATAATTGGTTTAACTAATGGTCTGACTAAGGTCAGCAGAGAGAAAAATTGGTCGCACAATGTCCACATTAGTGGTTTAGGAATGCCACCTGTATCTAGACCAGGCAGAGAATGCCTCTGAAGACCAAACATGTCTTCTGGACGCGCCTGTGTCTTCAGATAGCCTTTTTGATGTTGCCATGGATGATTTCGCGTGGAAGGTCACCACAATCAGGAAGCAGGCGGAGGGTTTGTTTGTACCTTTGTACATTGTTTGTACCTTTGAGTTCTTTATTAAAAATTATTATTATTGTGGACAAACTTTCGTTTTTGCCTTTTTGTCATGATCATTGAGCCAGGCCATGACAAATTGGGGGCTCGTCCGCTTTTTTTTCTCGGTTGATCCAAGTGTCTTTTGTTGACGTCACACGCTGTGTTGAGCAGACCGCACTGTGAAACTTTGTGTCGCTTCGCTTTGCGTCTGAGAGTTCCATGTCTGTGTTTTGATGGAGGTGCATGAATCCTTTTGGTAAGTGAAACATTTCCTAACGTTTATTTATAAGGTGCTGCTCCGTTAGGCAAAGTGGCGCTACTCCTTTGGGTTTCGCCTATTTTGTTTGATAGTGTTGTGGGGAAAGTGGAAAGAGCAGTTGTCTCGGGGGCACTTCCGTGGTGTTTGGTGAGTCGCCAGCTTCTGGTTGCTTTTCCTACCCATCGGGCTTTGTGCATAATGGAAACCACCGCCTGTACCTGCATGAAGACTAGGGTTGAGTTTAAATAGATAGTATTCTTTCTCTTCTATTAGTTAGTTAGAGGAGCGCAACCTTATCGCTATCAAAATATTTCAATATTGTTTAAATTCATGCACATTGGTTAAAATGCAGACAGTGGAAAAGTTTATTGCGTCTCCGTCCGACGAGTTGTTAGACTTGTGTACGAAAGACGACTTATTCAAATTAGCAGAGTATTATAAGATTGAAATCGACAGCAATATGCTAAAAGGACGTCAGAAAATAATTTTGAGATGTTGCTTGGTCGATATGAAAGTCTTAGAGGACAAATCGCCAGTCTCAGGGGGGTCACCAGAGTTTTCAATACCAGTTTCAAATTTAACTTTTGAACAACATAAGGAACTGTTGGCTATACAAATTCAGCACGAACAATTTAAATTGAAAACAAATTGAAAATGAGGCTACAACAGGAGGACATGATCAAACATATTCTAGTGGGGCATCTAGGGCTACATTTGATGTGATTAGCAACCTGAGATTAGTGCCTACATTCTGTGAAAAAGATCCTGATTCATTCTTTATATTGTTTGAACGCATTGCTGATGCTTGTAAATGGCCAAATGAAGCTTGTACTCTTATGCTTCAGACTGTTTTAACAGGTAAAGCACAGGAAGCATTCTCATCTCTTTCTGTAGAAGACAGTGGTAACTATTCCATTGTTAAAACAGCTGTACTGAAAATTTATGAGCGTGTTCCTGAGTTTTACGGGCAACAATTCAGATCTTGGCGGAAAAATGAGAGACAGAGCTATGTTGAGTTTGCACGTGATCTACAAACGCATTTTTCACGTTGGTGTTCTGCAGCAGAAGTCACAGATTTTGAATCTCTGATAAATTTAATGGTTCTGGAACAATTCAAAAATGCACTTCCGAGCAAAGTGGCTCTTTATGTTAATGAACATAAAGCCCAAACAGCAAGTGTTGCTGCGCTACTTGCTGATGATTATCACCTTACACACAAACATGTTTTGGATTCTGGTAATATTCATTTGAACAACTATAAATCAAATACCGGGTTTTCTCATGAGTTTACACAGCAACATGCATTGCAACCGGCTAGAAAAGGAAACTTTAATTCTGAAAAGATTTGTCAACATTGCCACAGACAAGGCCATTTGAAAGCGGACTGTTTTCAGCTCAAACCAAGAGCAAAATCACATGCAAGTGCTAGTGGTTCTGGTTTGGTCGTTTCTGTGCACAATTCACAGTTGGATCCTTCACAATTGGGTCATACATGTTCTAATGTGCTGAAATCATTTGAGCCTTTTGTGAGAACGGGATTTGTGTCTCTAGTTGGTAGTGAGTCAAAGGTACCTGTAAACATTTTAAGAGACACTGGTACATTTGATTCTTTCATTTTGGCGGATGTTTTGCCATTTTCTAAACAAACAGAGGCAGGTAGAACCGTAACAGTTAGGGGGATGGGACTACATCTCTTACATGTTCCACTCCATAAAATTGTCCTTGATTGTGACCTGTTCCAGGGAGAAACTACACTGGCTGTACGTCCATCTCTGCCAATTGACGGAGTAGCAGTCATTCTAGGCAATAATTTAGCAGGTGAACGAGTGTGGCCTGAGGTTGAGTCATCTGTAGTGTTAGTCGATCAGTTGCCAGACAAAAGTGACAGAAATTTAGGTGACACTGAGTTTCTGAAAGTGTTTCCAGCTTGTGCAGTGACTCGAGCAATGTCTCGTAAAACAGAGGAAATAGAGTCTACATTAGGTGGAATAGAAAAACCTTTGACAAAAATGTTTTTGCCTTTGTCTGATTTCCCTGTTTCAATTTCTCACAGTGAGTTGGTGTTGGAGCAAAAATCTGATTCTTCCTTGATCAAGATGTTTCAGCTTGTCAAACCTGATGACGAAGTGGAGGATAGCGCGAGTGGTTATTTTCTACAGGATTCACTACTGTTGCGAAAATGGGTGAACCATAAGGGTGAAATTTTTGGAGAGTGTGTTTTTCAAATAGTGGTCCCTTTAAAATTTCGTAACGCAGTTATGAAGGTAGCACATGATGATTGTGGTCATGCTGGCATTAGAAAAACGTATGATCGTGTGCTCAGACACTTTTTCTGGCCATGCCTTAAGCGTGATGTGTCTGCATACATTAAAACATGCCATACATGTCAAATTACAGGGAAACCAAACCAAGTACTTAAACCTGCACATTTATTCCCTATTCCTGCAGTGAGCCAGCCTTTTGCACACCTTCTTGTGGACTGTGTTGGTCCTTTGCCAAGATCAAAATCGGGTGCAAGCTACCTTTTGACTGTGATGTGTCAGAGTACTAGATACCCAGCAGCGTACCCATTACGTACAATTACAACCAGGTCTGTGGTTCGTGCTCTGTCACAGTTCATCTCAATTTTTGGGATTCCAAAAATTATACAATCAGACCAGGGATCTAACTTTTCGTCTCGTCTATTTGCCCAAGTTTTGAAGCAACTACGTATTTGTCATGTACGAGCTTCAGCATACCATCCGCAAAGCCAGGGTGTTCTAGAGCGCTTCCACCAAACGCTCAAATCTTTACTAAGAGCATACTGTACAGAACTTGGTAAGGATTGGGAGGACGGTCTTCCTTGGTTGATGTCTGCTAGAGAAGTCACTCAAGAAAGTTTGGGTTTTTCTCCAAATGACCTAGTCTTTGGACACAAAGTGCGTGGACCCTTAGGAGCATTAGCTGATAGCTGGAAAGAAGAGAAACCACCGGTTAATCTTATTGATTATGTAAATGGTTTCCGTCATCGATTGTATAACGCAAGTACATTGGCTAAAGAGAAATTGTCTAGTGCTCAAGAGAAAATGAAATCCTGGTACGATAAGCAGGTAGAGCGACGCTTATTTAGTCCTGGAGATCAAGTTCTAGCTCGTTTCCCTTTAGTCATTTCTCCATTTCAGGCCAAGTTTGCAGGCCCTTATACCGTTGTGAAACAGGTCTCAGAGCAGAATATTTAATTGCAACACCTGACCGCCGCAAGGCAACGCAACTTTGTCACGTTAACTTGCTGAAGCCTTACTTTGCTCGTGAACGTGATACCTTGGCCCCTTCTGCTTCGTGTGCTGTTGGAATACCATCCCCGAGTCAATCTGGTGTAATTGAAAATGAAAAACCCTTGGAGAGTATAGTGCTATCGGCTATATCGTGCTAAAAGTCTGAACAATTCACAATTTTTAGCAAATTTGGAGAATGCACTGGCACATCTGCCAGAACAATGTGTAACACAGCTGGTAGAATTAATTAGAGAATTTCCAAATTTGTTTTCAGACTCTCTGTCTTGCACACATTTAGTAGTACATCACATAGATGTGGGTGAGGCTAAACCGATAAAACAGAGATTCTATAGAATGAATGCTGATAGACAAAAACAAATGGAAGAACAAATTAGCTACATGATAGAAAATGGCATTGCCGAGCCAAGTTCCTCTAGTTGGGCATCTCCATGCTTATTAGTGCCAAAGTCTGATGGTACATGGCGTTTCTGTACGGACTTTCGAAAGGTTAATGCTGTAACAAAACCTGACTCATTTCCACTACCAAGAATGGAGGACTGCATTGATCAGGTCGGCCCTGCAAAGTTTGTGTCAAAATTTGATCTTCTTAAAGGGTACTGGCAAGTCCCCTTGTCCAAACAAGCACGGGAGATTTCTGCTTTTATTACTCCTAAGGGATTATATTCCTATAAGGTTATTCCTTTTGGATTAAGGAACTCTCCCGCTACTTTCCAGCGTCTAATGAATTGCGTTTTAGGAGATATGGAAGGATGTGCAGTGTACCTTGATGATGTGGTGTTGTACTCTGACTCTTGGGACAGTCATTTACAGTGGATGAGAGAACTATTCACTCGATTGGGGGAGGCAAAGCTCACGGTCAACCTTGCTAAGTGTGAGTTTGCGAGGCCGACTGTGACCTATCTTGGTAGGGTGGTTGGTCAGGGACAGGTGCGTCCTGTAGATGCTAAAGTACAGGCAGTGCAGCAATTTCCCGTTCCGGTAACCAAGAAAGAGCTTATGCGTTTCTTAGGTCTTGTAGGTTATTACAGAGCTTTCTGTAAGAACTTCTCGAGTATTGTGGCACCTCTCACAGATCTTTTGAGGGCTAAAGTTAAGTTCTCTTGGTCTTTGGATTGTCAAAAGGCATTTCAGTGCGTTAAGGATCTCCTTTGTTCAGCTCCTGTTTTGGCCGCACCACAACCTGACAAACAGTTTAAACTGTATGTTGACGCTAGCCATATTGGTGCTGGAGCAGTCCTCATGCAGGATGACGATTCTGCTATTGAGAGGCCAGTTAGTTTCTTTTCGAAGAAATTTTATTCAAATCAGCTGAATTATTCAGTTATTGAAAAAGAGACCTTAGCTTTAATTATGGCACTAAAACATTTTGACGTTTATGTTAGTGGTAGCACTCCTGTTATTATTTATACAGACCATAACCCACTTACATTCTTGAACTCCCTTCAGTGCTGTCAGTCCTGCAGATTATTCTGAAGAGTTTTCACCTGTCTCTCTATTAGTAGAATTGTTTTCCGGGCGCGCTCATCAGCTTGAGTCGCGGCACCCCTGCGCGCACCGGTCTCTCGTTCTAATTAATCAACTGCCTATTTAGCTGCGCTTCTCTCTCCGCTCTGAGTCAGAAGATTGTACACACTACGTGAGTTGCTATCCATTATCGCTACTAACCTCCTACTCTATTCCAGTGGATACTCACCTTTTTTGATCCGGTCCAGTCCTGTGGTGTCGGTGTGGGTTCGGGCCAGCGTGAGCATCTCCATCGGCTCGATCCTCCTCCGGCATTTACTCTCTCTTTCCTCTCTCGACACAGTAGTGTGGTGGTTGCCAGCACTTGAGGTGCTGCCCGTCGCCATCCTCTTCCCGGGCTCTCTTCAGTTTGTTCAGTTTATGTTCGGAGTCAAGATTTGTGCCATTTCGTTAGTTCATTCCAGCCAGACGGCTCGTGGTTTATTTTTGTATTTTTGTGAGAGCACTTGAGGAATAAACCTTCGTTTCAAGAACTTCTCTCTCTCTTGCATCTGGGTCCTTTCCATCACCACACAATACCCTAACAAGTGCCCAAACCAAAGACTCACTCGTCGGTTTTTGTTTATTCAATCATATTGCCTAGATGTTCGTTATGTAAAGGGGACTGACAATGTAATGGCAGATGCATTGTCACGAGCACCTCTTGAGCTATAGGTTTCTGTAGTGTTTTCTTCCTCTCACTTTCTTCCTGTTCGTGTTCTTAATTTGCTTCCTAAGGTGCACCAGTTGCTGAATATGAATAGAAGATGAGAAATGGAGAAAATCAACACTGGTCAAATTATTTAAGTATTCAGTTTAAATTATACTTTCTAGTTCAACAGTCTTCTAGTTTATTTCTTTCAACTACTCTTTGTCCTCATCTGTTCTGGTTTCCTTACAGGAACCCTGTTCTTATGGGAGGGAGTGTGACGGCCCGCACTTTGCGTTAGCCTTTTCTTTATTAATTATTTTATTTAAAGTTCTAGGCGGAGCTGTTAATTGTCCTGATGGATGACACCTGGGCCCGGAGTCTCTCCACAGGATAAAAGTCCTTCCTGCACTCTCTTGGGAGTGGTGGTGGAGGAGCCGTGACTCTTTGGAGCTGCGCGTCTGCTCCCGCAGTCTGTCGCTGGGCAAGCGCTACCCTGACGGGACTGGCGTGGGCTAGGACGCTCACCACCTCGTTACTTTTTGTTATGTCTGCCGGAGTTTACGTTTGTTTGTACCTTTGAGTTCTTTATTAAATATTATTATTATTGTGGTCAAACGTTCGTTTTTGCCTCTTTGTCATGATCATTGAGCCAGGCCATGACAGTGTGAGTGATTGATTAGCAATCAGCCGGGTATAAGACCGGGCGTAACGCACGCTTCAGTATGGGATTTTCCTGAAGAGCCGACCTACTTACCTCCGGCGCCTCAGTCTCCCGACTTCAAAGGCATGGCAGAAAGGAAACGTCTCCGTTCCCTATTCAGGGAACGTGGGGTTACGCAAGTAACCTAGACGTTCCCTTTCAGTCAGTACCGGAGACGTTTAGTCGATGACCGAATGAATGGGAGCCTCTACAAAGCGCCATGCCCGAAGTCCATCCAAACAGGCCAGCACTAAACTTGGAGAAGGTTAGTGAATTCTCATTGACGGGGAAGTCGTCCAACACTGAGAGCGTTACTCGGTTGTGAAGACGACCAGAAGGAGGGCACCCCTCATCGTGGGGAGGGGTGCGCGGAGATCGCGTCGAGGCCCGCAGGGCTACCAGCGAAGACGTTCTGCAGACAAGAGAGTGGCAGAGACGTAAGTCATCGTTACTCACCGAGGCAGGGGGGTAACGGGACGGGTTCCTACTAGCCGCCTGGAGGGGGAGCTGTAGAAAGAACACAGAAAGGGAGCACCAAGAAGGGGGACTCCCAGATCTGGACCCTAGTTCTGCTGGAGCCAGGCCAAAGCAAAGCTCCAGAACAGAACCTAGCAGAGCTGACTGCTCCGCCCAGTCAGATGCCGAAGGGGGGAGGAAGGAAGAGCCACCCCGAGGGGGGGGGGGGGCACGAAGATATTGTACTGCTCACTTAAGAGAGTTCTGCAAGCTTACTACACCTGCTCCGTTCCCTGAGGGAGCCTGCCACCACACAGGACCGCGGAGGGAACGAAGCTTGTGAAGGTTGAAAAACCTGCTGAATGTGTCTGGTGTAGACTAACCCGCAGCTCGACATATGCCGGCGAGTGAGACCCCCCTAGCCAACATCCACGAAGCATCGACGCCGCGAGTGGAGTGGGCCCTCAGATGGAGAGGGCAGGGGACATATCACACGCCTCATAAGCAAGGCGAATGGCCTCCACGATCAGTGTGCCAGCCGTTGCTTGAAGACAGCGGAACCCTTACGCTGGCCTCTGAAACAAATGAAGAGTTGCTTGGAGCTGTGTAGCTCCCGGGTTCTGTCCAGGTAGACCCGGAGGGCTCAGTGGACACAACAAACCCTGGGTTGGATCTGCCTCCTCCCGGGGCAGAGCTTGCAGGTCACCACTTGGTCCCGGAGGGGGACGGATGGGGCCTTGGGGATGAATCCGGGCCTGGGCCTGGTGGAGACCAGGGAACCGCCAGGGCCGAATTCCAGGCAGGATTCGTCGGCGGACAGTGCCTGGAGATCTCCCAACCTCTTAATTGAGGCCAAAGCAAGCAGGGGTGCGGTCTTCCGTGAGAGGACACGCTGCTCTGCCAAATGCCAGGGCTCAAAAGGTGACTTCCGCAGCCCCGAAGGGCGACGGAGAGGTCCCCAGAGGAATGGAGGGTGGTCTAGGAGGCCGGAGGCGCCTAGCCCCCTTGAGAAATCTCACCGTCAGTGCGTGGCTGCCCACTGATTTCCCTTCAACCCGGAGGTGGAAGGCAGAAATAGCAGCGGCGTAGACCTTGAGGGACGATGGGGACAGCCCCCGATCGAACCTCTCCTGGAAGAAGGTCAACACGACTCAGATGGGGCATGTCCCAGGGTCTTCCTGGCGGGAAGAGCACCATTCGACGAACCGACCCCACTTGCCAGCGTACACACTCAGTGGAGTATAGCATGGTATAGGTAGTCACCGCGAGGGGTGGTAGAGGCTCGGGGTCCACCGCGGACAGATAAGCCATACAAGTAGGGCCCAGAGGTCTGGCCACGGGTGCCTGTATCCCCCCCCTTGAGTCAGATCTGGACTCAGGGGGAATCGGCCAAGGGGGGGCTGTCACGAGCGCAGAGAGGCCTGGAGACCATACTCTGTTTGGCCAGAAGAGGGCGAAAAGAGTAGCCCGCGCTCGTCCCCCCTGACCTTGCACAGGAGTTGTGCTAGGAGGCTTCACTGGGGAAAACGCACGTAAGCGTTTGTTCCTGGGCCAGCAGTGAGCCGGCGCATCTGTCCCGAGAGGAGCCAGGGAGAGGAATAGGAGCCGGCAATGGGTATTCTCACGGGAGGCAGCAGGTACCTGGGCCTCGCCGAAGATGTCCCAAATCTGCTAAACAGCCCGAGGATGGAGTCACCAATCTCCTGTCGAGGGGTGGAATTTGGACGGCGGAACCACGATCCTGTTACACTCCGCAGGGATATGAAGGCTCGAGCGACAGAAGTCGCTCTAACTCCAGAGGAGCAGCTGTTGGGCGAGGTAGTGCAGGAAGCGGGAGCGTACACCGCCCTGGTGGTTGATGTACGCTACGACCGCAGTGCTGTCAGTCCTGACCAGCATGTGCCGATCCCGGAGGATCACTGCTACTAGCTCGAGATGGTTGATGTGCCAGTGAGAAACCAGTCCGTTCCAGGAACCGGACTCTCGGTGGGAACCGCACACGGCGCCCCAACCGGTCTTGGAGGCGTTGGAGGTGACCACTACACGGCTGGTAATGCACACTAGGGGCACTCCAGCTCGCAGGAATCGTACCGACTTCCAGACCTTCAGGTGAGGGACCGACGTCACGGACAGACGAAGAGCTCCCCGACGCCATGCCCAAGTTGGAACTCGCGAGAGAAGCCATAGCTGAAGTGGTCGCATATGCAGGAGCCGAGTGGAATCACTGAGGCTGCGGCTGCCATATGCCCCAGGAGCCTCTGAAGTAACTTCAGTCTGACCACTTGTCGAGAGGACACCGCGAATAAGGCGGCCAGCAAGGCCCGGGCGCGATCTACTGATAGGTGTGCCCGCATGCTCTCGGAGTTCAGCTCCATCCCGAGAAAGGAGATGACTCTCACAGGAGTGAGGCAACTCTTTTCCCAGTTGACCCTTAGACCCAATCGGTTTAAGTGCTGAAGCACCTTGCCTCGGTGTCGGATCAACTGGTCCCTGGACGAGGCTATGAGAAGCCAATCGTCGAGGTAGTCCAGGATCCGAATGCCTGCCCGGCGGAGCGGGGCAAGAGCGGCCCGGGCAACCTTCGTGAAGGTGCGCGGGGAGAGGGCAATACCGAAGGGTAGGACCTTGTACTGGTATGCATGGCCTTCGAAACAGAACCTTAGAAAGGGTCTGTGTTTCGGAACCACTTCTACCTGAAAGTACGCGTCCTTCAGGTCGATTGACGCGAACCAATCTCCAGGACGGATGCACGGTAGAATGCAGCGGACCGTCAACATCCGAAACCGAAGCTTGGCCAGGCTTCGGTTCAGACGCCTCAGGTCCAAGATTGGTCGCAGCCCGCCTGATTTCTTGGGGACCAGGAAGTAAGGGCTGTAAAACCCGCGTTCCATATCGGCTGGAGGGACCGGCTCGACAGCTCCTTTTGTCAAAAGGTGTCGATCTCCTCTCGCAGGAATGAGGCGCCTGTCCGGGGGACAGGGGAGTGCACTACGCCTCGAAACCTGGGGGCTTTCACGAACTGAATCGTGTAGCCCTGCCGGATTGTCCCGACCACCCAATGTGAGACCCCGGGAAGCTTCCGCCAGGCTCCCAGGTAAGCTGACAGGGGTACTGGTCGGGACGTGTCGATGGTCGCCAAGGCGGGGCCGCCGTGAGGCGGAGGGAAGGGGAACTGTGCCCCCACGCTCTCTGCCATGACCAGTGGAACACGCGCCCAAGTCATGGTCTTCGTCGGAGACCCTCCGCCTGTTTCCTGATCGTGGAGACCTTTGACGCAAAATCGTCCACGGCGACGCCAAAGAGGCCATCTGGGGAGACAGGGGCATCCAGAAACCTGTTACGGTCTTCGGGAAGCATAGTCACCTGTTCCAACCAAAGATGGCGTTCCTGGACCACGAGAGTGGACATCGTGCGACTAATATTCAGCGCAGCTGATTTAGTAGCATGAATCGCTAAATCAGTGGCCGAGCGCAAGTCTTTGAGAGACTGCTGGTCACCACCCCCTTGGTGCATGTCATGGAGGACCTTGGCCTGAAAGACCTGTAAGGTCGCCATAGCATGCAGCGATGCAGCAGCTTGACCCGCGGCTGAGTAAGCCTTCGTCATCAGGGCTGACGAAAACTTACCAGCTTTGGAGGGAACAGTCGGACGAGACCGCCAAGCGGCAGCACTGCCGGGGAACAAGTGCACCGCGACAGCCTGCTCCACCCGGGGAATCGCAGAATACCCCCTAGCTGCTGCATCATCCAAGGTGGTGAAGGGGGAGGAGCTGGAAGCCCTGGCAGACAGGGGAGACCGCCAGAATTTAGTGAGCTCCTCGTGCACTTCTGGGAAGAAAGGAACTTCAGGAGCGCGGGGGGCAGAGCCCCGGCGCTTACCTAAGAACCAGTCATCCAACCACGACGGCCCTGAGCTGGAAGGTGCTTGCACCTTCAGCCCAATAGCGGCCGCGGCCACGGCCTTGGACAGCACCGCGAATGCATCGGGCTCCGGCTCTGCCGCGACCCCGGAGGGTGGCAGCGGTGAGCTGAAGGAGTCTGAAGAACGCGCCCCTTCCGATGCTGCGAGGGAAAGCAGATCGTCAGCAAGGTCACACGAGGGCCCAGGCAATGCCGAAGCGCTATCCGAGTCCCCCGCGGACCAGACGGGGAGCACACTCGGGCTTTGGGGATGGTGCGAGGGATCGCCTGACACCGATCGACCCAAAGCCGCAGAAGAGGTGTTTTGAGATGGGCCCCTCGGAGTCGGAAGCTCACCGAGAGCCGAAGCTCCGGTGTCCTCCTCCTCGAAGAAGGACCGCCTATACCTCAGAGTGCGCGCCGGGAGAGCGTTGCAATGCACGCACTCTCGCCTCACAAGAGCAGCACAGGCGTATTGGAAGCCCAAACACTCCACACATTTCTCGTGACCGTCCTTCGACGAGATAAACCCAACGCAGCCAGGATTACAGCACGTTTTGCTCATCGTGTCGAGAAAAATGGACAGGATGTGAACAAACGGCTAACACAAACACTAGACAGGCTAATGCCGGAAGAGACAGAGGCGACAGCGGCTTGCTATACTGGGTCTAGCAGAGGACTACGCTGTATTTGCTAGGTAAGCAACCTTCAATCTCAACTGGCGGTTTTAGCGTCAAAGTTAGAGAGGAGAGTCACACTCAGTCTGCTCCGAAGGAAAATCGCATACTGAAGCATGCGTTACGCCCGGTCTTATACCCGGCTGATTGCTAATCAATCACTCACGCCCTCAAATCAATTTGCCCGTTAAACAATTCGGTCCAATCTCCCATGGAGATCAGCTCCCATTCAGTCGGTCATCGACTAAACGTCTCTGGTACCGACTGAAAGGGAACCACGGTTCCCTGAAGGAGGGAACATAGACGTATCCCCTTGCCATGCCCTTGAAGTCACTGATCTGAGGTGTCAAGACGTGAGTTTGGCTCCTCGAAAAAAGTTAAATGAGCATAGGCTGCACCGGGTTCTCATACCTGGTTGATTGCTAATCACCTACGCTCGCAAATCAATTTCTCCCTTATAAATTCTGTCCGTCCTCCAAAGGTTGACAGATGTCTACGTTCTCTCCTTCGGGGAACAGGGTTTACGTGAGTAACCCAGACATTTTTTTTCTTTTTAATTTTAATTAATTTGATTTTACTTAACCCCCAAAGGCCCAGCGTTGCCATATTGCAAAATTTTTTACAACTTAGGGAAAACACACCTAAAAATCTCTCTATCCTTTTACATAAAGAATGAGTCTTATTGTTTAGCCTGGTAATGTCCTCGGCTGGAAGAATATTCAAATAGGCCCTTTTAACGGACCACAAAGTTAGTCACTTTGTGATTTTCACAAAGCAACTTCACCCTGTTCCTCAGATGTGAAATAAAACAAGATTCATGTAAGTAAAACACCTCCAGTATTTTTTTCTATGTAAAGTAAGATGTAAATATTGCCTTGATATCATTGTAGTTGTCAGTTTATACATTATCTCTTATTTCTAGCTACTTTTATATCTTAGTGTCCCTACTTTTAGGGTCTTAGTGTCTCCAGAATTCCCCTATGTACCATCCGCATTCAGTCAATTGCTTTTCATCTTCTATATGTCAAAAGCTTGCACAAACATCAGTTTTTTTATCATTTAGTTTATTTACAATTTTGTTACACATTCTGTGTCAACTATTTGTAATCAAACGTTTTAATTACACATTTTTTAATTATATTACTGGTTTATTTCAAGTAAGCTCCAAGTTTCTGTAGCTTATAGAATTTCTATAGCTAATGTATTTCTGTTTTCCTAATCTTGTTTTGGATTCCTTTTTTCTGTATGTTATTCCTGACTGAGGGCAGTGTGATAATATCTTGAGGGTGTGGTGCTTAGTCATGTAAAATAAGGGGCATAGGCAATCAGTAGTTAGCAATAGGCTATAGGTAATGGGCAATTAGAGAGTCTTCCATAGGCCAATAGGCCTTCCAGACGCTATTGTTTGAATAAATAGGTTTTTTTAAAATGTAGACTGTCAATGTAATCTGTGACGTCATTGAGGCCATGCAAAACAGGGAAAGTGATTTTGAGATGGACACTGAAGATGAGAGTGAGGAGGAGGATTTAGATTCCCCAAAAATTCCGCAATAAACATTGATTCCCCAATAAACACCTTCCACTTTCCCCCCAGACTGTGCCTTGCAACAGATATCGCTTGCAAAAAACTGAATTCTGCACCCCCCAACACTGAATTTTCAGGACAGTCAATTAGCTCTGATGTCATCTGCCCAAATACACCCCTTGAGTACTTCCGGAGGTTGGTGTCGAAAAAGATTATCCAATCATTGCCACAAAACACAAACGAGTACAGTTTTCAAAACAAGGAGTATCCATAAACACCTGCACAACAGAAATAGACCAACTGATTGGTATTTACCTCAAAATGGACATAGTACAAATGCCCGGAGCCAGAGTGTATTGGGAGACGGACACCAGATATGCCCCTGTTGCATATATTATGTCCCATAACAGATTCCAATCTCTGCTGGCATCTTTACATTTTGTGAACAATTTGTTGGTATCAAAAGAGGAAAAAAATGATAAAGTGTGGAAACTTCGACCATGGTTTGAGGATTTCAGGAGAAATCCTGAACCACTGGCTACACTTCTTTACTTTGCATCAAGTGCGACGTGCGTCTTTGCCTGTCAGAAAACAAGAACTGCTTTTGGAATTACCATCACTAGGCATTGATTGTACAGAACTCAATAGTAAAACAAAAAAAAACTCATACGTTTTGTTAAGGTACGTTCACATCGAACACGGTTCGCGCTGAAAAAAAGCGCTACTCGCAAGTGAATGCATGCGTGTTTACTTTCCATTTGATCGCCCGATCCACGCGGCAGAGCCGCTTAATGCACGCATGACATTCAGGTGTTGATGGGAATGGGCGGATCTGTGGGAGGAGCTACAGAGGCGCAGCATTGGTTTGGAAAATGGCGGACGGGATTGTAAAGTTAATATCTGCATCACTAAGCTTTGAAATGCTCCAAAACATCAAAAACGTGTTCGGGGCTGTGACTAGGAGCTTAGAATCCTACAAAGAGGCACCCTGCTCGGTGTGGTTCACCAACATTTCCACAGGAGCTTCAGTTTGGACCGCAGTCGCGTTCAGCGGGAGCTTCGACTGATCCAACCCCAGCTCCTAACCTGTTGCACGGGCAGCTCCAGCAGGAAACCCGCGCGTCTGTCTCTGGTCAGTATTCATGATAAATTCTGTGTAAATAATGAGCAAGAACCTCCTAACCTAACGAACGGACGGGACTTTAATAAAAAGAATAAATAACTTTCGTTTTTAACTATTACAGCAACATGTTAAAAATGCTGTTATCATATAATGTAATTACTGTATTTGTTTAATATTAAAAATTTTGATTTATACAGTACAATATTGTATTTCTAAGTAATCTCAAATGAACTATAGATTAACTTGGTTCTAGTGAAGCGATAAACTGTATTTAACAGTGGTTTACTTTACTTTTTATTACACTATACTCATCTATTAAAGTAAAATGTAACTTATAGTTGTACTTGTGGTGAATATATATTCCACAGCAACATCAGAATTACCAAAAAATGTTAACCTTAAAATACTTCACTGTAGTACAGTTAAAACACTGCTGTTATGTGTAAATGTCAGGGTTTTTTAATTGCTAGAGTTTTGAATGTAATACTGATGGTGAAACAAGTAAATCAGAGCAAATGCTAAATACAGGTAAAGTTAGAAAGTTTAAACAGTAATGATGATGTTGAAGACACCAGTGTAGTACAAACACATTTGCCGTCATGGATCTGCAATCAGTTCTGCAACTAAAGTTCTGTTCTGTCTTCTCTCCTTCTTTCAGATTGACGGTGGAGACTCCAACCTGGTCATCATCAGCATCTTCATTGCTGGTATTTCCCGAGATTCCAAGATCGTCTCGGATGCTGGGACTGCAGTCTGGAACTGTTTGGTAGAGCCGTTTATGGCTGTGCTCCTCACTGATGAATGGAGGTCCATCACTGAAGGTTGTTTGGTGGAGGAGTTAATGGCTGTGCTCCTCACTGATGAATGGAGGTCCATTGCTGAAGGTTGTGAGGACAAGAGGAGTCTCTTTGGAGGTCCTGCTCTGCTTGGAAGCACTGGACAAATATATTAAAGGGTTTCTCTAGAGCCCAGCTGATGGTTTCATTAAAGCCTTGTTTCGAACTCTTGTGATTTCCATGATTCATGAAATGTTCTTGTTTTCAAAGAATAAATGGAGTCAACCTCCAAATAAAACCCATGTCTCGAAGCTTCTTTCTCATTACACAACACCAGTCCAATCACACATAGAAAAGCTTTATTGTAGGTGTATTTACAGTACAATATCATTAAAATAAATGTTCAAATGTTTGGAATAAACATTCCGTTTGTAGCAATGAAATTACATTTTATTTACCTTAAATATATGAAAGCACTTTTTTTGATAGTACAGATAGTACTCCCAAAGTAAACATTTAATTACACTCATAAAATTTTATTATCTATTTTATTACTTTTTAAAAGATCATATTTTATAAGATCCCAATATTTTCTGGCATAAATAATATCTTGCCTTAAAATGGAGGGCTGAAATAAAATAATGAACATGATTAATTCTCTTTAGATTTAAACCTAATTTTGATAATTATGAATATATATATATATATATATATATATATATATATATATATATATATATATAGTAGGGGTGTAACGGTACGCTAAAATCGTATTCGGTTCGGTACAGTGTCTTGGAGAGCTCGGTTCGGTTCATTAGGTTCGGTACAAAACAATAAGAACTTACATAATCTTTATTTTGAAAAGCTGCCAATACACAGTACAATTCTTGCATAAAATAAATAAAAGTGACACATTTGGGTGATATTTTAAATAAATTGCACTCTTTATTAAGAAAAACATTTTTTTTTAAATAAAAAATGAAATACTGCAACTAGTTAGGATAGATTTTCTGAAGAGAGCATAGATCTGGTTGCAGCGAAAATATCTCCAGCAGTAGAAAATGTTAGATGTGTTGCCTGCCCGATCTCCGTGGAACAATGTAGGCATACAACTTTAAATTTATCCACTCGTCTATCCCCGTTATGTATTTTAACTGAGAAGCCAAAGTGTTCCCAAACAGGAGACC
>SRMA01027270.1:0-87780 GCA_007224835.1 Danionella cerebrum | reverse complement strand
TTATATATTCTTTTATTATTAAATAAATTTATTAATAAATAAAATTTATTCTTTTAAATTATTATTTATAATAAACTATTATTTTTAACTTTAAAATCATGAAGATGATCAGAGAGCTCTGGCAGTTCACGTAAAGTTTTAATGACAGTCCATCACTGTTTTAATTCCAGACGGTCTCCGAGCTGCACACGTCACAGCTACAGCAAGCTCCTGATTGGTCAGCGCACCGCGGAAAATCCGCCGAAGTTCAATTTTTTGAACTCGAGCGATACGCGTGCAGTTCACCTGTCTACGGCCGGTCCGCCTCCTGCGCGCGGCTCACAACACGCGTATCACCCATTCATGCGGCTCCAAACGCGCCTATCGCGGCAACCGCGCCACTCAATTCGCGTTTGCCGCTGAAGCCTCAGACGCGCGCAAACGCGTCTTTGCATTGACTTAACATGGAAACCATCCGCGCTTACCGTGCGAATCGCGTTCGATGTGAATGTACCTTTAGGATGGAACTTTGTGTAACGCTGTTTTATTTTTTATGAATGTTTATAAACGTTATTTAATAAACTATATAAAGATACATGTATTTTGTTTTTTATTGTCATATGATATTGGTATGTATTTGTACAGACTAGAAATAACATAGATTAGCAATAAATACTTAAAAAGAACTTGTTGAGACATAGTAAGGCCCCCTAAGGCCCAACATTGCCATATGGCAATGATTCTGTAAAAAGTCTCAAAAAACAAAAAATCTTAAAACACACAAATTTATGAATCAATGACCTCCTACAACAGTGTTTCAAAAAGCCAGAAAATTTTTTTATAGTGTTTTTCTATATATCGGTCTTTGGGGGTTAAAGCATATATGGCCTACATACTGTATCATTACAAAGCTTCGACTGGAGTAATATTTGACATTGCAGAAATTGGAATTTAACATAATTTGGAGTTGTTACGGAGTGTGGGGTGAGATCAGCGCCTCATCAAGCTCCATGCTCTTGAGCGTGACAGAAGCCTGTGAGAAGGGAGTCATACAGTTCAGTGTGTAAGTGAAAGTGGACCATTTACATTACTGTTTGCAGTGGATGGATAACACAGGAGATACCGGAAGTGGAGTGTTGCCGTCAGGCCAGTTGATTCACTGGGGTTCGGCTATTTTTGTGTCCGCCCATATTCTGACAGGAAGTCGAAGACAGGGCAAATGGATCCAGTTAGCTTGGAGCATGGCAGATACACCAGCACAGCGAGATCGCACACCTTTGGTCCGCACCACTACCCAGAGCCAGCATTTACCTGACGTCCTCACCACCATCTACTACCACTGCTGAGTTACTTTTAAATGACTTATTTTGGTGCACTGTTTTTAAATAAATCCACTGTGCACCCTTGAACAGTGTGACAGTAGTTTCCCTCAATGTTTTGGTTTGTCCACTTCTGTTGACTCCTGCCAGCTCTGTGGCAAAATAATAGATCACATGAATATGCCATGTTGCTCCAAACCCAGTGGATTCTATCAGTGCCGGTGTAGCTCGAGAAGCCTCCGGCTTGAGTGACGTCGAGTCCAAGCAAACCACTGTAGGTGACTGTTGCCTCGGAGATCATGACAAGGGATACAGTGTTGACGCGTGCAGTGGATCTCCTGAACGTCGTCCTCAGATTTATTTCCGTGGCTCTTCTAGGCTTCTTCAGACTCCAGTGCTGACCCTAGATTTTGTTTCTCAACAGTGAATGACATCTGTCCATGAAATGACACCTCTCGTGGAATCGTCACCTTTCCAGGGTTCTGCCTCTCTCCAGGCACCTCTCCAAGGTTCAACACCACTGCATGGTTTGGCACCTCTCCAAGGTTGTATATCTTTTCTGGGTTTTGCTGATTCATGGGCAGGATCATGACAGATGGATAGGTATTTGGGAAGATTCACATGTTGAATTACCACAGCATTACTCTGTCCATCTTTTCTACTGTACCATTTTCCAGACTCCTTCAGCACTTCATGTGACTCACATTGTCTCCAATGTTTTCCCATTTCCCTCTAGCTTATTTTCCTTTGGCTACAACTTGTCTCCTACAACATCAGTCAGGCTAACCGGAAACAAGCTTCAGTTTGCTAGGGAACATACAAATTTGATTCTGGAGCAGTGAAAGGTCACGTGATCTGATGACTTCAGATTGACCCTGTTCCAGAGGGATGGGCACATCAGGATAAGAGTGGGAGATGAATCGATGCACCCATCATGCCTAGTGCTGACAGTGCAAGCCTGTGGGGCAGTCCTATGATCAGGGGTTTCTGTAGTTGCTCAAGTCAAGGTTCAGCACCAGAAAGTGCTTTCATGGATTGGCCACCACAGAGTCCCAACCTTAACCCCATTGAGAATATTTCGGATGTACTGGAGGTTTTCTGCAGACTCTACCCTCATCTTTGTGAAAAATTAATGCAACATTGGATGGAAATAAATCTTGTGACATTTCAGAAGCTTATCAAAATGCAATCAATGCCATGATCAAAGTTAAAGGTAGTCCAACAAAGTATTAGAGTGTGTAACATTTATTTCTTGTGTTTTTTTTTATCTGGCCTGGCAGTATATGAGACTTTAAACATAATGCAACACTATTTTAGAGACACCTTAAAATAGGATAGGGGTTCTCTTAGGGTGGTGCTTAGTGATATACTTCATGCTTGATTACCATGTGCTGGCTGAGAAAAATCCCCTTCTGGACCACCCTTTCATCACATACAGTTGCCATGGCTAAAGAATCACACTCCATCTTGATTGCATTCCCTTGTGAAACAATCAACAGGAATAGAGAGTGCCTTTTCTTTCTGTTTCTTATTCCTGCCACACTTTTCTCACCTTAGCCTGATCACAACGACTAATGAACAATCTCACAAGTGACTAACAAGCCTTTTTCAGCGGCTGGTCTAAAACAAGCCTTTTCTCTGACAATGGGTAAAGAAAAGCAGTCACTTTACCACATTTCAGCCTTTTTAAAAAGATCTGAACTTTAATGCACTTTGACAAGAAGGAGATGAAGTTGTGCCTCTAAAAGAGAAAGCCAGACTCTATTGCTGTAATGCACGTTACTGATAGCAAAAGGCCCCCTGGGGGAAATGATAGTAATCTAAAAGAGATGTATGATGGCGTCTCTGAACTGATAGGCTTCCAGTAAACATGACATTAAGACATAAAGTGTGTTTTAGTACCAGTAAAAGCCTGAAGATGCATTAATTGAGAACCGCAGTTGAACCCATCAAACAGAACCACATTAGATTGCCTGCCTGAAATGTTAAACCGTGTAAACTCAGAGAAGCATTTTGTCTATGAACATTTCAATTTGTTTCAGCATTACTTATTTCATGCTGGGTTATGAAATAAAGTATTGTGACGACCCTGCGTTGCGTCGTCGCCGCGGAGCATCATGGGAAGCGCTTATAAATTAGTTATAAAGCAAATGCTCCAATGTTATGCGTTTATGTTTAATGTCTTTATTATTTGAATATGCATGTGATTGCAGGTTATGTGTTTGTGTATGTAAATGTGTGATCTGGTTCACATTGTCAGACTAACCGTCCATGATACACATAGTGTAATGTGTGCGGCTGCAGGTGGCCGCTGAGTTGTTGTTGAATTTACGATAGGTGTACAATAAACAGCATTACTGCAGAGTCAGTCTCTCCGAGCAATTTCTCAACAGCACTTTTAAGCGCTCTCAAAACAGTTCTTCTAAGAACTCTGGGATTCCCTGGGGTCGTGCGGTGTATGGGACACAGGGATCTCCACCGGCTTAGGCGCTCAGCATAGCATAGCTGCACAGTTAGCTAGTTTAGCCGCGACCTCAATTAGCTGCTCGTCACAGTATATAGGTACTACTTGCACCTTGAGGTCATAAAACAACTAGAGAAACTATTAACAAGTAGGTAAATAAATAAAAGTTATAACTTTTTTTTGTTATATGAATAACTAAAAAAAAGTTTTTATCATTATTTACACAAACATTTGTCTAAGACAAGTTGTCCATACAGTGAGCAAAGTTCAATAGTTTTTTTGTTTTAAGTTTATTTTAGTGTGGCTCATGATGACTCAATTTACCCCTAAAAAACCTTGGTGGGAGCCAAATGATCGACTGCTATGATTGACAACAACACTGAAATGGAATGACTGATTTTTGGCCCACTGTGTTGATATCGGTCATTTATGCTGCCAACGATCAGAGAAGTTGTTGACAAATTTGTGTTTATTTAATTTTTTTTTGTAAATAACTTATCAGCAACCTTGAGCCTTCAGACACAAGTCACTTTTGAAAAAAATATATAACTCGTTTTGTCTGTGGTGAGAATGTGAAAGTAATGCTGGTGCTGGAAAGTGATCTCCTTCTGCTTACCAAAGAAATAAGCTTTTGCAGAGTTTTTTCCTTAACTTTAAAACAGTTCTATGAGCAGCTCTAGGTTATTCATCTTTGGTTTATTCATAATATTTAACACTGATCAGAAATGTTGTTTTATACCGCACATCAATGAATGAGTTGAATGTATTTTAAATAATCTGCAAGCTTTTTAAGAAAGCTGTGATCCAGTTTAGTTTACAATGTTGAATGGCAAGTTTGTAACTTATGAGTAAAAATCACTTTTGCTTGTGAGTTATTGTTGTATTTGTGTTTATTTTCACAAAATGGATATTGATCTTATTTCTATTACTTTATAACGATGGAATGAATGCATATAAAAAATAAAATAAGGATTATCCATTAAACAACAAAAATGTTTATATATATGTATGTATGTATTTTTTTTTGATAATTTTTATTAGAATTATTTATTAATACTCATTTATTCATTTTCCAACCCGATTATTCCCGTTTTGAAGTCACACTCACACATTCACAATTAGGGGAATTTAAATTATTCAATTAACCTAACCGCATGTTTTGGGATTTTGAGGGAAACCGGAGTACCTGGAAGAATCCCACGCAAGCTCAGGAAGAAAATGCAAACTCCTTCCAGGAAGGTCAACGGCGAGCCTCATACCAGGAACCTTCTAACTGGAATGCCACAGTGCTACCCACTGCGTCACCGTGCTGCCTTTAATTAATTAGACTTATTATGTTGTCTTACAGTTTGAAAATGAAACAAATAGTTTCCAGTCAAACCCTTTCTTGGGGATAAAGATGTTTTTTTGCTATTAAATTTAGCTATTTATCAATTTAAAGACTTTCGGAAACTAACATTGAAAGTCGATGTTGACATAAAACTTTATGTTAACTTTTAAAGTGCGACAACACCTTAGAACACTTTTTTGAGATATATGATGCAAGATAAATGTAATGGTCTCTGTCTGCTGAAATCTGTCAGAAGTGAAAGTCAAGTCCCATGAAAATGCAAGGCAAGTCCTAGTCATGTCCAAGTCAATGCAGTGCAAGTCCAAGTCAAGTCTCAAGTCAAGGCAGGGCAAGTCCAAATCAAGCCCCAAGTCAATGCAGGGCAAGTCCAAGTGAAGTCCCATGTAAATGAAGGACAAGTCCAACTCAAGTCCCACGTCAAGGTAGGGCAAGTCCATGTCAAGGCAGGACAAGATGAAACATTTTTATTTTAAAGAGTGGTCTGATTTACGTGCAGTAAAAGGGGCTAGTGTGGATCGCCCCCTTAATCATTCTTCAACTTAAATGAGGCTGTAGTGTTGGACCCTAACCCTAAATTTAACTCTAAAAATAACCCTAAACCCAACTCTAAACCTAACCCTAAACTAATGACTCTGTCGTGGGGGGCAACTTCGGTAGAACCCCGATCCCCATCAAACATGGGGCCCTCATCCATAAACCCCTAACAACTCCTGATTTACTCCCGGTGCTTGCACCACCCACCACTCGGGGGTCCAGGTGCACCTACAGCAATGTGGTGCGCATGGAATCCCAAAATTCAATTACCATCTTGTCCCAATCGGCTCCGGAAAACCGGTCCTAACCAGAGGGGTATATGATGAAGGGGAACCAGAGGCAATTGACTAAGATTCCTGAATAGAAACTTTCTGACTCAACCCCTACAGGGCAGAAGGACCGCCGGAATTGGCCTGGGGCAAACTGGAGCATCTTTAATTCCACTGCCCTTACGCCGTCAACCTCTGGTATTCCCACTAGGCACCCCAACACCAACCACAAAATTTCAGTTTGGCAAAATCAATCAAAAAACCCATTGTGATCCTGGGGGACTCAAACCTGTCCAGGATTCCGAACTTCAACAACCCAAATATCAAAATTGACAGTTACCCGGTTGCCAACTTCCTCCATATGGCCCATCTCCTGCAGAGGTTGCCCCCACACAACACAGTGCAAAAAGTCATTCTGTCAGTGCGTTTGAACAACAAAGACCAACATGTTCAAAAGACATCCAAAAAACAGCTTCTGGGGTTATGGAGAGCGGCCAAAGCATTCCCGTTAGCCACAATTTATACAACGGTCATTAACTTTTCTTCACACCTCCCCTCACAACAGCAGGCGAACCTGGGGGAACTCAACCAGATCATCACTCACCACCCAGACTCACGATTCCAATTTTTTAAATGAGATCTCCCCTCTTAGGTTTAAGGTCCAGGAGGATGGGATCCACTGGACCCCGCCCACAGCACAAATGGTCTTGGAATATTGGCTGGACCAACTAAACTATTAGGCGGGACGATCGGCACCACAGAGCCCAGACATATTACTAATAACATCTTAAATCTAACCAAAACATTCCAACTTTCAGGTCCCCGGGAGGAGCTTCTCAGCAAGGGGCTCGCCTTCATTCCGCCACCGTGAGGTCTCTGGCGAGAGACCGTCCAACACAAAAAATGTATCAACCATAGACAGTTTTTATACCTTCAAGGACCAAACCCACCCCAGCCACGCAAATTCTACCTTTTACCAAAAATCCATAAATCACTAAAGGGCTGGACGGTCCCCTTTGAGGTTCCCCCGGGGAGGCCGATTGTGTCGGATGTCGTCATTGAGTCCTACCGCGTGGCCAAATACATTGATCACTTTCTCAATCCGCTCTACACCCTTCAACCCCATCTCACCAAACCAAAAGCCTTCTCTTTTCTATGGACAAAGAGCTTATACACCAATATTGACACTACACTCTGCCTTTCTGCAGTTAAAAACCTCTTTCATCTCCACCCGGATAAACACCACCTGGACAAGGAACTTTTACAACTTCTTCACCTCAACTTGACTCAAAATGACTTCACTTTCAATTTTCACCATTTTTTACAGACTCATGGCATGGCCATAGGGAAGTTTGATCCTCGATATTATATATCGAATATATTTTTCAATCCATTCCCCCATCTAAAACAATTCCCAGCAAAGTTTACTTCAAGCCCACAGACACTCACAACCCCCCTACATAAGGAAAGCTTCAATCCCAAACACACATTCTCTGCCGTTATGAAATCTCAAATCATCTGATTCTACCGTATCTGCTTCCTAGAGGAACACCTTCAGGGACCCATTTCAACTATTTCAAGCTCTCCGTCCAAGGGGCTATTCAAAACGCTTCCTCTGGGCCATTAAATCTAACACACTCACAGCGTTGAGGAGGTCCTCCCCTATTAGCAGGGCGGGCCCCGGTCATCCCTATCCCTTTCATCTCCACCTTTAATTCAACCACTAAAACCCTCAATCAAACAGTCAAAATTCTCTGACTAAATTTAGACCGCTCACTTCTTATCAGAAAAATCCCAATCTTCAGGACCTTCTGGTGGGAGGCTCCTCTGTTGAAATTGCAGTATGGCCAGCCAGATGTACATGCATACACAGAACATTGTTTATATTCTCACATGCACACACTGCGGCCAACATTACATTGGAGAAACCCAGTACACACTTCATCACCATCTAAAACAACACCTGTATAATATCAAGCAGCAATGTCTGGATACTCCACTTATCAACCATTTGCACTTATCCCGTTTCAACACCAAATAAAGCTTTTTGCCCTCCGGGGGGTGGGGTTGGGGCTGGGGAACTCTGCAGTAGCCACCCAAAAGTAGTTACTGTATATTAAGGAAAACTCATCATTTTAACTCAAATGGAATTATATAACTGCATTAGTTACAGTTAGAATGTTTGAATGTTAATAATCTCCACCAACTCTACTGTAAGTACAGTAAAAATCAATCTTAAGAGCACGGTAGCAGAGGATCTACAGAATAATGCAACAACTTTCAAAAATTACGGGATACTTCTCTTTTATTATAAAAGTAAATATTTATTGGAAAATATCTAAGAGACATATACTATTCTAACAAGTAGCTAGCGCGCACACACACACATGCACACACACGCACGCACACACACACACTAATCGAACTCTACCTATCCAGCAGGGGACATTATTAAATGTAACATACAGCTGTCAATAAATATAAAAAAACATCTTCCGTCAATATTTATGCACAGAATGAGACACAAATTTAACCTTGATTTACTTCTTTAATTAAAAAATACCCATAAAGCAAGGTTTGCATGCCATCTTTCAAATGTTAAAGTACAAATAAATAAATGTCACGTAAAATAAAAATACCAGGAATTAATGAGAGTTTTGGATGATTTAATGGAAATTCCTCTTGTAGGAAGAAAAAATATATTTTCTTTATTAAAAAAAGAAATCTAAATAGATGCACACACTAAGCAAACTGTACCTGTCCAACGGGGGACATTATTAAATGTAGCACACAGCTGTGTCTATAAACACAAAAAAAAAATATTTCATCAACATTTATACACAGATTGAAGCGGGACTTTAACTTTCATCTACTTCTGTCATTTGAAGATATTGTAAGATATTTGACACTTTTACTAGGGAATGGCGCAGTTTTTGTGCTGTTGATGGAATGGAAAATCTGTTTGTTGAACTGTCAAATCCAGTCATTCTTTTCACAGCTTCGATTACTGTGTTGAACTTAGCGGGGTCGATCAGGTCCTTCAGAGCAACTATTTCAGTGTCTATGCTCCTGGCCTCGAGTAGAAGTCTGGCAAGTTCTCTCATTTTGTTTCTTATGTCTGCATGATGGTGTCCAACTTCTCCATTTTTAAGAAACATTCGCTCTCCAAGTGACAAAATCATTGAGTCCGACTTTACCACCTGGGTTACTTTATCATATGCCATATCTTCAATTACATTTTTCAGTCCACTTGAAATGTTGAGGTCCATGGGCAACAAGAGTGAACTGGAAGCCTGAATCTTTCTCTTGCCTGCCATGTTGTCTTCTCCTTTGAGTTTGCATTGCTTATTGTGTCTCCAAAGATCTGTTTTGACATACATACCAAAGCAAAACTTGCATGGCAGATAGTCAGATGGTGCTGACAAAACAGTTGGTTGCCTTTTAGGGATGATCACCCCAGATCCAGAGGATAGAACACTACAGTTGTGATTGTAGTTTCCCATGTTCCTCAGTTTAGTAAGCAAAAGATTCCGCATAGATGTTCCTTTTTTGTACGACAATGCTTTTGCAACTTCGGCTTCTCCAGAGTGTTTTAATTCAAAATGCCTGGTGATTTTTGCTAATGGCTTCTCACAGTACAGGCAGTAATTTTTCTTGTCGTATATGCGTTGATGAGGCTTATTTGATGACATTTTAACTTTAACTTTTTTTGGCATGTGCCCCTTTCCAAATTCACACATTGGCTCTCCTTCATTTTTGTCTTCATATTCTTCATTATCTTTTTCTTCTTCATTATTTCCTTCTTCTTCCTCTTTATCATCTCTCTCTTTGCCATCACCTCCTTCAATATCTTTGTCTTCTTCCTCTTGACCATTATCTTCTTGTTCTTTATCCCCTTCTTCTTCAGTGTTGATAAGAAGGTCATCTATATTCAACAAGCCAGGTTTTCGGTCAAGGTTTTCAAATGAATTCTTCCATCGGGACTGCTGTAAAACATTAGTTACTAACATTAATGCTCATGTCAAATATGAAATAATTGTTATTACTATTATCATTTTTATACTATAAAAAATACCTTGGGTTCTTCACATGCTGAAGTTTCTGTGTCCTGTGTCTGGAAAAAACAATATTTAGAAAATTTAGCTTTTTGTCAAGAATTAAGAAATTTATATTTTTTATTTGTTACAAAACAAACATACACGTCTCCAGGGGGAAACAGGATCTCCATTCTTAGTTGAAATTATACCATAACCTAAACAACAGAGTACAAATAAAAATGTAATCTTTCTGTTTCCATTAGTGCAACGCTGTTATTTCTCCAAGCCACAAAGGTTCTATTAAATAAGTTTGCGAAAAATCACATGTAACATACCTTTCTTTTGACTGATGAATTTCTTTTCAAAGTTGTCTTTATCTTCCCCAGATTTAATGAAGTGCAAAGTTTCCTTCTTGGGGCAAACTCTTCTGGGTCTCATTTTGCTGTGAAATATTTTTCAATAGTGTTATTTAGAGTTTTGTTTTCTGACATTAAGATACATAAACATTTTTTGAATCTTAGACTGTAAACTTACCTTGTCTATTTTTGAGCAATATGAAAAATTCTCTAGTAGGTATTTCAAGCGTTTGTAGCTCAAGATTGGGCTGTTGATTTCAAGATTGCGTAGTAATGCTCCAGTGCAGGAAAAATTGCTGTCTTCTTCTCTTAGGACCAATGTCTTAAATCAGCTGAAAGCGACTGAATGGCTTTGGTAAAAACAAGCATTTATGGGATAACCTGGCCTGATTAGCATTGGGGATAGTGATTGGAGAATCATCCTCCTCCCACTATTTCTGGGTATAGTTATGCAAAGCAAGGCATACTCATTGAGCAGGTTGGTCCACCAAAAGCATTTTGTCACCAAAACCACCAAATGTCTTTTAAAATAATTCACAAACATATTGTTAAAATAATGAGTTAAAGCTCAAAGGAAGTTCAAAAGAAATGTACTGGATAGAATAGTGATTTAAAGCTGTGAGAATTCTAAACCTATTTCCTAGATAAAATAATTATTGGAAGCTCGAAGGAAGATACTTTAAAACAATATTTTAGTTGAAATAGAAATGCAGAGAGTAATAATATTCATGAGAGTTTTGTGTGCATTTACAGATTTCTGAAATTTGAAACGTTTGGCTAGTTGAAAGCATGCCAGAAAAAGCTGCAATCCTGTAAGGCCTGCTTGCGGTGGGTGCAGGGATCCAGGATGCTTTAGAAATGGGTGATGGCTTTCACACCTCTATACAGGGTGGGGGGCAGTGAGAAAGCTGAAGCTACATTCATACTGAAATGTTCAGTCTGAACCTTAAATGAAAATTAAATGTGTAAAATGATAACATATATACTGCACTCATCAGGTAATCCAAAACAGAGTACAAGCTTCATGCTGACCGCCCTAAACAACCCACGGGCCAGGCTAATGCTGCTCCATACTCCACATTAGTTTGTTGCTAAATGGCTAGCAACAGCATGAATGTAGTCTCAGAGCACAAAGAAAACTGCAGTCCAGTGAGCAGCATCTGTCTGAGATGATCTTTCATGACATGAAGCTACAGTTATACTAGGGTGACCAAGCATCCTCTTACCCGGACATGTCCACTTTTTATTACCAGTCTGGGCGAGCTTTTTAAATTCACAAAAATGTCACTCTTTTTCAAAGGAGTACATAAATTGACTAGCAAAACAGTCTAAGAGAGCTATTATGTCCAGGGTGTACCCCCGCCTCTCGCCCAATGTGTGCTGGAGATAGGCACCGGCAGACGCAAACGGGAATAAGCGGGCAAGAAAATGAATGAATGAAAGTTTTTACAGATTTAATTTTACTTTATGACAGAAGTTAATTTTGCACCCTTGAAACCTAATTAAGTATGTTCATCCACCTTTAAGATGCCTCTGTATCTGTGTCTTGAAGCCGTGCTGATTGTCCTCTTTTTTGGAAATCAGAGTATGGTCAACCTAGATTATACATAATCTGCCAAAGACACAAATGTCAATTCTATAACAAATTATTGCAGTGGCATCCGACAGCAATTCCAGCAGATTCAGTCAAAGATACATGATCTGCAAATTTGCATGATTTGCAAAATGGCACAGTTCCTTGTACCATGTGATGTAGCAGTGGCAACGCTTTATGGCAAGTAATGTTTTTATAAGTTTGGATTAATGTGGTCAAACAAAAAAACTGCAAATATCTTATTTGAAACTATCTTTGCAAAAACTGCGTAGTGTAAACAGAAAAAAACGTGAGACATATCAGTTGACAATAGTATGTCCCTCACCACACCCACGCAAACCCATCGTGTTCATTCTTCAAACACAATAGGTTCACAACCAGCTTTATGAATGTTGCTCAAGGCCTTGTGCACAGTGTAGTTTTTTTTTTTTGCAAACTTGTGCACAGTGATGCAAATATTTGGAAGTGGAAAATTTTGAATGTTACCATGTCTGATAAACGTTAGATGAATCGTTATTACCGACAGCCTGATGATACGACTTTGCATAGCCACAATCACTTTCCGTTTCTCTTATGACAAAATGTGCTTTAATGGGGACAACAGTTAAATACTGCAAGATGGCTGCATACAGGGATAACCCTCTTTCGTAAAACAATGAGAGAGAGAGTTTTGTGTGAAACCAAAACCATCTCAAAGCCATTCTGGAAGGTATGTGTGTCTGTTTGCATGCTAATTAAGTTGTAGGTGCAGTCAACCAACAGTGCTAAAAGCAGATAATTTTCACCCCCGTGCAAAGGCTGAGAGAGCTGTTAAAGTTCAAGAAAACAGAAAAGTACAATTGATACATGAATGTTTACCTAAGTTTTCTCCCTATTCATTTAGAAAAACTTCATGACGTAAAAGTATGGCATTCACACTTTTACATTTAACAATAATGGAGGTATACCACACCAATCTTTAGAGCTTGCTAATTTAAGCAATTAAACAAAACCTTCTTAAACAATTAAATATAATATGTAGGTAAAAATAACAGAAAAAAACAGGAAATTGTGTTTTTTGTGATCAAACTTTAAGTTTTCAAGGTTTTTTTTTTCAGAACTATGAGTTCATTTTTTTTCTTCATGTGGGTTTTCCACTGTTTTGAGGATTTGCGACCAAGTGAATACAGTCCACTGCAGACTTGGTGCTTGATTCATAATCTTGGGTTTTGAACAGCTCACCAAACAGCTTTTGTTGTGGAGGTGACTGAGGGCTACAACTTAATGTTTGGATGATCACTGAGAGTGGCTGGAACTTTGGGGGCTGTGACTTGCTCCGGGAGAAAAATACTAACCACAAATCTTACACTAGTAAATAGAATAACTAGTTGCTGGAAATAAGGAATTTCAATAACCATGTTTCGATTAAGGAAATTAGGAATCACTAGAAAGAAAGGCAAAAATACAAGGTAAAGTAGAGGTACACTATGAAATCTAACAGGCTGGTATATTGAAGGGTAGATCTCCAGTATAGAAATGAATGTTAAATTTATAACTTTATTGGTCAGATAATGAATCTGACTACAACACATTTTACAGCATCAAAATGGGAAGTTACACAACAGTAACACTTCCTTTTCTTGATTTTATTCTCATTAGCTCTAGGTTTCTTGCCACCAGAGCCTCTCTTTCATCCTTATAATGGTGGTCGTGTGAAATAGGGTGGGGGCAGTGAGAAAGCTGAACATACACACACATACATACTGAAAGGTTCAGCCTGAACCTTTTATAAAATCTACCGTGTGAAATACGCAAATTAATTATATTCCTGCCATTGTCAGAAGTTACAGGGATATGCACATTAGGTTCACTGCTTGTTTTATCTCTTTAGCAAGATCCTAACTAAAACAAAAATAATTTTCTTGTGAAAATAGTGGATTAAAACTGAAGTTTCAAAACTGTTTTTGTTACTATTTTAAATTGTATTTGTCATTTAAAATATATCTCATTGTAAATAGTTAACTACAGTTCGTAGGAACAATTTTTTTTTGTTTTAGCTTTGATAGAAGTTTCAAAGCTATATTGTTTTGAGTTGAGTTGAAGTTTAGAGGAAATTCAAAGCATTTATCTGTTAAAATAATGAAATAAAGCTCAATGGAAGAAACTTTAAACCTTTTTCTTGTATTGTAACAAAATGAAAATACAAGGAATTAAAAAGTGTTTTTTTATTCCTCATGTATGAAGGAGAAATATATTTTGTTTATTTTTAAAGATAAATCTGAATAGATGGACACACACTAAGCAAACTCCAGCTATCCAGTGGGGGACATTATTAAATTTAACACATAGCTGTGTCTATAAACATAAAACTAAAATATTTCATCAATGTTTATGTACAGAATGAGGCAGGAATTTAACTTCCATCATTTACATTTATTAAAAAATGAATCCATAAAGCAAGGTTTGCATGCCGGCCAACAAATGTTAAAATAAAAAATAAATGAGCTAATGTCACTTAAAATGAAAAAAAAAAGTGTTTAGTGTGCCTTTGTAGCGGTAGTAACTTTCCGCTTTGCGCGTCTCCGGTAACCATGGCTACTTAATCAGCGCCAGCTGCGCCGAGATCAATGCGCGTATAAAGTAGTGCGATCTAAAGCGTGTCTCTATTGCTCTCTCCCTTGACGCAACGGGTGTTTCCAGGGCATTCGTGTTCATTGGATCGGGGGACTGCAGGGCATTCGTGTTCATTGGATGACTGTGACTGCAGTGCGTTCCGACGCGGGGTTTGGGGACGGCCGGTTAATCTGGCACGCTGTATGGCAATTCCCACGGCGCTCATTCCATCATTTCACACGAGTGTAATGCAACATTGATGTTTTCCTCTCTTCTTCTCAAACGGGCTAATACTGCTGTCTTGCTCTTGTATTTACTGCTTGGCTTGCTTTGCAACTGTCACCTCATTTGCTCACTGCCACTTTCGCTGCTTTGCTGGCTGCTATATTGATATTGTGTGTGCTCTGCCTACGGTGACCTGCATCTTACTAACTTTGGAGTTGTGCTCCATGCAGTCCTGGTGAAAGGACAGAGGAACTCCACACTGTAATTGTAATACTGGACCAGGTTTCCGAGCTGTTTTCGTACTGATTTTAAAAATCTGTGTATTAATTGTGGTGTGCGTGCGGTGCCACACACTGATTGTAGATTTATTTTGTATCTTAGGTTGGATCGGTGCAGCTGGACCTCCTCCTGGGCGACGGTCTCCTTTTCCTCCAATTGGTGCAGTGGATCCGTCTCACAGATTTTGATTGCAGTGATTGTGTGGACGTTCACGTGGGGTGTGTGTCTGGGGATTGACCCTCGCCCTGTTGGAGCTCCGGCTGCCTGGTCTTGTCTACTTCCACCAACTTGTGTGTGCGTGTGTGTGTGTGGTGTTTTAGCTTTACTACAGTACTATTGATCAATTTTTAACGTAATTTGGTTGGTTTTCTTTAATAAACTGTCTTTTGTATCTTGAGCTGGAGTCCGTGTTCCATTCCCCCGCAGTGTCCAACCTTCTTGGGTGTCTGGGAGCTAACTTGGTCCCCAGGCAGTATCCTGGGGTGGCGTTATCACTTTAAACCCAAAATTGTAGTAACCATAAATTGTAGTAACAGGCCCCCAATCAGCCCTACGGCTACCACACCTTGATGGAAATTTCTCACGTATGAAGGAAACATATATTTTGTTTATGATATAAAAAAGAAATCTGAAAAGATGCACACACACACACGCACACACTAAGCGAACTCAAACTATCCAGCGGGGGACATTATCAAATGTAACATAGAGCTGTCAGTTTACATAATTACAAACATCTTCCATAAACCTTTATGCACAGAATGAAGCAGGAATCGAACTTTCATCTACTTCTGTAATAAAAAAAAAACAAAGCAAGGTTTGCATGCCACCTTTAAATGTTAAAGTACAAATAAATAAATAAATAAATAACCAAATGTCACTTAAAATAAAAATACCAGGAAATAAAGAGAGTTTTGGATGACTTACTGGGAATTCTCTTGCAGGAAGAAAAATATATTTTGTTTATTATAAAAAAGATATAAATAGGCGCACACACATACACACACACACACACACACACACACACACGCATTCATACTGAGAGAGATAGAGTGTAATTCTGAGTTTCAGACATTTAGCATAGGGTTGACTCAAGAAACCTGTAAAGAAATCAATCAGGCATTAATTGTACCTTTGCATTGAGTTATCAAAAAGGCTAATAAGACTATAACATTGAACCAGTACAGTTCGCTGATTCTGGAATGTTACTTGCGCTCTGAAAGTGGTCCGAAGGTCCCGTCCCTTGCTTCAGATGTCGTTTGTGAAGAAGTTGTTTGATGAAGAAAGTCGGTCGCTTACAACACTGAACCTTGGCGGAAAAGAATGAAAACAAATGAGAGTGTCGCTCTGGTTGAAAGTCTTTAGAACTTTAAGAAACTATGCTAGACTTCTTCTAGAGTCTAAGAAAGGCTTTGCGGAGGCTTGTATCTCCTCCATGGAGCAGGTTTTTGGTTGCTGTCTTTGCTCTTCTCTTTGTCCTTCTTTGGAACCAAAATCCAAAGTGGACCAAAGGACAAAACTTAACCGGGAAGAGGAGTCAAAGAACTGGAAGGTTCACCAGGGGCGGGACGGGGGGGTAAGTCTACAGATTGCCTTTTGTCCTGTGTTTTTGGAACCTCCTATACTAGTGACAGTGTTCCGGAACTGTAATGATGGCTTCCATATCAAATAGATTCTCTATTTTTGGAACTCGAGAGCTAGAGACTGATAGGGTGGGACACACTTTAGAAACTCAGACCATAGCAAACAACACAGTTTCACACACCAAACTTTGTTTTAAACTGATTCAAATCACACACCACACAGGCATTATACAACAATCACTGGACACAAACACATTTCCACCTGGCATGTTCTGGACTGTAAAAAACAATTCATCCAACCAGCATGCCCTTCACCTTCCATTTCCACAGCCATACGTCAGAACATACACAATTGGATATGGGAGACTTTGAGGTTGATGTTGGTACACTATCGGGAAGCGAGGGCCTGACTGTGGGACTCGGCCACGGCCTTGGACCCAGCGGACTGGGAGAAGGCCAAGAGGTGGGCCAAGAACAGATTCAGAAACAAACTTCGAGACTCCACCTTGGCAGAAGTTGGGAGCTTCTTGACCAGCTTCCTGGTACCCCGGCCCAACCATCGGATTCTCTGGCCACAGCGCTACCGCCACAACAACCATCAGTAGTCTTACCTCACTTTCCTTCAGGTTCACCCACAGGTCAGGATCACTCAACGGCGACCTGCCCTCTTACACCCCCGGGCCAGCTGGCACCCACTGATGGACAGGTCGTGGGGAGCAGGATTGGGCCATTTTTAATACTCCTATCTTAGTCGTCCCCACCAGACATCCAAATACTCAACGCAAAATTACAATTTGGTCCATCAGTATCAAAAAACCCATAGTCATCCTCTGAGACTCTAACCTCTCCAGGATCCCCAAATTTTCCAACCCCCACCTCCAAATTGACAATTTTTCTGGTGCAAATTTCCTCCATATCACCAACATCCTCCAAAAATTGCCCACTCATGTCCAAAAGGTCATCCTGTTGGTGGGTCTTAACAACAAAGACCACCTGGTGCAGCAGAATTCCAAAAAGCAACTGCTGGGGTTATGCAAGGTAGCAGCCACAGCTTTTCCTCTAGCAACAATTTACACCCCGGTCATTCACTTCTTCCACATTTCAGCCCACAGCATGTCAGGAACCTGGAGGAACTCAACAGAATCATCACCCGGAATGTTGACAACCGCTTCCAGTTCCTCAATGAGATCTCCCCGGTCAGGTTCAAGGTCCAGGAGGATGGCATTCACTAGATGTCGACCACAGCCCAAACCATCCTAGACTACTGGCTGGACCAATTAAACTTGTAGACTTGGCGCACTGCACAGCAGCGCCAAGACAAATTGCAAATAACACCTTAAACCTCACAAAATCTTTTCAGCTTTCCGCTCCACAGCCTTATCCTTTGGATAATTTTGCAGACAATCCCAACCGCACATTCATTCCATTCACATCTAAATCTACCTGGGCACCACCTACACACCTCATCTCTCCCCCCAGTCAGAACCTTACTCAACAAAACACACTCCTCTTCCAACGTCACCCCATATGGGCACAACCGGATAACCTTACCCCTCAACTCAGACGGGCCCTAAGAGATCTATCACATAATTCAGACCTCATCGGACAAAGAATTGTTACAACTCCTCCACCTCAGTTTGACCTGTAATGACTTCACCTTCAAGAAGTTTGATCCCACTTATGTCAATATCTACATGGCGGAGTGGGAGCGGACCCTCTTTTCCAAACTTCCCCACTGGCCGAGCATGTACCTGCGGTTCTTGGACGACATCTTTGGGGTCTGGACACATGGAATGGATGCTTCTTTGACTTCCTTTCAATAGCGAATTCCTATCATTCCACCTTTTCTCTTAAATCTCAAACCGACTCGTCATCCATCAACTTCCTTTCAATCCAAATTACACTCCAAAATACTCTTTTCCAAAGTTTTTTTCAAACCAACTGACACACACAGCCTCCTTCATAAATCAAGTTGTCACCCAAAGCACACTTTCGCCTCCGTCATCAAGTCACAAATAATCCGCTATTTCCGTATTTGCTCCCTGGAGAAACACCTCCATGGGTGTATCTCCACCTTCTTTCAAGCACTCCGTCTGAGAGGCAATTCTAAAAGATTTCTCAGGACCATAAAATCACGCACCCTTTCGGCCTTGTTTAGAACTGTGAAGAGACTCACACAATTCATAAAATCAGCATGCCCGTCACCTACCATTATTTCAGCTGTTAAACAAAATGTTCATATTTGGATGCGGGAGAATCTGAGGCTTATGCTGGGACACTACCAGGAAGTCAGGAACAGTCTGTTGGGCTCACTGACCAAGGTGGACCCGGCAGACTGGAACAAGCCCAAGGGGTGGGCCGAAAATAGATTCCGGATCAAACTTCAGGCCACTACTCTGGCCGAAGCTCACCAACTCCTGGCCGAATTCCTGGTAGGCGCCCCAGAGCGACCCCAGGTTCTCATTCTCCAGCTCAATTTAATGGAGCCGCCTTCCCGCCCGCATTCCTGTTGCTCAGCCCACCGACGCCTCTGTCATGGTGGGCAACCTCAGTAGAATCCCGACCCCCGTTCATCATGGGGCTCTCGTCCACGAACCTCCATCCAGTTCAGCCCTGTGCCCGGTGTTTTCACCACCCATCACTCAGGGGTCTGGGCACATCTACAGCAAGGTGGTATGCACGGACTCCCAAAAGTCATTTACCACCTTGTCCCAGTCGGCCCCGGTAGACCCGTCCTCGCAGGAGGGGAATGTGATGAAGGGGAACCACAGGCAACCGATTTAAGAGGGCTGAACAGAACCTCCGATTCCTCCGCAGACCCTACAGAGCAGAAGGACCACCGGGGCCGGCCTAGGGCAAACTGTAGCATCTAACCAGCTGTTTTTTGGATGTCTTTTGATCATGTTGGTCTTTGTTGCTCCAGGGGATCCTGGAGAGGTTTGAATCTCCCAGGATCACAATGGGTTTTCTAATTGAAACTTGCCAGACTTAATTTTTGTGATTCGTGTCGGGGAGCCTAGTGCGGATAATCTTGCACTCCGTCAGCACTTTCTCCATACACAATCCACCCACCACCCTCTGACTAAATCTTCTGGACGTTCTGGTGAGGGCAGTGGTCCCGGCAACATGAAGGGAGGCTCCTCTGGTGAAATTGCAATATGGTCCGGTGCCTTTTCCCTTCCCTGAATGTATAATAGGTGATTCAAATGAGTCGACTCAGTGTCTCGGACAGTGCTTCAGAACCATTTGAAAACACGTGACAATGTTGACCAAAATGTCTCTCTGGAGTCTTCTAGAGTTTAAGAAAGGCTTTGGCGGAAGCTTGTGTCTTTGCAGTTCTCTTTGTCCTTCTTTGTTCTGTGCTGGAAAACTTCTTTTCAGTTCGGAAGGCTTGTGCGCTTCCTTTCCGCAAACTTCTGTTCTCTCAGAGTTACGCTACAACTTTTGAACCATGGAGGCGGGGCTCTGCCTCGCAAGATTCAACCAATGAGACTACTCTGAAACTGGAGCAGTGATGACATCACAGACTCGAGCACATGGGCATGAGCAGACTTTATAGTTTGTCTAGTTAAGAAAAACCATCATAAAATAAACATGTCACAGAAATTGCGTTTTGTACCGTATGCCATTATTTCAGAAATGGTATTTCAAGCATAATGATACCAATCACAGCTAGTTTTAACATTTGTAATGACTCATTCACCCATTCATTCGTATTTGTTAACTAGTCAAGTCTGAGCACACATTATCAGTTATACAGTACAGATTAATGGAGTATTAAAGGATCACACTTGAGTAGATAGCTGTAATATAAATCTTTTTGTCTTTATAAAGTAGCGAAAAGAGATGGAAGACACTCAAAAAGAGGTTTCTTGCAGAGATTCTTGAGTCCCTTGTCCTTCCGTTGCCTCTGGGAGGGGTTGATTAATGGTTCCCCCCTTTGTCCTTCTGTGGCACCAAGTGCAATTTACACTTGGGAATGAGGCTGGAAACTCCCCACATCTGGCCAATCTCAGGTTGTTTGCTGCAATAGGATGAAGACATCTACTCCTTTACTCTGGAATAGAATTACGATCTTGGTTTGTTGACAACAAAGCACTGTAATCTGGACTAGCAACCAGTCACAAGGTCCTTGGAGAGGTAACTAGTGTGAATCACTCATGGCCTCTAGATCTCAAAGTCAGTTTTAGGAGTTGCTTGCATTCTTTGGCCTTCGAGATCCGATTTGGAGTGGCACTCCCTACCCCTAGCACTTATCCCAGCCTGGCCTCTCCAGGGTCTGGGGGCACCACAGAGCTTTGCTCGGGGACCCTGGGCTCCTCCCTCCCCCGGACCAACATCTTCTCTGACCGACTGGGTTCGGCCTCCCCCGGCACTTGGCCCGGACCAATATCTACATTTACGGCTGCACCAGAGGGGAAGATCTCACTACCAGGGGGACCTTTTTCATCCATGACTGGCCAGAGTCCCCAAAAGTTCAATGAACCTTCCAAATCTATATCCCGTCCTAACGCCAAACATCTTCATACTAAATTGTGATAAATGATGGTGAGTTTGTTTACAAAATCATAAATCAAATTCAAACTCAGTCACATATAAGCTGAAAATAAAAGAAAATGGCCTAATTAAGTTCATAAGACATCTTTAGCTCTCAGTGCTAAATATTTAGGCACCATTTAGACGCCACCATTATACATCACAGATTTAAAAAAAATGCAAATTAGAATACAATAAAATTTTAAAGCTCTCAGAAGTCTGCAAGAGATTGACGAAAACACACAACACTTACAGGAGGTCCGTACATCACCGTGTTACCATCAGAAACATCCACTTAGATCAAAATCCGGCATGGTTTTTTTTTTTTTTTTTTAGAAAATGGCAGTTGCTTTAAGCTTGTCAAAATTGGTAGACCAGCTCATGCAGCTTTGTTAATACTGTTACAAAGTTAAAAGTCAGCCTTAAAAAAAAAAGCTTTGGGAGGTCATATTTGTTTTTTTCTCAGTAGGCAACATTTCACTGGTCCATAGAGCAGATTCAGCTATTTGATTTTGTAGTGACATTTTCTTGTCTTCCATTTTTGATGGTAGGTTTGTCTTTGCCAAATGAAAAGGTTCCCCTCAAATATCAAGCCAGCTTTCTTAGCAGTGGTTTCAGAAGAGAGGGTGACAGTGCAGAAGTGCTGACGGACATCCTGTGCTCCGGTCTAACACTAACAGCTACAGGCACTGACAGGTGAACTAAAGTTGCTCCCTGCAGAACAGCCACCGAGGACAAGATACCGTTGACAGCTCACTTTTCAGAAAAAAAAGCCATACAGTAGGTCATATCACTATTTTTTAAAATAGAACATGACATTTGTAGTTTCCTTTCTACCACAGTCAGTTTTATGGGTGTTTGGTTTGCTTAAATAAAACAAAAGTTCCTTCCCCCTTTTGGCGTGGTTCAGTTTGACAGGTGAGCATGCACCAATCACTCTCGAGTCAAGACTAAAGGTGAACAAAACCCTAACCAAGACCTGGAAGAAAATCGCAGCAAACTTTACAGTGGTAATGGTGTAGTTATAACATTACCAAAACTCTTGACTTATACCGCGGTGGAGAAGACTGGTGTGAAAATGTGAAAGAATGCTGTAAAAAATGGACAGGTTAAGGCCTCTACACGCTCTTACAAATTTTGAGTATGAAGCTTTGTGCAACAACACGCCTTGATTGAAAACTATGCCCACACATACTTACACATATGTGCTTACACACATGACTGAACAAGCTGTGCCAACGAAAAAAAGTTAAAAAATGTGCTTAAATACAATGCCTTGTATTTATAGGGCTTAAATTAGAGCAGTAAAAAATAGCCAAGCACTGGGAAAGCTAGAGAGAGAAGAGTGTGCAGATAGGAGAGAGAGAGAGAGAGAGAGAGAGAGAGAGATCTTTGCACAGTTCTACTGACAGAGTCACAGTCAGTCTGGCTAGTGATGATGTGGATGTAACACGACTGCATTTGGATTCAAGCAAAAGCAATCAGCCTTAAATAGCAAAGTTTTTAAAGTATAAGATGTGAACCCTGGTCTGGACCAATTGAACCGAATCACATGTTGTGAAAGTTCCCTAATGATAAATTAGTCATTTGTTATAGCTCACATCTACAAATCGATGTATCAACTCTATTTAGGAGTCTGCAAACATCTATCTCCAGCTTACACCTTCGGCAAAATATAATTAGATCACATTTTGACAACGTACACAAAGGCTGTACTTGGTGAACTTGACTTTTTTTGCAGGGAGGAATCCTGCTTAATTTTTCGCTCAGGAATGTGCTCAAAGATTTCCACTGCTTTGGAGGCTAACTGCTACATGATTAGCAACAGATGGTGAAACTAATACTTCTAATTGCTAGATTCATATTATCCACAGAGCTCAAAAATTTGTTTGAATGCAGTTGGCATATTTCTGAAGAAGCTGAAATCCTAGTAGACACACCATTGCTACAGTGCCAAAAACAACAACCAAGAAAGAGACTGTATTTTTGGTCCAAAACCAGTATATTTTTTTATGTTTTATTTACTAGAAAAGAAATGCAACTATTTTAGGATTGTGACCAACCTGCATAATTGTGGACATGGTTTCTAGGAAAGGACACCAGATTAGTTCTCCACAGTTTACTTCCTGCCTACGCGGTGCGATTCCGGATTCTGCTGCGAAGTAAAGTTCAATTGGGAGAAACTTTGATCTACAATATCGGGTCATGTGATGAGACTTGAACCATATTGGTGAGGTCAGATCTATGAGCTTTTCTAATCACTAATTATGAAGCAAACATTTTCCGGACATCAGTATTCATATAAAATAGACTAAGGAGCACCCTGATATTATTTGGAAAAGTTATAAAGTGAATAGTTTATTCTATAAATGACGATGTTTTGTGGGTGGGATCAAACAGCACGCAACTGTAGACAGTGTATTTACGTATTGTTTTTCATAGTGTGATTGCAGCTTCAAGGTGGTATTAACCGTAGGGTTGAAAACAATGGAGTAGCTGGAATGAGTCTTTAAAGGGATGAAGCAAGATTGTAAGTGCTCTGCGATTGGATGTTGGACTAACTGTGAGCAATGTGCCAATTTCACAAAACTGGAAACGCTGTATAAAAACTGGTGTGTAAACTTACTTCCTGTAAGTGTCTCTTCATTGCAGAGACGATTAATTTAAAAGATGATTTTAAATCGAGCGAAACATTATGTATAGATTACCAACAGTGTACTAAAACAAATGTTAGAGTCAAGGTGTAAAAAAAAAAAAAACGTTTATAACATGGAAAGTGCTGTTCTGTAGCGCAAGGTAGAGAAATCCTGTTCTCAGAAGCGCTCTCTCCAGTACACTCGGTACTGTTTACGCTTGTTCGTAATTCGTGAAATATCTTGAGAAAGTTAACTTTCATACGTAGTGCTGTAATGTTTTCTGCCATCCATTCCACCTCCTCCGACACATCGCTTGACTCAAGGTAAGGTTTCACATTTGTGTACATATTACGTATTTTGCTTGTGTTTTATTCTGTTTTATTATCATTTATTACATTAACAATGTGTAGATTTAAGGATTGAAGAAACGTTATTAGATTTTTCTCTGGTTTTCCATTTTTTCATTTACTTATACTAGGGGTGTAACGGTTCACGGTATGTATTGAACCGTTTCGGTACGGCCTGTTCGGTTCGCTACACTTGTGTACCGTTTCGGTATTCGGTATTTGTATTAAATAATATAAATTTATTATTAGCGTGATATTAAGCGCAGCGGAACCATGTTCCTAGGCGAGTTTCCGCACGGACGCTATTGAGTGACGTGCAGCTCTACTGTGCGACACTCAATAGCGTCCGTGCCGAAAATCGCCTTTGGCTTCTCTGTTAAAATACATAACGGGGATAGACGAGTGGATAAATTTAAAGTTGTATGCCGACAATGTTCCACGGAGATCGGGCAGGCAACACATCTAACATTTTCTACTGCAACCAGATCTGTGCTCTCTTCAGAAAATGTGGATGGGTTAATCTTTTTAGCCTAAAACTTGAATAGTTAGTTTTGTTGATCTATAAGCTGAAGCTGTTGCTAGTGTTAAAAGTTTTCAGGTCCTAACTAGTTGCAGTATTTCATTTTTTATTTAAAAAATTTAGTTTTTCTTTATAAAGAGTGCAATTTATTTAAAATATCACCCAAATGTGTCACTTTTATTTTTTTTATGCAAGAATTCTATTGTGTATTGGCAGCTTTTCAAAATAAAGATTATGTAAGTTCTTATTTTTTTGTACCGAACCGAATTAACCGAACCAAACTCTCCAAGACACTGTACCGAACCGAATACGATTTTAGCGTACCGTTACACCCCTAACTTATACTTATACTGTTGTTTCTGAGAGCTGTTGCATGGACTAGGCGTTTTACATGTAAAACTTGCTTCGAGATACGAAATGTTCAAGATCCGAATGTCACCCTGGAACGGATTAGTTTCGTATCTCGGGGTACCTGTCCATGGTGTACTCCTGCATTTCACGTGTGGAACCCTGTAACCCTGAAAAGTTCAAAGTGGGTAGAGAAAATTATTAATAGGGTTAATGTTATAGTATGCTAATGTATGTAAAGTCACAATTACTGTATAAAAAGTTATATTGACCTTATATATATATATGTGTTTGTTGGTGGTTTTCATAATGTGACATGGTAGCCCGATCTGCAGTTCAAGTAGAAAAGTTGAGAAATAAAAGGATTCTTCTGATGCAGAATTTATGCTATTTTAATGCAGCCATTAAGGGCATCACTTCTTTAGTGGCAACCCCCCATGAACATTTTAATTAACACAGTTGCCTGTGAGTCTGGCCTCTGTTCACATTCGCTCTGTCCGCTCTCTTGAACTGACAACCTGTGAACAAGAACCACTGCATATCTTTTAAACAAGGTGTTAAATTAAAACAGGAGGATGTGGTGTTTCCTGCCTCGCTAAAAATAAAACAAACATTATCTTTTGAAAACAGAAGGAACTTGGTTAAATGCATTGTGATTAACTGTTGTTGCTTGCTTTAAAAACAAAATATAGCAGTGATAATGTCATGCAGTGGTACCCAACCCTTTTCACACTGCGAACCGACTTAATGCAGCCAACTCTTATCATAGACCAGCAGTGATGGGAGTAATGAGTTACAAAAGTAATGTATTTCAGAAACTGTAATTTTCCTGTAATGCAGTAGTGTAAAGCATTACTACAAAAATGTACTTGTGGGTGGCACTGTGGCCTGCCAGGTAGAAGGTTGCCGGTTTGAGGCTCGCTGGTGACCTTCCTGGAAGGCGTTTGCATGTTCTCCCCGTGTTTGCGTGTGTTCCCTCAGGGTACTCCAGTTTCCCTCACAATCACAAAAACATGCAGTTAGGTTAATGGAAGAATCTAAATTCCCCTTAGGTGTGAATGTGCTGGTAGGGCTGGGTACCATTCAAAAATGTTCGATACCGATACCCTGAATTCGATACCGGTTCCAAACGATACTTTTTTTTCGATACTTTTATTTTAAGATATAGACTTTAACAAGATTATATATATATATATACTTCCTCGAGTACGAGGCCCATTGTTGTGCCATACATCCATCACCTTCAGCTCATGTTGCAGCATGATGATGCACAGCCCCATGTTGCAAGGATCCGTACACAATTCTTGGAAGCTGAAAACATTCCAGTTCTTGCATGGCCAGCATACTCAAGTCACCCATTGAGCATGTTTGGGATACTCTGGATCAGCGTTTACGACAGCGTGTTCCAGGTCCTCCAAAATACCACAACTTTGGACCAATATTCCACAGGCCACAATAGACAACCTGATCAACTCTAAGCCAACGAGATGTGTAGCACTGCATGAGGCACACCAAATACTGGCTGGTTGTCTGAGTCCCCAGACCCCCCCTAGACTGAGAAGGGAACAAACAAGAAAGCAAATGGTGAACACCATGACACATAACTTGAAAAAAATAAAATCAGAGCTTTAGCTAAACCATTGACAGGAAATAAAGCAGAAGAGAGAGATTGCCAGGTTGGGAAAGGACTGAGCTGCTCGTTGCACGTTCTGCTCACTAACCACTAAACACAAAAGGACAAAAATGAACCTCCCCCCACTCTCTATTTTGATGATAACTATGTCAGACAGAGACAAAAATAATGGAGTCCAACTGTAATGAATGTTGAAGTTTTCATCAGATTTTAAATGATGGAAAAGCACGTGAGACCATACTTAAGCTGTTGTCCCTCAACATTATGAGAGGTTTGGCCAGCTCTCCACTCGAGTTCCTCACGGGTGATTTGTTTGGCTGAATGAAGCCATATTTTCAGCTGAGAAGCACAGAGGATCTGGACAAGTGATGGGTTTTTCTGGCTGGCCGTGTCTCACAGCTGTCCCATCAATCCCACTTTGTGTTTCCTAATTTGAAGTTGGTACAGTGCCCAAAAGCAGATGTGAAGGGAAGGAATAACGGGGAAAACTACCACAGAGCTAACCCCAGGACAACAACAGTCTCCCCATACGTTTGACATGTGCATGGCACATAAGAACAATTTCCAATAAAAAAAGTGTTCACAAGTTACAATTTAGCTGGTCCCATTGGCTGAGTCTACAAACCAGAATTCTGCGCAAATGTCCAATCAAATCACAGATGGGGGAGTCCACACAGATGGACAACATGCACAAAAAGTGTCTATGTTTTTACAACCACATCATTCACACGGGGTACTGTTTCTGTAGCAGGATCACAAGCACCACAATACTTCCTCTTTTCAGCTTGATGGATGTTTACTACACCATTGTGGGCCCCAATGGTTTGCCCGACATGAGATTATCAAAGTGCCATTTGGGATGAGGCCAATAGTTCTACGTAAGAAACAATGCAGTTCAATAAAGTGATGTTGTTGTAGAAGACTAGCCTGTGGCTTAGTCGGTAGAACATTGCACCAACAATGTAAAGAACCAATGTTGAACCCCAAGGGGAAAGCAAGAACTGATAAAATATGTTTATTCCTTGAAATGTGAGTAGCTTTAAATAAAAGTGTGTATATAAATGTATGTAAAATGTATCTTTTATTTTATGAGCATGTGAACTGTTTGGTAGAAACACCATCAAAAGTTTTCCTACATCACAAAACCCACGACTTTTGATAAAAGCTAGTTCCATGTTCTGCAGGCCAAACTCCAGTACATTAACATTGTATTAAAATATTATGAAATATCAATATAAATTAAATACATTTTGTAGATTTTATATTTATATTACAAAACATTTAAATACAAAATAACATCCATATCAAATTGTATAGCAACGCTTCCTCACACAAGAGGACATGCTCTGGATGTGCTGGGATGTAGGGCCGAATTTTTGGCCCAGAGCAATGGCTTCAAATCAGAGGGGGACTCGTTAGAAGTAGAAAGGTTAGTGTCAGCTTGGAGCTCAGGGGCTGTGCGAGGGGAAAGGGCTACCAAGTGCTGGGACCCTGTGGCCACAGGCTGGGGGATTAATTGAGAGAGATTAAGTTGCCCTCGCCCTCGCCATGACAACACCATCAATAATGGCTCAGGAAGTTGTCCCCAGACTGATGTTCATGGTGTTGCATGAGGAACTGTGTGAAAGGGAGAGCAGCTGCCGGCAGATGACCTGTCCATGAGTACACAAGCTGGTAAAATTGAATATGGAACAAGGTCTTCTGGGTCGTCTGCATCTTTGATGCATCACCACAATCACATCAGATGATTGTGAGAATTTTTCGATTGCTTTGCTTGGATTTTAGTGTGCAGGTGATTCCAAGGGAATATCGACATGGGAGACAATTTTGAGGAAAATCGGGCAGCAAAAGGGTTTGAAATATCAGAGACTGCTTTTTATTGTGTGCACTGTGCAGTGACTCCCAAAATAATATGAAACAGCATTGACTACCTCCCAACAAAGAGGGTTCTTTTTCCATAAATAATACGGATATTGAGAATCATCATGTAATTTACCATTTATTTTCACTTTTCTATCCCTCAGAAAACTGCACTCGACTTCAAGCAGCAGTTATAAAAATGATTGACATTTAAACCAGTGAATTTGAGTAAACTCAAAAATTATTTATTTTCAGCTGTTTGCCTTAAAATTTTACAATGTAATAAAACTTATATAACACACACAACATTCATTCTTTTCCCAACCTGTTTATTCCCTTTATGGGTTCACAGGGGCCTACCGGTGCACATTTGGCAAGAGGCGCACATTTGGCAAGAGGTGGGGGTAAAGCCTGGACAGGTTGCCAGTCCATTGCAGACACACAAAACAGCTTCTTCAAAAGTTGTGTATTCAAAAGTAGTGATGTCAGACTTACATTTATATTCTAGTCTGGCTCTGGTCTAGACATAGTCTGGACAAGAATTAGTCACGGTCTTGTCTCTGTTCAGAAATTCAACAGAAATTAGTTGAATTTTCAATTGTGTCTACATGTATCTCATTAAAGAGGCCTTATTACAATTTTTTATAATAATTTATATAAATATTATAACCCTCTATTTTCGCACTGCACAGATAGTTAATACTTAATGTAATATTAATAGTTAAAAATGTCTTTGAGTCACCTCGTACTTTTTGCCACTGCAAAACACATGGCTTACCCCCGTTCCGCCCACAGCAATGCTTTGCCACGCCCCTTTTGGGACTTGAAGTTCTGGAATCAAGGGCCGCCAGTCAAATAGAACGGGATGAAGTTGTTTATATGAAATAAGCGTTTTCTGTGTCACCAGAAAGGGACATAAATAAAGTTCAAAGTCTGTGCAAGTCTAATCACTTTGCAAGCTAATGAAATAAATGTGTAGAAAAACAACGGGTTTCACACTTTTCATTGCTTGTGTATGCTAACGAGCTCTCGTGCTGACCATCAAAGTTTGGATCCATTTCATGCAAATATTGTAGGGGGAATGGGGAATGTGTTTATTCTTTCGATTGTTGTTGCATTGACATTATTAACCGATTTCAGGTGTTTGTACAATGCTGGGTTGGTTAGCATAACCGCTAATATTGCTACCCTGTTTTTAACCACGGTTTTCACTTTGGTTCTGATGGCTTAGCAAATTGTCATTTTTTAAAATCATATTTTATTTAATTGTTATTTTTTTTTTCCCCGCCTGCAAAGTCATTATGCAAAAAAATAAATAAATAAAAATAAAAATAAAAATAAATAAATAAATAAAAAAAACATAACCTGTAAGGAGTTTGGTCAAAAATTTTGAATATTTTTTAATCTCTTTTTATATCCCGGCTATAATTTAATCAAATGTTTTTTGATCCAGTGTGAAAAGGTGAGGAACAAATTTTGCGGAAGCAAACAGCAAATTCTCAGCCAACACTCATCACATTTAAAGTTTCACAATCATTGTTATTTTAAACTTGGACTTTGCGTTCAGAAAAGATGAAACGTAACATATAACACTCAAACGTTCAAATACACCATTCTAAGATGGATGTTGGCCACAGGTTTAGGCATCGAGACAAGAAAATACAAATATTTTGGACTACTGTGTATAATTTTTATTTAGAAATACTACCAGATAAGCAAGTCAATAATTCAACTCGAAGAGATTTAAGGAAACTAAATCAAAATGGCAGTAAGCCTGAGAGCTGCAGTTATCTTTAAAAACAGAAATGAAAAGTAATTAGAATTGGCAGAAAAATCACCTATAACTGTTAAACTCTTTAACGAGTGATTAAAATGATGTATTATCTGAATCTGACAGTCGCATTTGAGAGAAGAATGTATTCTTTTTTATATTAATAATTACAACACAAATCCATCTAATTGTGTCTTTTGTTTGTGTGACTATGAAAATGAACAGTAATCTCTGAGTGACTGTCCCCTTATATCCTATTTTAAATCTTTCTTTAAGAACTTCTATCTATTTGTGCATAACATCTGGAGAAAAAGCTCATTCTCTAAAACTAGGGAAGGTTTTCAATTATTGCTTGAGCTTATTTATAAGAATAACAGCTGGGGTTACTAGATATGGTCATCAAATATTCAATCTGTCATATTGCACAGACTAGTGGGCACATCTAATTTATCATATAAAAATTTCCAATTTACAAATAATTAATATTAATAGGCACTGCAGTTCCTGGGAAAGAATGCATCCTGAAATAAATTGACCTCCACATGAAACTGAATTGCAAATGTACTTAAAAAAATAACAAACATGGCAACACCATGTAAAAGAATAAATCTAATGCTATAAGAGCCACCTGGCTTCTCATTTAAACATCTTTTTAGTTCCATCATCTGCATCTTTGCTCACATCCATAGACAGATTTACAGAGCAACACTCATGATATTCTTTTTGTGCATTTTTTCACAAAAGCACTTTAATATCAGCTTTTGTTACAAAGTGGTCTGGACGACGTGCTCTCCCTATTAAAAAAACATCAAATAACTTACAACTGCTATGATGACATTTGAGTTCACTCTGAAAAAGAAATTGCAATTTTTGTTGTATTTCTTAGGTGTGCAAATAGTGATATTAAGCTTTCAACGTGAAACATTCTGGTATTATATAAAGACTAAATATTAAAACTAACTAAAGAAAATTAGTATCTCCTGAAGAAAATGCATGAGTGCTGGTAGATGCCGGCTGCTGTTGCAAAAAATATTGTACACTACATATACATTTCTTAATTGCATTATTATTTACGATGCATGCATTGAACATGATTTTATATTGACATCTGATAAATAAAGCAAGTGGACATCTGCCTGTTTTACTTCTGTTCCAGAATTCTTATGAAAATGGATTTTAATTTTTATGAATGAATGAATATAACTTTAAATGTGCCCTCTTTTGGTAATTTCGATTTTTAACAATTAATCAGAATGTAAAATCTGATTGGATTATGTTCCAGTGGTCCTTAGTATGTTAATTGATAATCTAAACAACACCAATATTTACCATTTGTACAAAGCGACTTAAAATCTTGGAGAAAAACCCTACAATAAATTTTTAACACAGTAAGTTTATCACCAGAAGTGCTGATATGAGAAGTTCTAATTATAGTTCTAGATAAGTCAGAAGAAGTTAAGTGCATTAGGGAAGCAATTATTTAGAATACACAAGCGCACACACATGCATCCACATAACTTTCTGCCAATCAGAACAAGCCCTAGTTTCACCGGTTCACAATTTTATATCACCTTGAAATATCACAAATAGGTGTTAAAATAAGCAAAGCCTGTTTTTCAAGTCAACTTGCATGCTTTTAAACTGTTCCTTATGGCCCTTCTGCTGTTTGCAGTTAGTGTATGTAAATAATACTGAAATTAAACTCATACATCAATAAACTTGTGAGTAGGCCCCAGCAGAAGACTGACATCATTGACTTCAATGGGAAATTTTTGACTTTTAAAATGTTTTAAAAAAAACTCTAGCTCTACTTAAGTAAAGGCACACAAACCTCAGCAAGCTTTCTGATTTGATGCATATTAAACCATTCTAGCAAAAATTGGACTAAAAATTTGCTATAACAATTAAAATATGGTGCCTGTCACCCCATACCATAACAAAAGACCATGGCGCTGGAGGATTGCTGCTAAGATGCTTTTGGTATCGTACCTGGATTCAAACCAAACAGTTCTGGGCACATGCCTCCAAGATGTTAGCACTGTTCCAGGTTTTGTCTGGTATCGATTTCTTGCAATCACAGACTAAGTGCTGTGCGAAGAACCTTTATGTTGCTAGCTCTCAACTTGGAAATATGCTTATGGTTTTTAAGGATGCTGTTAGACTCCTGCAGAAATTAATCTAGATTGCCTGCTGGCCTGCCGTTCATCTCACCGGTCTCCTATACAGGTTAATCACCAACGTATTTAGCAGTGCTCCATTCGAATTGAATTAGCCTTTATTTGTCACATACACTGTTACATGTAGTGAAATTGGACCCCTCTGGCCACAGACATAGACAGGGTGGGAACAGGCCAGTGTTGAGAGGTAGCATTTACAGAGAGAAACAGAGAAAATGGATATACATTAGGTAAATTAGCTTAAAAAAAGAGCCTTTCCGCATTGTCCTTCAAAGAAAAGAGCACTGTGGAGCAGGTTAAAAAAAAGCCATTTGCAATCAAGCACATTGACAAATACAGGAAAGAACATCGCAGGATGAGGTAGGGGTCGGGGAAGTGGTGTAGTCGCTGTAGTCCACAGCCGGCATTTTTCTGCAGCCATGGGGGCGCTGTCCAATGACCCGTCAGATTACAGCGGTGGGGAAAAATAGCTGGCGGAGATAAGTGGATGCAGGGGAGGGTTCTGAGAGTGTCCCCTTATCGAGTTCTGCACGGGGGATGTTTAGACTCCTCTTCGCGGCCTCCAAGGCCAGAGGAGATAAGGGAAGCCAGATGGTACAGAAGTTAATTTAGGTCAAAAGCTGTAAATTTCCAGATTTTAGAGTCTTTCCCCGGTCTCCATATTATCCAACTTACGTTTCAATTCTGCCAGCCTTTCCAGGATGAAATCCAGTTTGCGGTCACAGACCGTTACATGAGTCCCGACAGTTTTAAGTCCAGTCAACATTCCATTCCAGTCGGTCAGCTTAGTGGGGCTTTGAGCACTGACCGCTTTTGATAATCGCCGATAGCCGAGAGCTCCACATATTCCAATCAGCAGAATCCCAGTTATCACAGTTCCAATTATGTAGATGTCTTCGACATCCTCCAGGGACAGAGCAGCCAGGCACACGATCCTCCACTTCGACCAGGAGTCCATCGTGTAGCCAGCAGCATAAGTTCCAGCAGGACAGGTGGGTTCCCCCGAACCCACGCTCCTCGTCGAGAAAATGGTGTCAATTGCATTTAGAGACCAGTTGATCAGATCCATAGTTCCTTTTATTTAGAGAGCCGGATAGTGAGAGTCTCTACAGACAGACACAAGACGAGAAGCCCAGCTGGGATGATAAGATAAGGGAGTAAGAGAAAGAGCGTGTATCACCGCCGAAGGCTGATCTCTTCCCAATGTCGGAAAATTGCTCTAATCAGTGAGTTGCTGTCGAATCTCTCTAACCCACATCTCTATTCCAGCCAAACCAATCCAGTCCAGTTGTGTCTGTGTGAGTTCGGGCCAGTGTGAGTATCTCCGTCGGCTCGATCCTCCTCCGACTCTTCTCTCTTCCGGTTCACTCTCGGCACTGAGGTGTGGTGGTTGCCAGCATGTGGAGGGCTCCCTTTCAGCCTCCTTTACCCGGGCACAACTAAAGCCTGATTAACCCACGGAGCGAAGATTATTTATTTGAAGTTCTGTTTTTTTGGATTCTTTTTGTGCCCTGTATTAATAATCCTCCCCCGTATTCTGGAGAACAGTTGCAGTGTCGCTCGTTCTTGACCCAGTGTGAACTAATCCTCTCACTCCAGCCAAACACCTACGCCAGTGAGAGATCTCGTGTGGCCTTTGTCCTGTCGCTGCTGTTGGATCGAGTGAGCGGCTGGGCGACTGCGTTGTGGGAAGCCAACGCTCCATGTTGCCGTTCCTTCGCGGTCTTTAGGGAGGAAATGCTAAAGGTGTTTGACCGATCACTCCATGGAAGGGAAGCATCCAGAGCCCTGGTTTCCTTACGCCAGTGCTCCGCCTCAGTGATGGATTATGCGGTAGAGCTCAGCATGCTCGCTGCTTCATCGGGCTGGAATGAGGAGGCTCTCTGTGTGTGATTTCTAGGGGGACTGAAACCTGAAATAAAGTAAGATATTTATGCACTTGAGATTCCATGTTCTTTTGATGAACTTGTGGAATTAGCCTTATGTCAAAAGAGGCGCCGCTCCGTTCGTCGTCATGCCCAGCGCTCTGCACCTACCAGCTCCGAGGGGTCTCTCTACGTGCTGCCGCCGGCGCTCACAAGCCCATGCAATTGGCCTGCATCCACCTTTCAGCTCAGGAGAGACAACATAGGATCTCAAATCGTCTCTGTCTGTACTGTGGGGGAGCTGGGCACTTCTTCTACGATTGTCCGGTAAAAGGCCAACGCTTGTCAGTGAAGAGAGGTCTACTGGTAAGCGTCTCTTCCATGTCAATGAACCCGGCCCCTCTGTGCCCCCTGGTTCCATGCTGTGATTAGTTTTGCAAGTTGCACAGTATCCTGCTCGGATTCTGGCGCGGAGGGAAGCTTCATGGATGAGGACTTCGCTCGTTCCAACAACTTGCCCATCGTTCCATCTCCAGAGGCCTCTTCTGTGTTTGCTGTCGATGGACGGAGACTTTCGGACAGGGACCGATCTACAGGCGTGGTGAGTCTCTCCGTGTCTGGCAACCACCACGAATCGATATCTTTCATCATTATTAATTCGTCTCTCCATCCCATCATCTTATGACATCCTTGGTTTAGACAACATAATCCCCAAATAAACTGGCAGACTAATGTCATCAACGCCTGGGGTTTAGGTTGTTACTCATCCTGTCTGCAGTCTGCCGTTTTGTCTGTTCGACCTTCCCCTAAACGACCTGTTGATGAATCAGATCTAGTGGGCATTCTTAGCGAATACAGGGATCTAGCTGCAGAGTTCAGAAAGGATCAGGCAGGGTCGCTACCTCCCCACCGGCCCTACGACTGCCGTATCGACCTTTTGCCAGGCTGTATTTCCCCTAAGGGTTGCTTGTATTCTCTAGCTAGACCCGAGATGCAGGTTTTAGAGGAGTACATATCCGCTGCACTTAGTGCGGGGACCATAACACGATCCTCCTCCCCGGCTGGAGTAGGCTTTTTCTTTGTTAAGAAGAAAGACGGCACGTTACGCCCGTGTATTGATTATAGGGGGCTAAATGAGATCACCATCAAGGACCGCTATCCCCTCCCGCTCATGAGCTCTGGTTTTGACCTTCTTGCTGGTGACCGAGTCTACACTAAGCTAGATTTACGGAACGCCTATCATCTGATCTGCATCCGCAAGGGGGATGAGTGGAAGACCGCATCTAACAAGCCCCTCAGCCAATTCGAGTACCGGGTTTTGCCTTTCGGTCTCTGCAACTCTCCAGCCACCTTCTAAGCTTTAGTTAATGACATGCTACGTGACATGCTCAATGTTTTTGTTTTTGTATACCTTGATGACATTCTCATCTTGTCTCCAAATCTTGCCACGCACGTTTACCATGTCAGGCTCGTCCTTCAGAGGCTCCTCGAGAACAGATTATTTGTTAAAGCCGAGAAGTGCGTTTTTCATTCAGATTCAGTTCCCTTTTTGGGACACATCGTGAGCGCTCAGGGTATCTCAGTAGATCCTGAGAAGATCTGCGCCATCGCAGAGTGGGCAGTGCCCGAGTCCCGTACTGCTCTTAGATGTTTTTTGCGATTTGCAAACTTTTACAGACGGTTCATTAGAAATTTAGGACGGATTGCCCTCCTGCTGCCCGCTCAAACTTCAGTAACGCGTGGTTTTGCATGGACCTGAGTAAAAGCGGCTTGAGCCTCATCGCTCAAGATGCTTTTTACGTCCGTGCCGCGCCTGTCCTGAACAAAGCTGAGACTGTTTGCACTTCATCCTCAGAGTAACGGGCAACGGGAAGGATTTTACGCTGCTTTTCCTCAAAATTCCCCACATCCTGGTGCAACTACATTTCATGGGCAGAGTATGTGCACATTTCGCTTCCATCTACCGCTACAGGAGTATCCCCTTTCGCTGCAGCTTGGGGTTATCAGCCCCCGTTATTCCCTAGTCAGAGGAGTGAATGCGCCGTCCCTTCTGTGAACGGCATATAGCACGTGCACATCGTTCTTGGAGGTTAGTTCGTGCGGCTCTATTAAAATTTCAGTCCAGTCCAGTTGTGTCGGTGCGAGTTCGGGCCAGCAAGAGTATCTCCGTCAGCTCGATCCTCCTCCGGCTCTTTTCTCCTCCGGTTCACTCTTGCCAGCACGCGGAGGGCTCCCTTTCAGCCTCCTTTACTCGGACACAACTATAGCCTGATTAACCCACGGAGTGAAGATCTGTTTTGTTTTATTTATTTGAAGTTCTAGCCAGCGGCTTGTGGCTGTTTTTCAGATTCTTTTTATTGTCCTGAGAATAAACCTCATTTCAAGTGTTTCCTCCTTGCATCTGGGTCCTTTCTCCAAACCAGTGGTCAGATTGCTGAGGAAGGAGAATTCATTGCTCCAAAGAAGCGTGATAATGACCATAAGATATAGTTTGAATAGAATGGACGATATAGCAGCCATAAAGAAGCGTCTTTGAATCTATGAAAAGGCTGATGTTGGTGGAGGTGTCTAGATTAGTGTAGAAATTTGAAATACTATTTCATTGTTTGAGGAAGGAGGCATTATGGCAGGTGACAAACAATAAAGTAACATCTTCGTGGTTTGACAAGGTGGAGGTGGGAGATGAGTGGTTTGCTTTAGAGAAGGATGCAGATGACCCAAGACAGTGTTCTGTGGATAATTCAAAAACTGTCCAGAGGGTGGAGAACAAAGAAATGCAGGAAAACTAGGGCTGGGAGTGAAGCCTGGTGGGGCAGGATGGGTCTGAACAGATTACCTTGGAGCTGCTTGGTTGGAGTACGTGGTGGGAGTGACTGGGCATAATCCCCTGGGAAGGTTTAGGGGATTTCCAGTTAAAGGCAGATGCTGGAGAGAGAAGGAAACCAGCGCTGTGCTGGGAGGTGAAGTGAGCTTGCATCTCCACTGTGCTGAAAATAGAGGTGGTTGAAGTGTAGAGAGGAGGGGCTGCAAGAATGGTGGATGCAATCCTTCTCATCTGTTGACCTCCGGGCAGGCTGAGAATCACAGCCCTGAGTAATGCTGAGGAAATATTCAGAGCTTTAACTGAAGGGAGCCGCTTTTCCTATCCTCAGATAGATCTTACTGTCTCTTTTGGGAGTATGGGCTCTGAGACTCCGGACAGACTCTGTGAGTGCCTATTCAGTTTCTAGATCATATGGGAACAGGAAGGGCTGAGGGAAGATCTGGCTGATTGATAGGAGGCCTCGGATGATGATGGCAAGCATGGAGGTGGAGTTAAAGCTCAGGGCTTGCGAGAGGCTAAAGGTGCAGCTCTCTTGTTTTGACTTCTGTGGGAGTGCTGGAGAATAGAAGCCTTGAGAGAGCTAGATGTGCCAGGATGGTATGATGGGTGGCCGGGCCATGCAGGGATTTCCTGCCGGCAGGTAAGATAGTCAAGGTTTTGATTTCATGCTGAAGCTTGTACAGAATACAAAGCTCAGATGTAGTCAATGAATGTGAGGTATGTTTGGTTTATATAGGTATGAGATAAGGAGATTATTGATGGCATAGGTGTCATTACCTAATATATCTTCCCAAAACATGTTTAATAAAAACGCCACTTAAGGGCATGGGTTTAAAGCATTTTAAGGAAAAATAAAAATTGTAATAAGAACTATATTGAACAAAATTTTTCAGGCTTTTTGCCACTAGGTGAAATGCGCTTTCAAAGAGCTAAAATAATTAGTTATAAAAAAAAAGCTTGGGGAGATATTCTACTTAAATGAGATTTCCTCTTTAAAAAGTCCCAGCATGGTTCAGAAGACAGCAATGTTCCGCATGACAGCTTTCATCTGCCCTCTGTGCCCACCTGACAGCGTCTGGAGGTGGGCAGCTCTTCTGAAGAAGTCTGTTGATTATGTTTGTGATGTGAGCTGTCATTCCAATGGTTCGCCACCTGTGGAGCCCAGGTGCAGAACTCCATTCATTTACAGCACACTGAGAATCAGTCCAACTGCTCTGGCCAGGAGAGGACAGACTCCTCAGTGCAGAACGAAGTAAATTAACATTTTCACGTGTAGGAATTGAGACAGAAGAGAGGAGTCGGTGCTCTGCACATGTCTCCTCAAATTAGGTGCCACCTGTAATTCAGTTATCCACTAATCTTCCTCTAGAACTGTTGGATTTGGGGGTTACGTGAGATTACACACAGGAAAAGAAAAAGGCATATGTTAACTGCCAGGGGAATGGATGCTCATCTTTGGGCTTTAGTTGAGCTGCTTGGGGAAGATGTGTCTGAGTTATGATGACAGGGTGCTATTGCTGGAGTTATAGGTCCTCTGTTGACCATGACATGCATCGAGATGGAACTACCACAGGGTGATGGTCATGCAGAGCTGCCGTTGTGGAGATGTTGGGCCTTGACTAAAAACAAGCTCAAGATGTGAAGGAAATGCTAAACATGATAGCACAGAGAACGGCTGATGTGATTGACAGGACTATTAATTGCAACTAAAATATACTGTGGCTTTACTGTCAGCTCTCTGCTGTGTGGCTTGAGGAGATATGAAACATGTGTCCCGGAGCAAACCATGTGATGTATAAAAGACAAATTACCCTAATTTAAACAAATACATATATAGTTTGCATTTTAACACTTGTAAACATAAAAGAAAATTCAATTTCAAAGCCCATTTTCTACTCCTACATTGGAATCCCAAAAATTTTGTGACCAAATAATTACTGAGCTTCCAATCAATATACACTACTCAACAAAATTCAGTTTAGAAACATATCTTTGATTTGAATCTTTAGACTTCTTGCTCCTCAGTCAGTACAGCATTGCGCCAACAACGCAAAGATCATGGGTTGAAACCAACCGGCAATGCAAGAACAAACAAAAAGTGTTTATTCCTTACATACAATAGTGGAAAGATTACATGCAATAGTGGAAAGATTACATACAATAGTGGAATGTGTTAAGATCAATGAACGTGTTAAGATTAGAAGAATGATCAACGGACCTCCAAATCAATACCTCAAAAGTCTTGATACAGAACTGAAAAAAAGATGAGGCCATGTTTCTACATTCCTGTATGCACTTTAACAGTCTCTGAGCACACTCCTGATAAGATGACTGGGATCTACTGAGGGATCTCCTCCCAGACCAGGGCTGTTGCGTGCGTTGGAAGGAATGAGACGTGAAGTCTCAGTAGTGCTCAACTGGATTCAGATCTGGGGAACTAACATGTCAGTTTATAGCATCAATGCGATCATCATGCAGGAACTTCTGTAACCTCCAGCCACAAGTGGCATAGCATCGTCATGCATCAGAAGAACAAAAGGAATGCAGCAACAACCTACAATGGATTTGAAAATTCCATTGTAGTAACTAATGGCGAGGGTAGGCGGTACTAAAGAATTTGGGATGGTTTGGAAAGTTAATGCAGGTTTTCATTTGCTATTTAACGTAGAAATGAATCTTAGTATCATGATAAATGAGTATGTTGAGAATGAGGAACCAGTATTTAAAAAAAATGCTGAAATTATATAAATATATATTTTATTGCATATACAGAGTGACTGTTTCCTGTGACACAATACAGTGCACACTGTAGAGGAATGGCATGCATGGGTATTAGAAGCCCCTCCTAAAGCCAATGCACAAAAAAGCACCCTTGAATTTGGTCCAGGCTCATGCTGAAAAAGATGAAGACTACTGGGTCTCTAAACTCTTGCGGGATGAGACAAAGATCACTGTTTTTGGAACGAATGCCTTTAAAACTGTTTGGCCTCGTAAAGGTGAGGATTTTAAAGAAAAAAAGCATAGTGCGTACAGTGAAACATGCTGCTGGTGTTTGGGAGCTGCATTTCATTTATGAACTCAACAACGTACTGCTCTACACTGAGCGAGAAGATGCTGCCATTACTCCAAGCACTTGGTCGTCATGCACTTTTCCAACACAACAACAGAACACACATTTAAAGCCAGTGTTGCATTTCCAACGAAGTCCATCACGAAACACCAGTGGGGAATTCTGAAGTTGATCATGGCTTTCCATCCAGCATCCAGGCTCTAAAAGAGATTATTCTTGAAGAATGGAAAAGATAGATGTTGCAATATTTCACCAACTTGTTCAGTGCATGCCTAGAAGACTTAAAAAGTGCTGTCACACATTCAAAAATCACTTCCACCAATTTGAGTGAAACTGAAGGTTTTGGGATTTCTCCTGACCAAACGCAACTCGGCTCACATCGTTCATATTAAAGAGCCGTTCAAAAGATTCGATTCGTTCAAGGACGTCACAACACTATTTTTTAGGCCCCATCTAGTTTGTGAGATAGTTGTGTTTTTCAAAGATCTAGCACAGAAAAAAGCACAATTGCAAAGGTGCTTGGAACAGTGAATTAAGTTTAAGAGAGTTTTTTTTTTGGTTGTTTTCACACAATTTTCACATTATTTTGATCTTTTCTTTTTTGGGGGTTTCATGAATCAGTTTTTTCTCAACATTGTTAATTTTTGGTATAAATAAAAAGATAGTTGTCATTTTTTGCAGTACAAAATTACAAAATGTAATACTCTCAACTGTACATTTTCTACAATCTCAGGATTGTTGTGTAATTATTGTGTAATCCAAGGGGAAAAAGGTTATACTAAAAATGACATCAAGCATTGTCATAAAACCGTTTTTTAAAGATAATTTATTAGAACAAAATGGTTACAAAGGGTTCTAAGGGTTAATAACTTTTCAATAAAAAGTTGAATTTGTTATTTTGTTCATTGAGCAACTGATTTAGTTTGTACTTTTTAAAGGGGGTGTTCTCATTTATGCTGATAACTGTAGCCTAAATATAACTGTTCAATTTTAATATGTGCAAAAAAATAACAAAAATATACATTTATATAAAATAAGTATCAAAATGAAATCCTATAAATTACAGAAAAGTAATATGAGGCTTTCACATAATCATCACCAGATCTGATTCCATATTATCACTAGGCAACCAATGTTGGAGCTTCAGGTTAATATGTACAGACAGTGATGTATACCTGGATATTTTCTCTGAAAGGACTTCATGACCTTTGGTGCTGACAAAGCAGCTGGTCTGTCAAGCCAAGCCTCTTCACCCGCTTCTTTTGTTGCTCTGCATCTTTTCGTGGTTACCGGTAGAGGACATTTTCACAGAAACCTCACCGTTTGCTGAATTTTAGTCCACTGCAGTCGTCTTTAGTTTGGAATCAGAGCATTTGCACTTGCTTGTCACTGCTGAGTCGTGTGATTACAGGACAAGTACTTTGGATGAATGGACTTAAGAGTAGTAAAATAATAACTAAATATCGAAATCAGAGGGTTAAGTATCAATACTATAGTTTCTATATCTTAGTAATTCTATTTCAATGATCAATCTGCTCACTCCTACCTAATTGTAGTCAGGGCACTGCCATACCACCAGGGCTAATGCCACCCCTTTACTGATCTACTGCCAAAACGAATGCATGCTGAATACTGAGCGTAACAGGCTGCATAGTGTTAAGCTGTGAGTACATGCCACTTTTAAAAAATATGTTTCTGACAGTTTGAGCAGAAACGTGCACATTATAGAGGCCTGCGGGTGATTACTGTGTAAGACAGTGAGTGCTTTCTATTCCTCCTTGCACGAAAGTTGGGGATAACAGCCCTGTTGTAGGGTTGTTGTGCCATTAAAGTGTCATGTCCTGAGACTCAGCAGGGTTCTTTCATGCCGTCGAAGACTGAGTTTGGGCACCCCTGTTATAAAAAATAAACCCTGTAAAAAAATAACTTACAAAAGCTATTACATTTCATTTTATGGAATCTTTGTTCAGTCACCTTATCTTGCAGATTTTGCATCTTTTCCGCGGTTTGGCTTCACTCCGCAGAATGTCGGGATAATAACGTGAGTTTCTTAATTGTATATTTTCACACATAACTCTGTAAGAAATTAAGTGAACGTCATACTTCACCAACAACAACATAACATAGCAACATAAAACAACAAACCCCCCCCCCCCCGCCCCCACAATTTGTTTCCAGTGGCGGTCAATTATACGTGACTGTGGCGACCATAGTTATGGGGCTGTCACACTATGAAACAAATTTCCATTGATTGAATGGGATTGCATGCAGCGATGTGAAAGTGGAAATTGAGGAACTTTGACCTACAATATCAGGTTACGTGATGCGACTTGAGCTATCAAATTGCCAAGGTCAGGTTTTTGGACCTTAAGCAAATATACATTTTTAGGAAGTCAATATTGCTTTGAAGTAATTTCTGCAATGTTTATCGGGCGGTCACACTACTCCTAAACAATCTAGAATTGTCATCACTGCATATGATTGCAGGCCAAAGTTCCTCCAAGCTGAACTTTCCGTCGCAGCGGAATCAAGAAATGCACAACGGGGGCAGGAGCATCCCCTTTCGCATTGCAAATTGTGATCCAAATTCAAGTCAAGGGAATTTTTTTGGTAGTCCTGGTACGCGGCCATCCACTGGCATTGTTTCCTCCAGGTACTCTGGTTTCCCCCACAAGACCAAAAACATTTCAGGTCAATTGAATTCTCAAAATTTGCCATCACTCAGTGACCCTGAAAAGGAATAAATGGTTTAAGAAACTAAATGAATGATTGAATGACCTAAAAGGTCACATTGTGTTATCATTTTAAAAATATTGTACTTTAACCAATCTTATACTGCATCTCATTGGAATAAACAGCCCAACATTCTGTGTGCTCCACTGGGACTCAGCATTTCGCTTTTCTCGGGGCTCACCTGGGGCCTAAACACATTTGAGGCACACACAACCCAAACAGCAAACTCAGTCATAAATGTGCATCCTAGTAGAACATGCTTCTGCCAGTGAGAAATATGGGTACAATGGGGTAGCTTTACTAAATAGTCTAATTTGTTTATTCAATATTTGCCTCTTAAACCTCAATTAATCCCAAGAGAGCTATATGCAAACAGTGCTGTATACTAAAATTCATCAAATGCACTAAACAGACAATTTGCACCTAGTCAATAAAATTAGGTATGAATTAAAAGCAGAAGGAGCATTAACTGGCCTTGAGGGAGAGCAATTCTCCCATTAAAAACAATTAATGAACACAATTGTTTTGTTTCTGCAGGCTTGTTGGAGAGTCCACATTGTTCAAGCCTATGTCTGTTAATCCCCAAGGGCTGGCAACTTAAGCCTGCAATGAACAAAGCAACTTCTTTTGGAACCAACATGAATCTGGCACATGCACCAGAAAGCTGCCTCATACATCAGTCTGTCCCTCAATCAATTGCCTGAATGAAGAATGGGCTGGAATTAAATCTGAACATCTAATAACACTAATGGTGGCTCCCTTTTCACTCAGATGCCAAGTGACCGAGTCCTCAGGGGAAATACCCCTTCTCCAACCATTAAAAATCAATGATTAGCCACTGATCAGTGATTAGACGGGCCAACTTTCGATTCTATCAAAACAATGGAGCCTGCAGCATTAACATGCAGATGTGCCTCCAAGACACAAACTCAAATCCCTAGTTTAACTTCTGTTCTTTTTCAAAGTAATTTCATACCTTCCTCTTTGTCGGAAATGAAGAAGCAGCAGGATGCCAGTGAATCCACACATACGCTGCAGAGGTAGGCTAATAGACTTGGAAGTAGCGTTTTGCTTTGACAGAGCAAGACGAGAAGTCAAAGCGGGCTACTAAGAATAACCCGGCAGCGGCTCAGGGTATTAGTCAATGAACAGGAAAGAAAAAGAGAGACATTTGCCTTGCCTGTCGGTCCTGGAGCTGATGCATGGATGGAAAGAGGATGCCTTTTAGTGTCCTCCCATTCATTAGGAGAGTCTTGTTAATGCAGACCCCCAGGTAGGGCATCAATTGCTCACAGCATCTATATCCTTAATCTATTAATGTGACAGAAGAGCAAGCTCTAATGGCATGGCTCAGAACTCTGTGGCAGGACATGCAAACTACAAGATAAGAAGAAGCCTCTGAATCATAATCGTCACATGACCAAAATCAATTGGTTTTTCTTTACTGGAAATGGTAAAGGTAGAATGACTAAGATCTCAGGGCTTTTATCTGCTTTAATGACTCAGCTTCTATCATACACTGTTAAAACATCCCTGTATATTAACGGTAAGATGTTTGGCAGCGAAGTTGCCGGACAGCTACCGTTATTTAATGCCAAAATACCACGTTATTTTGCGGCATAATTCCATAAAAATTGACAGCTATTTTACGTACAATTATGCTCTGAATTACGGTCAAACTTTGGTAAATTTAAAATTCTTTTCCTATTTTGAAATGTAAATAAACAGTTGCAACAATAGAAATGCTGCTAAATAAATGTATATTTCTGCACATTTAGTGCTTATTTTCTTTAAATTTATAAACAATACAATGGCATATTTTAATGGCACATTAACAGTTAACCTACACAGTTCTACTCCCAAAACATGGGAAAATGAGTGACATTTACATAAACTTTTCATCAAATATTTGCATATTTTTGCTCTCTTTTTACAAATATTAAATGTATATTTTTGATTTTAAATTATTAAGAAAATACTTTCAATCTAGCTCAAATTACAAGCATCTATACTTCACTAAAGCCATGGACTGCATGCGATTTTCAATCACAGTGTTTTTTACATGTTCTGACATTGAACAAAGTTAATTCCGTCAGAAACTCCCTGAACACATAGTTTTAAACGGGTCGGTGAGTGAACAAAACTAACACAATGCACATAAACAGTTTGTTTCACGCAAAACACAGTTACACACAGTTAAAACTCAACAAAAACAATATTATAATTGTAACTTTTTAGACGAATCGCCACAAGCTCCTCTTGTATTCTTGCTAAAGTACCATCCCGATCCAATCCACCCCCATGGGAGGGTCTAGATGAAATGTAAATCAGACAGCATGTTCGAGAGACCACGTGACCATATATGGTGTTTCTCAGAGACAAAGGGATGAAATCTGGTGTATCTTTCAGAGGCAGACGCCATGTTAACCAAAGTAATCACAGATGCGGATGGTAATCACTTTAGCACCTCTGCAACACAAAGGAGAGAATCTCAACCCCCCCTGGTTTAAACCCTCTGCAACACTGTTAGATTTCTGTTGAGTTATTTACACATTCACAAATGTTACAGTATATAAATGTATAATAGATATAATTATTCACAATCTTACATCGGTCTCTCAAAAATTAATTTCTTCTGCACACATTTAGTAAACACAGATGGCGTCAGACTAAGTTCATTAATTTGTGCACCTACAATCAGCTCAAAAGTTTTGTTCCCTCAATGTCGTGTATTGAAATGCAGCTACTCTGCATGAGCTAGGTTAAATCCAGAGTCTATGAGCTTATTTAGATGGCACGATGAATTATAAACAACTTTAGTCAACATGAATGTAAATAAATGAATTCGTACTTACTTACTATGTATTTTAAAAGTCTAAATTCTTAATATATTATTTTCCTTTTACATTTCTACATACATTTCTTCACAATTTTTGAAGTATGACAGAGTTCACAAAATTTTTTACAGGGCTACATCTGAAAATATACACTTAAGAAAAAGGACTTGTCATCCGTCAAACAAACCGGATTCATGTACATACGATACATAGGACCGAAGTCATGTCAAGAATGCACAAGAATATTTGTATTAAATACACGCTTAGGGGGTTCACTGAAAAATTCTTTACTAGATGTCAACCAACTATCTCTTACTTCAAGGGACTGCAGGTGTTACCGGACTAAATACCAAAACATTTATTTGCACCAAGAAGTATATTGTAATCTGACCATACCAGGATGCGGAATGATGACTGTCTGGGGAGCCGAGGGTTAATGTCTTTGTTTTTAGGTATGTCTTGTTATTTTTCTTTTTTTCCTTTCTTTTCCACGTATCTTGGTTTTACTTCAGGTTTTGGTTATTGATTCCATCAGAAAATGTAAACTTCTGTTTGTGAATGTATGTTACCATTGATATTTTAAATAAAAAAAAAGAATATTTGTAATTTAACAATCACCATGAAAAAGAAAAGATAACATATTTTTTTTTTACATTTTACTTTTTGTCCTGTACCGCTCAAAAGCCATCACATGGAAGAGTAAATGCTGGTGTGGTGTTTTCTCCTCTGGATTGGAGCATGTATATAGATATTTATTAGTTGTGTTTCCCACGGACCAGTTTACATTAGTTGGGTCAGGACAAGGCCGGGCTGGACTGAAAGGGTGAATGGATAAGGGATTTGGGAAGGTGAGGGGGACAGCTTCAGGAGTGAGAAAAATAGGAAGAATACCTACTTGAATATACCATGTAAGTCTGTCACAGTACCTTTTGTCCCATTTGTAGTTTTTACATAACATATATACAAAGCATCTACCTAGACAAACCATGTCCGTTTGTTACAGTTTGTGCAGTTTGTACATTTGTACATTTTTATGCATTTGCAGACGCTTTTATTCAAAATGTGACTTACATTTCAAGGAATTAACACATTCTGTTAATTCATGCTTTCACTGGGGTTTGAACCCATGACCTTTGCGTTGCTAGCACAATGTGCTACTGACTGAGCCACAGCAGCTGATCACAAGAAAGTGCTACACGAAATAGCCAAAACTTCAAAGATTAACTGTTTATTGTTACAAAATTTTTTAAGTCACTTTGGTAAAAAGCATTTGCTAAACGCATGCATTTAAATACCAATTGCAGACAATTGCTTTCATTGATAAGACAATGAAAGTGTGTTTTGACCTCACATGTGCTTCAGTCTATTGAAGATAATGATCAACTCATTAGATTTGCATTTAACTGGAAAGGACCATGCAATTGGGTTAGCTTTTTCCATGTTTTCCACTCTTCCATGAAGACCCTGTCCCCCCCCCCCCCCAATGCATGTCTCTGTTCTCTAAAGGAAAATATATCTCAGGTATTTAAGGCAGATCCCAGTTGATTCAGATTTAAATTTCCAACTATAGGATCCTCTTAAATAAAGACAACGCTTTGGATCTATATTTGTTTCCCATTCTCATACTGTTGTTTAAAAAATTAACATCCAACTCCGTGACATATTTTTCCTCAAATCTTGTTTAGCTTTGGAATTTATGTACACAGTAAACCTCTGCCTGAAAACTGGCAGTTATCTTCGATGTGCAACTAACATTCAAAGAGCACATCGCTACAACATCTTGATCAGACAGATTTAACATCAGAAAGATCAGAACTTCCTTACTTAACTTCTAGTCCAAGCACTGGGCATTTTAAAGATAGGACAACTGCAATGCTCTGGTCTTCCGTCTGGTGCAGTCAGACCCTTTCAAATGATACAGAACTCAGCGGCCTGAGCTATCTTCATGGAGCCTACGTCACCACCTCTTCATCTCTCTCCACTGGCTTCCCATTGGTGCTCAAATCAAGTTTGAAACACTGATGTTTGTGCACAGAATTGTCAGTCTCTCTAGCAGTCAATACTCCGAAATTGTAAGTTGCATTGGATAAAAAGGTCTGCTAAATGCATAAATGTTAGTGTTTGGCATAATGACATGCAAAAGGTCACCTGGATGTTGAAGTAGTGCAAAGTGGAAAGGATGGACACACGTGACATATGCTTAATGATAGCTCTTCACAAATTCACAATGTTAAAAAACTACATGGTTTTGAGGCAGAGAAGGAAAAAAGTGCATTTTCCTTCACAGTATAACCATTTATTGCTATCTGAAGCTGTCGTCCTTCCACATTTGATCTGAAATTATCCACATGCGTGAGTTTTTGTTTTTTTTGTTTGCACTTTCACAGATCAGATCCGTCATGTTACCAAAAAAAGTGATGTTGTGATTAATGCCCTGCGATGGACTGGCTAAGTAACTAGTAATGTAACTAACTACTTGACAAGTAAAGTAACCAAAAGACTAACTTGATTACTTTTAAAAGGAGTAATCCGTAATTTAATTACATTTCTGAAGTAACTTGTCCAACACCGAGGTGGTTGATTGGAATCGGGTGGTTGTGATAGCATTCAAAGAGCTCTGTTTAGACCTAGATGCTCCGGTGACCCCTGTACCGTCAAATGCCTGACAGCTGAAAATCACCAATAAGACATATTTTCAATCAATAATTACTGGCTAACTACAGTTTGTGCAATTGTTTTACTTTTTGGACGTCAAATATACAAAGATTTGATTCTTTGTATTTTTAAGCATAAATATTTTTCTATATAATGCTACCAAATAAAATTTGATGTGTGATCCTTGTTTTTCACTGATGTAAATGTCACCATTAATAAACTTTAGTCATCCCCTGCCATTTCCTTATCTGAAAACTTCATGCTCCCATATCCTTTTGGGAAAAGTTACATAGGGCGCAAATGTCTAGAGCTAAAAAGAATTCAAAGCATGACACACTGTCAAAAAAGTTGTTGGTGTTAGAAGTGCCATATCCAGCCACCCACCATTAATTAAAAAGAGAAGGGCTTCTCGAGGTGGTATTTCATCTTTAGACTTAACTTTACGGCTGATTTCAGGCTTCTATCATCGAGGAAATGAATTAGAAAGGAACTTCTCCATAACAAGCTAACTAACTAACTGCAAGATGAAGTCAAAACATCCAGAAGATCAGAGATGTGGAAGCTCATCGAGGGTAATACGAGAAAGAATCTTATATCCAGAGAAAATCTGTTAATTTCATATATTTATGCAATGGAACCTCACTGTTGACGTGTTATTCAGGGTGAATGTCCCATTAGAAATGACACCCACGATGAGTATGCCAAGATTCATTTTGATGATGCTCAGATCCTGGATTTGAATGGTGATTCTCTGTAACGACAATAAATATTATTTCCTGAACACCTGCCAGCTCAACGAGAATCTTTTAGCACATTTTGCAAGTGCAAAAATGAAAACATAGTTGCCAAATTAACATTTACCACAACACTCTTGACATATTCCATTTCCATTGAGAATATCAGGACAATTTTTAACGAGGACGATCTTTAAGGTAAGATGTGATTTTAAAGAGCAAATAAATATGCTTGTAAGGAGATAAATATGTTTGAACAAAGAAAATGCTTACTTTAATGAGAAACCGGTAATTTAATGAGAAAACATTAATGGAGTAATGTTTACTCTGCTCACGATACACATTACAATATTTACATAGTTTAAAAAGTCTTCATAAAATGTTTATGGCTCCTAGACAATAAACCCGTTTATCACTACATTAATCAGAATGTGATATATAAAAAAATATTTTGTTTTGTCAAATTTTATATTTTCGTTTTATTTTGTTTATCTTTAAAGAAGAGATATGCCATTTCCACCAAGAATTGATTATCTTTCATGAGAAAACAGTTTTAGTAGAAAAAAACCTGTCATTTAAATGACATTCAAAAATGCGATTATTCTTATTTAAAAATAGTAGAAAATATATAATTTTATCAGCAATTACTATTGACAAATCAATTTAAAAGCTGTAGTGTTGAAATAATATTGGCATAATGAGAAAATTGAACGATTTAAAAAAGAAAACCTGTTGATAAAATTTCACTCATAGGATCAATAGAAATTCTTAATCTCTTCGATCAGGTCCTCATATAATTTTATTGAGTCTCTCATGGCAAACAGGTCCTAGGTGAAAAGTTAGAATAAGAGTGGTTCAGAAACCGCATATGCAAAGAAGACCAATAAGATCTGCGACATCACCCAGATTGGAGCCAGCCTACGTGGGATCAACACCTTCCAGTGGACCCACCACCTGCAGGATGGACCATAAGGGGCCGGTGCATTGAGATTTGGGCAGCAGCTGAAGGCGGGGACCTTGGTGGCCCAAACCACAGAAACAGAAGCTAACTCTGGGGACTTGGAATGTCACTTCTCTGAGGCGAATGAAACCTGAGCTTGTGCGGGTGCGTTACCGATTAGTTGGGCTCACCTCCACTTGCAGCCTAGGCTCTGGAACCTAGCTCCTCGAGAAGGGCTGGACTCTCCACTACTCTGTCGTTGCCCGCAGTGAGAGGTGGTGAGCTGGTGTGGGCCCCTCTAGCTCCCCAGAGCAGCCGCCAAATGTTGGTGTTCTCCCCTGTGAGCAAGAGGGTGCCATTGCTTCGCCTTTAGGTCAATTCCGACCTCTAGAAGAGGCCAAGAGACTTCAGGCGTTCATTGATGGGAAATACAAAGTATAAATATTAAGGGCTCAATAAAGTTATATGGAAAATGATCTGAAGGATGGCCAAATGTGATCTGAAAGATGACACATTCAAGTGCACATTTTTAAAGTTTTATAGCTAAGTGTAGCCTTTGCTATTGGGACAAACACACCAATAGCAAATTCACATGCCTGCAGATTACTCAAGTAATCAGTTTAGTCGCTATAACATTTTCATTTGCATGCTGTTCTATTCACAATTCATGGTGCAGACAGCTAACCAAATGAAGATGGAAAACAAGCTAGTCACATGCCTCACATCATCAGTATCACATGTCAGGAAAACACATAAAAAGAATAAGTAATGAACTGTCTAGTCTCTGACTGGCACAAAATATCTCCATTCAGATTCACCGTCATTGTCTTTTGATTTGACATTTTCTCCATGCATAATAATGCTGTCTATCTAAAATGAATTATCAAAGCAATGTTCACATTCAGTCGGGACAGAGGAATGATCGCAACTCTGATGTCTGTGGTGACAGCTTGATGTGTGGAAAGGCAAATGGGAACAAAGAGATGGCCTGTAATTAAATGGAATGAATTATGAAACATAAAATGTGTCAAGTGTTCATTAATGTTAGTTCAGTGACAAATTAGATACTCCGATAATTAGATAATTGCCTCATGTTTTTCATTTAACTGACTCTCTGCCTTCTATTGAACATGTTAATCTCTGTTAAAAATGTAATTAAAGTGCAATGTATAAATCACATAATCACCGAAGTCACTAAAACAGCTCATATGTCTTTTCTTTTCTGAATAAAGAACGTAAGGAAAATAATATATTCAGCATACTGTTATTCCAAACCTTAGTTTTTTTTTATTTACCTATTATCTTTTTAAAACTGAGTTATTTAGATGGAAACACTTTTTCTCCAAACTGTAACACTCTGGAAAACATAACAAGCTCTCACATTATTATCACTTCATTTGGGCCAAAGATAGGTGAAGTAGCTTTTTCACCTCCGATTGTGTTGAGTGGGAAGAAGCATTCTTAAACAGAAATAATTGAGCATAAGAATATGCAGGTCACAAAAATACATCTATATTCTCTACAGGAGAGATTATGCCAGTAAACGATAAACATAACAAGATACAGGTTAACCCTTATGTGTTTTGGCGAAGTTTTCACTCATTTCAGGGTTATTCCGAGTTTAAATTCAGCGACGTATTCTCTGTTTCAACAAATTTAAATATTTTGGTGAGAAATGTTGTTTGTGCACATATTTTGGTAAAATGCTTTGAAATTTCTCAAAAAAAAATCACTCTGGGCAAATTAATTACCCGTTCGTGCTTTAAATATTATTTTTTTTAAATACAGGTTTTTTTACTCTTTACTTGTGAAGATTCTAAATTATGTCATTGATTTTGGGAGAAAGTCATGATACCAAATAATCATGCATTCTTGATTGTTGGTGGTCATTAATCCCTTAGAATAGATAGACCTGTGCAATAAAAAGCTACGTTTTTTTTCACACTGGTATATGAAGTTAAATGAAGTACAACAGCGCGTTACAGTCTGCGTGTGCATGTGTCTAAAGTGTAGGTGGGTGTGTGCGTGTGGAATAGAGGCACAAGGAAATCTTTAATGACACAGTCATTAATATCTAATAGTTAACATTAAATAATATGCATGGTGATTTTGCCTTTACAGTGCTACCCCAAGATACGAAATTAATGCGTTCCAGGGTGACGTTCGTATCTCGAAGCAAGTTTTACATGTAAAATGCCTAATCTGTGCAACAGCTCTCAGAAACAACAGTAACGTTTCTTCAATCCTTAAATCTACACATTGTTAATGTAATAAATTATAATAAAACAGAATAAAACACAAGCAAAATACATAATATGTACACAAATGTGAAACCTTACCTTGAGTCAAGCGATGTGTCGGAGGAGATGGAACGAATGGCAGAAAACGTGTGGAAGTTAACTTTCTTGAGATATTTCACAAATTACTAACACCAACACTACAAACACAAGCACAAGTGCAGACATATGGAGAGACGCTTCAGAGAATGCGTCACAGGGTTTCGCTAACTTCCACTACGTAACAGCACTTTCCACGTAATAAACGTTATTTCTTTTACGACACCTTAACTCTAAAATTTGTTATAGCACATTATTGGTAATCTGGTAATTATTGGTAAATAGAGTGAGGAGGAAGGCTGGGAAATTAAGAATTAAGAAAATGTGTCGCCCTGTGCTACCAAACATATGTCTGTCAGACAAGTCCACTATACGGCGGGGGTATATATCACTATACCAGATGAATAATGAGTTTGAATTAAGAATCAGCAAAAGACTATGAACAGGTAAAGTTTGAGTCTACAGAATGTAATGACACCATAGCAAAAAAACTTTTAGCTTATTGTGTAAAGCTTATTATTTAACTTAAAAATCCATGTTTACTTTGCATTTAATTAATATGTTATAATTAAATAGCCAATAAAATGCACATATAAAAGAATCAAAAAGAATCCGTCTCAACATCAGGGGTGGAGCAAAACTGACAAGACAACGCATCGAGCTTAGTGTTGCGTTGACCACCGAGCCTGTCTGTCATTGAGGGTCTAAGCCGAACGAAGAAACTCAGAATCCTTGTGAAAAGCACATTTCTCAGGTTTAACAAATAAACGGTTCTCAAGCAGCCACTGGAGGCTGTTGTGCACATGAACAGTGTGAGACTCGAGATCCTTTGAGAAAATTAGTCAAGATAAACATAGGCAGATACATTAATCATGTCGCGGAGGACATCATTAATGAATGCCAGGAACACGGATGGGGCATTGACCAAACTGAAAGGCAAAACGCGATATTCGTAGTGCCCGAGTGGAGTGTTGAAGGCGGTCTTCCACTCATCCCCCTCCTTAATGCCAACTCGGTGGTATGCGTTGCGCAAATATAGAATAGTGAAAACCGTGGCGCCTTGTAGAAGCTCAAACGCGCTAGACATGAGCAGAAGGGGGTATTTATTCTTGATGGTTAATTTATTCAGACCCCTACCACGGACGGAACGAGCCATCCTTCTTCTTAACAAACAAAAAAAAAAAACAGCCAGCAGGTGAAGATGATGGTGCGATAATACTAGGGGTGTAACGGTTCACAGGGATGTATTGAACCGTTTCGGTACGGCCTGTTCGGTTCGGGACACTTGCGTACCGTTTCGGTATTCGGTATTTTTATTAAATTATATAAATGTATTATTAGCGCGATATTAAGCGCAGCGGAACTATGTTCCTAGGCGAGTTTCCGCACGGACGCTATTGAGTGAAACACAGTAGCGCTGCACGAGTAGCTGTGAGAAATGGACACAGCGAAAGAGAAGCCAGCGCTTGAAGACCCTCCCACCTCACTACGGTCTCCTGTTTGAGAACACTTTGGCTTCTCTGTTAAAATACATAACGGGGATAGACGAGTGGATGAATTTAAAGTTGTATGCCGACATTGTTCCACGGAGATCGGGCAGGCAACACATCTAACATTTTTTACTGCTGGAGGTAGTCACTGCAACCAGATCTGTGCTCTCTTCAGAAAATGTGGATAGGTTAATCTATCCTATCTATCCTAACTAGTTGCAGTATTTCATTTTTTATTTAAAAAAATGTGCTTTTCTTTATAAAGAGTGCAATTTATTTAAAATATCACCCAAATGTGTCACTTTTATTTATTTTATGCAAGAATTCTATTGTGTATTGGCAGCTTTTTAAAATAAAGAATATGTAAGTTCTCATTGTTTTGTACCGAACCGAATGAACCGAACCGAACTCTCCAAGACACTGTACCAAACCGAATACGATTTTAGCGTACCGTTACACCCCTAGATAATACCCGCAGCTAGTGACTCTTCCAGATATTTCACGGGTGCCTTTCTCCCAGGCGCAGACATAGGAAACAAGCGACCCCTGGGAGGAATTGCTCCCGGAATTAGATCAATAGCACAGTCATAAGGTTTATGAGGAGTAAAGAAGGATGTAAAGAAGAAGCCAGAGACTTGCTAAAAACTATACTAAGGTCGAGATAAATATCAGGCACAGAGGACAAATCAAAAGCTGCCACAGGAGAGGAATCAGAGGATTCTAACTGGACAGAAGACTGACAGGAGAGCTTCCAAATTCTCCCACTGTGCCAGTCAACCTAAGGGTGTGTTTAAGTAGCCAGGGATGTCCCAGTAACACTGGCGTATCAGCAGATTAAAAAATAAAAAACTAATGCTCTCCTGGTGATTTCCTGAAACTTGCAAAACTACTGGGACAGTAGAGTGTGTGACTCTAGCCAGGACACGCCCATCAGAACAATTCTCCACTGTCTCTCAGCTGAAGATAATCCAAGCTGCATAGGCTCCTCGCGGAAATGATCAGACTGGGTGGTAGGAGTCGAGTCTCTGGGAACTCTGAAATTCCTGGGGTCTCCGGAATATCCCCTGCGCATGCTGTGAGATTGTAGGTGTCTATCCACGCAGAGTGCCAACTCCGCCAAACCATCGAAGGCGTTATAAACGCCTTGCCATGTTCCGGTTCTCCCGAGTAAAACGGAGGACAGTTAACCCGTGGCTCGGAAAAGCCGGCAGCCTGAGAGACTTGCAGGGTTTGAAGCGCGGAGCTCAGATCATTAACCCTGGCCACAAGGGAGTCGATCACCCGTCTGGAATTGACAACCTCAGACTCATGGTGACCAAGCAGAGTGACCAAGTGAAGAGGTAACAGAAAGAGAACAATATATAAGAGAGATAATAAGAGGGAAAATGATGAACAGATGCAGCAAATTAGGAGCAGGTGGTAACAGTGTGCTAAAAAGGAAAAACAATGTAACCTCTGCTTAGTTGTTTTTACATTTTAAGGATCTTTTAGTGTAATAAAACTACTCGCTCAATCACCTACTTTTCTTCATTTGTTATAATTCTTACACTCGAGGAATAAGAATAAGCTGACTCAAACATGCAGAACTGTAGCATTGCTTGTGAGTTAAACATGTTAAACAATTATTTTAAGAAAGCCCAAAAGAATTGAACATCTGTAAGGAATGCGTCAAATAAATAAGTTGAATGTACAACTGTTACATTCAAAATCTCAGTTTGTCTTGAACACTACTTTTAAAAGGTCTCTAAATTTAAAACCTGTAACCTCTAGCCCAAGCGGTAATGAATGTACAGCTGTTACAAATCTAAAAATATCAACTATACATGAATAAAGACACTAAAATCTACTCTGGGTCTCTTTTAATGAACCAGTGTAACACAAGAAGGTATGACTGTAGAGCAGCTTTCAAGAGCTTTCAGTAGTTGAAAAGACAAATTAATTCAGTTCAAAAACATTTGACAAAAGTATTAAGTAACATCGAACTGCACATATAATTACAGTGTTACAGTGTTCAAAATAATACAAATGTTTAAAACGATTTGTGCTGATATGTGTGTTCATAATGCAGTTTGACTTTTAATAAGAGCGAGTTTCTGTTTTGGGTCATTTTTAGTGCTCACACGTACAGGGTTCTCAAAATTCGGTAGCACTTCTGCATGAGATCACTACTCTCCATTTCATAAATGACAGGAAAAAGTGTCATTATAAGAGATTTGTATTAAGAATTCTAACCAACAGTAGCATTAATAACTGAGTTATGTTTCAAACTATTAACTAATGAATCCCTTTCAATGCTATTTTTTGTTCTTGCCATTTATTGACTTAAAAAAAACTATAGCATGTATAAAATAAAAATAAACAATTGCTTCTAAAAACTCACAGCTGTTTTCTTGCTATTATTGGACTGTGGTTTAATTTGGAGGCCAATATCAGAATTTCTGTGTGTGAGAAACATAACTTGTGAGAATAGTAAAATGCATTTGTCACACTCCATGCGTGAGGGATGAGAACCCTGCATTTGTCGTCTGTTTCTCTTTCTCAATCTCTCCTCCGTATCCGCTTTGTTTAAAAGGAGCACTTCCACTTTAACTGGAGTAATATTTTACACTAGTGATCTCCACATTTACTCAAGTACATGGTCTGTGTACTTCGTCCATCACTGCCTATAAAAGAATTTGATACTTGACAATACATGTTAGCAGGCATCCATTATAGTCGCTAAATTGCTGTGATCATAGCCTATAGGTACAAAACCTGAACTCGGAAGAGCACTTCCTGTATTGGGACTAAATTAAGCATAGTGATCCCTTATGGGTATGCCATCAGGGTGCTAGATTATGATCGAAAAGAATCGATACTAAATGTCGATACAAAGTCACAAGTAATCTTTCCAGCTCTAAGGCAAATCATGCAGGCATCAGAAATTGAATTAGTTGAATTCAGAAATACACTTCTGGAACTGGGTCTGGGTTTAGGTGTAACAGACCCTTAGGGAATGCCACAAGGGTGCTAGCCTATGATCGGAAGAAATTGATACCAGGCTTCAATGCAAGTTAATGGATGTCCCTTCTAGTAGCTGAGGTGCTGTGCAATAAGACCCTATAGGTGCATAACTTGGAAGCGGTCTTCCATAATCAGGCTTGGGTTTAGGTGTAGTGGTCCTCTATGGTCGTGCCACTGAGTATCGAAAGAAATTGATAACATTGATGCAGGTGACTTAGCAGGTGATCCTTCCAGCTCTTAGGGCACTGTGCAGACCCCTTCTAAGTGTGTAACTTAAGATACAGAAGTGTTTCTGGGTTAAGCATAGAACCCCCTTCCAAAAACCATCTACCTTGGTGCTAGCTTAAGATCAATTTGAAAAATCTTCAGGAGTGCGCTACCAGGCAGAGTGGATATGGTGAAGCAAATTTCTTTTTTTGAAGTCTCTGAAATGTATAAAAATGTGAAAGCTGCTTCAATTGGTTTTGAACATTTGAAATTGTTTATAGTAATTTGTCAGTGTACACTTTTATTTTATATGAATAAAAAAGACTTTTTAAATCAATTTTATAGCCCCCCCAAAAAACTGATTTAGGTTTTTATCATTCACACAACCAATTTGGTGTTTTATAGACAGCACAAATATTTATTTGACACACATCTGTGAATTTAATGGACATAAAGAAGAAGTGGTTATTGCCCTCTTTCAGAATTAAACATGTTTTAAAGCTCTTTTTCGGCTCTTGGTGAAATCAGCAAAATACAACTTGCTTTTCCTGGACTCATATTATAGCACTGTTTCTTGCTTATTTGTTTTCTTTAAGTGGAGTAGCCACCCATGTCCCTGAATTCCCTTGATTCTATCACACCTGCCAACCAATCAGCCATTGATAATCAGAATTATACGCTTGATGCATCTGCACTGCAGCATCAGCCTCTTCCTGCATGGTCTCATCAAAATTCGTCAATGAGAGTTCAGTTCACTGAAGCAATTCTAGTAATGGAGATTCTAGTCTTTCAACCCTTGAACTAAAAGCACTTTGCTGGATGTCTCCTGTGCATTTTCCCACAATTCTAGTTGGTTATATTCCTCATTTTCAAAACTCTTTGCGAAGAGTGCAAATCCTACACATAATCCAGAGATTTGTTTGTGTTCACAAGGCACTGATCTTTGTGGAGTTGAGATCATATTTTCAACAGAGATACAGAGCATCAGATTCGTTAATCAAAGCTGGAAAAAGTTTTTCATGTTATATTTTTTCTTCTAGGTCTGAACTGATTTAAGCTGGTGGTCTGGCTGTTAAGGTTTTCAGTGGGGTTTTTCAAGAACTCAGTTGCAGAGCCATTATCCTTTGTTGATTAACAAACAAAAAAAACTTTTTTTAATAGGGAAAATCTCAATAAACTACAACTGGACTGAAGAAAAATGACCTAACTAAAACAGCAAAACTTTTAAGAAAAAATAAAAGTAAGAAATAGACTTCACATGGTCAGACTGGGAAAACAAAGGACACTTTAAAGGGACACAATCAGGGAACACTAAATTATGAACAGAATCAGACAATGGAGAGAGAGAGAATGTGAGGGAGGACTGAACACATAGCCAATCAGATGTGCCCAGAGAAAACAAACATATAGACAAAGGAACACAGCCAATAACAAGGCGAGAAGGCAGGTATCCCAAAGAATCAAATGCAAACACAAAGAGATCAGACCAGTCCAGAACCCTAACCAAGTTTAAAGCTAGCGACGGCAGCAAACAGTGAACCATAGAATGAGAGATAAATGCAATCTAGAATCTTATTAGCACTGAAAATGAACTCCCGTTCTAAGAAACATAAAAGACATGGAGGAAATAACAGAATGCTCAGATGGTAGTTCTTTGACAAGAGATACATAAGACTAAAATGGGAAGGTGGCCAAAAACCAGCACCAGGAGCAACAAATTTATGACACTATAGGAAATGTGGAAGCGACATACTTTTGCTAACGTTGTCAACCAAAACAACTGTTCTATCTATGATCAGGAGCTATTTTCAATTAAATATTTGGTGAGGTGTATTAGGGAGTGAGTTCTCTTGGACTCTGGCATTTTATGTGAAATTCTAGTTTTAATATATTCCAATACATTCAATTTGAATCTTTGAACGGAAACAAAGCTACGTTATTAGTTTGGACCAAGAGTGGAGTGAGTAGTTTCAGGTGCAGGTCATGACTGAGGAGTAATCACATGGCTGATGACTGGATTCTTGACACTATTGCACAAAACAACACTTTTTAGCAGTCCCAGATCTCTTGTAGTTAGCACCAGATTTGCATACATCTCAACTCAAAACTTCAGCTCCTTCCACAGATTTTCTTTGGGACCAGAAGTTTATTACAAGGTCAGACTAATCATAAGACATGCACATAGAAGACGTTTGAGCTGATAAACAAAAACAATTCAGTGCTTCAGAGTAAATGTCCTTGATTACGATGTATCGGTACAGCTGAACCCACCCCAGTGATTAACACCCGAAAATGAGACAAACTGGCTGAAAACAGTGTTAACTGCTCGGCTAAACTGATTAAAGAGCGCTTTAAACTGAGCGTGCAGCGAAAGCTACCGAGTTTCAAAGAGCTTGAGAGCAGTAGAAAACAGAGAAGCTACATTTGTTCGGGTTTGAGTCTGTGAAAGTAGAGTGGTCAGTAAATACGTCTATAAAGTCAAAGATAAACAGAAAGAAGACAAAGTATCCTCGAGACTGAAGTGAATTCCTTACCAGGCAGCTGTGAAACTAGTGTGTAAATAAATCTGCTAACTCAACATATTTTTGAAAATGAAATGTATACTCTTAAGTAAAATCAATATTCAGGAAACAGCTCCTGGTTTCTCTTCAGAATACAAAAGAATGTCATCTTTTCTCCTGTGACTAAAACTCTCCCACATCAATGATGGTACCATTACAGTTGATTTTCTCTTATATTTTTACATTTTAATCTGAAAGACAGATGCTTTGGGATTTTTAGTGATAATCTTTTGAGAACCTTTTATGAATACATATAATAAATCATAAAAAGTAAATTGAGAGCTAAAAATTGCTTCTGGGAATTATTATGACATTGTTCGGAAGAGACATCTGGGTTGTGCTTTGAAAACATCAGGTTTATAGAAGAGAAGCAGTTATTGCTTATTGTGTCAAGTTTTATATGGACCTTAAGAGCAGCAAAAGTAGAAACAGACCAGACAAAATAAAAGGGATTTCAACAGATTCATCTTTCATCACAACTCTCATGACATAATCCCTCTCTGATCCATTCCAGGGCATATTAAAGTAAAAACATTAAAGTGAAACATTCAGTTTCTCCCAGAGCTTTTTTTTTTTTAAACCATTGATGCTTAATTTTTCATATCCATCCCCTCCAGACTTCTTCTCAAACACCACAAGATGTTTTGTGCGCAGAAAACTTTGGCAGGGTTTGACACCTACTGCTTTTCGTTCTTTTTTTCTCCACAAGAATTTGCTCAACACATTTAGGTCTTCTTCTTTCTAAACCAACTCTCTATTCTCATGGTCTATGGGCAACAGCTGTAGTAAAATGAACTGTTTTATCCAGTTAGAAGGTTGCTGGTTCGAGGCTCGTCGCTGACCCTCCTGGTGATTTCCTCTCTGGTGTCCCCCACAATCCCAAAAACAAGTGGTTAGGTTAATTGAAGAATCTAAATTCCCCTTCGGTGTGATTTTGTGAGTAAATGTTGCCCTGCTATGGGCTGGCGACCTGTCCAGGGTGAAAATAAACAGTAAGTTACTAATATGCTGTTTAAATGTGGACAGTTACAAAGAATATAACAGCTGGAAGAAGTGAACGATAATGTTACAATCAAGATAATATAACTTTTCAACTCCTGGCCTGGCATTAAACCCAAAGTACATTTGGTGAAATTAATTATATACACCACAAGAATCTGCGGTCAGAGGACATGGCTGAGAGTGGTAAGATGCAGTAAGAATCTGCAGCCAGAGATTGTTTTAATACAGATAAATAGACCTCTAACCCTTACCTGTAAACACCGGTAATAAACCACGTAGTGGCACTTTTGTAAAAAAAACATCAGAGAACGAAGAGCGCTTGCGCTGTAGAAATTCTGTCCACTTTACCACCGGAAACACGTGATTTGTGAGCATGCGCAAACAAATTCTGTCCGTTTGCCATTCTGTAGAGCGATACCATCGAAAAAATGGTGACGTAGCAATATTAGGGGTTATGCTAACCACACCAATATTTGACAAAGCACCTGAAATTGGTTAATAATGTCAATGAAACACCACTAGAAAGAATAAATACATTCTCGGTTTTAAACCTCTACAATATTTGCATTAAATAGATTCAAACATTCTTCATTAACTTTATCTCACACAAATAGCACAGGAGCTCGTTTGCATACACAGGCTCTGGGAACTGCATGAAGCAAGTTGTTATTTCTTCACGTTTATGGTGGATTCATTAGAGACTTACACTGAACTCTTCGATGCACCTGGGACTTCATTTATATCCCTTTAAAGATAGGGTGACACACAGAACAGTTTTAATTCTCATTTGAACACATCGTGCCGTTCTATTTGACTTGCTATTGGCGGCCATTACGCACTACATTACACATGATTCCACAACTACAAGTCCCAAAAGGGGCATGGCGAAGGGGTCACGGTGGAATGGGGGTAAACGGTGCCTTTAGCAGAGGCAAAAAACATGAGCTGATTAATAGACGTTTTTTTACAATTAATACGTATTGCATTTAGAACATTACTAACGGTGCTGTTCTAATATAGAGGGCGCAAATATTTAACATCTTTAAAATTTACTTTGTATTGTAATTAGAAAAGCATATGCAAAAATTAAAGCATTTCATATTTAGAGGAAAAAAAATGTTTCAGATGATGAAAATCCTTAAAAACTTAACCAGTGATCAGTTCTTGTCTTCAGTCCAAATCTATTAAACTATTTTATCATAACATTTGATTAGTAGAGTTCAGTGTAAAGTGTGAACAAAAATCAACAGAAAAACAGTTTACGACCCCCTCAATTATTCCATAGTGGGATGAGATCAGGCAGTTTATTGTATTCTCTCTGGAATCCTTCAGCCACATTTCTTTCCTCCATTCAAAAAAATATCTGTAACAAAACGTTGTTAGGAAGACCATTTATCGTAGCCTTAAAATAACGAAACACTTCAGAAAAAAAGGACGCAAAGGACACTTCTCATGACTTTTATAAAGACATTAATACAAAGAGTTTGCCCTTTTGTCAAGCATTGACAGCCTTTCTTATTTTCCTCCATCACGCACAACAGGTATTGATGATCTCCTCAATGTCACAATAAAAATCAATTTCCCTGTGTGTGTTGGTTGAAAATGTGAATACTTTGTTGTTGTCTCCCCACGAGCACTGGTGATGCTGTGTTTCTCTTGTTGAAGCTGGCAGGGATTCTGTCACCATGAAAAGGCTTCATGCCGCCTCCCAGTCTGACCTGCACACAGCACCAGTCCTCTCACAGCCTTGACCATTGATCTCCTCTTCAGCCTGGCTCAATAGCAACAGAACATAAAAACAAAAGACTTTCCCCTTTCTGTGAGATGGCGCTTATCAACAGAATGAACATGACCTCTATAAAACAGAAAGCTGACATTATTCTCAGCAACTTGTTTTCAAAATAAATATGCATTTCTCTTGGTAAGTCATGGTATATGATGATGAACCATACATCAATTCTTATTTTCTAAAGTATAAAGAAATAACACTTGAATATCTGTATGCTTTCAAATTAATCCTTTATTTTAAGTTTAGTCATTTTAAAATTGGTTAATTTGCTACAGTGGCATGTGGGTAGCACTGTGGCCTTCCAGTTAGATGGTTACTGGTTCGAGGCAAACCAAAAACATGTGGTTAGGTTGATTGAATAAGCTATATTCCCCTTAAGTGTGAATGTGGGTGTGATTGTGTTTTGCCTTGGGATGGACTGGTGATCTGTCCAGGGCCCGATGTGAGCTGGATATAGCCACCAGCAGATCCTTATGACACCGAAAGGGAATAAACGGGCTGGAAAATGAATTAATATTACAGTGGCTTATTATCTTAAATAGTTCTGTTCTATATAACAAAATAATGAGACTTAAGTGAAAGAAGTGACTTACTGGAAACCATTTTTCAGTTTCACCAAAGTACCCTCCGGTTACAACAAAGTAACCTCTGGTCACAAATTACATGGTGACGTTTCAGTGTGAATGTGTGTGTGTGAGAGCAATGTGTGTAATGCGTCAATGTTTTAGTGTGTCAAACATTATCACATTAAACCAAATGTGTGAGGACAAGCAGACTGTGTGATGTGCGTGTGCGAACGTTTCTGTAAGATGCACGAGAGCAGTTGTGTGAGCATTTCAGTGTTACTAAATTTTACTGTGCTCCTAGTTTTTCACCACCCCACCTTTTCAAGATCAATACAGATTCGGAAGGTTTAGAGTACAGTTTAAAATGTATCAACACCCCAGATCACACGTTTACACAACCACTCCCACCTTCACCCAGCTGTGCAATAGTTGCTATAACGCGAATAAACACATTTATCTTTCTTTTCTAAATTACATCTTTGTTAGTAGTAGAGGCCTGCACAGGATATATTTTTCAGCTTTTCTCTCATACAAAATAGTTTACCGTCATGTCAAGACTACAGCAACAAACCACAAGGTAGCTTTACTGCATCAACAAGGTTTCTCCCAGACAAAGATTTTTAAGCAGACTGGGGTTTCAACATGTGCTGTTCAAGCTCGTTTTAAGAAGCACAAAGAAATAGGTGATGTTGATGATCATAGACTCAGTGGTCGGCCAAGGAAACGTGTGCAGCAGATAAAAGACACATCAAGTTAATCACCCTTCAAAAACGGAGGATGTCCTACAGTGCAATCAGCTCAGCACTGGCAGAAACCAGTGGGACCCATGTACAGATTCAAGATTTGCAACCAAAGAACATACCTCTAACCCAGTAACAAGGGCAGGATGACATACACTGTCAAAAAGATCGCAGCAGGCCCTCTGGACTGATAAGTGAAAATGTAAATTATTTTGTTGTTAAGGCAGTTTATTCATCGAAGGCCTGAGATCATTACAATAATGAGTGTCTGCAGTGGAGGTCTCTAGAACACTTGTGTTTATTCACAGAGTTAATGGTTCCTTTGATGATGTGGTTTTGTCCCCATCTCCTGTGCTGGTGTGGATCATCAAATTCAGTCCTGGAGGTCCGGTTTCCTGCAGAGTTTAGTTCCAGCTTGCCTGGAAGTTTGTAGTATACCAATAAATGACCCTAATCCAACTGATCTTGATTGGAGGCCCAGACCTCAGACGACTGACAGTTAAGCCATGTTCAGACTGCACGGTTGTAGCCACGATTTTCAGTCAAAGACAGGTTCGTAGTCTAATCGGGGGTGCACACGTGAAAAGTACCAAAGACTCACTCTGCGAGAGTTGCAGGCTGGTCGTGAGATATTTGGCATGCTATATCAGGAGCCAGCCATGTTTGCAATTACACAGTCTTCCTAATGTGCAGTACTGCTCTACTTAACCATGATTCTGTCATATACACTGTGCTTAAGAGACTCTGGAATGCAAGAGATACTGAATATATTTTTATATCTTTAGAAAGTGAAGTTTTAAATACCTTAGTACAGGGGTGCTCATTACGTCGATCGCGATCGACCTGAGGTGCTACCGGTCGATTGAAATTGAAACAATATCAGCCGATCATTCATCCCGTCACAGTTCAGTAAAGTTAGCTGCAGATTCACGGATTCGTTTTTCTCTGCTCAATAGCTCGAGACCAGAATGTTCTTAGTAAACAAATAATACCTATTTTTAATCTGTGTTATGTAGCGGACAAACTAGAAAACGTTTTTTTATCAAAACAAGTTTCCCTCGGCATTCGTAGAAACACATTACCGTCTATGAGCAACCCGCTGACATGGAGTCGCTTAGGGACCGTCTGCAAATTACCAGATCCGAAATATGTTTTACCCAGAATATGCTTCATAACTTCATTCTAAATTGCTCTATTACAACCAAAATCAAGCAACACGCCACTCCTCACCTGAATATTGTACTGCACGACTCAGTTTCAATAAAAATTGAAATATTTATTAGAGCATCATTTTTATTCTTGATTATTTGGATCAAAGCTCAATTGCTCCCATAAAAATCACTCTATTACCACCAAATTCAGGTCACACACAACTGTTCTAATGATTCAATTCAGTGCAAGTCATCAAATTAAACTCAGGTTATTACAAAAAATGTAAATAATTAATTATTATGTGTGTTTTGTCAATTCTCAATAAAGTTGAAAATAATTGTTTGTTGATTGATGTTTTACATTTTTGTAGCGGGTAGATCACTTTGACTTGGTCATTTTAAAAGTAGCTCGCAAGCTGAAAAAGTGTGAGCACCCCTGCCTTAGTATTTTATCAGAAAGTTTTTACAGGAAAACTAATGAAAGTGAGTACTGCTAACACATGAGGCATAGAGACAGGATCCTATAGTATTCATGAGATCTTGAGAAGCGAAACATTTAGAGCTGAAGTAGAACACAGGTTTGTGTGAGGTACTGCGAGTAAAAACAAGAGTCTGTATAAGAAGAGTGGTTTGCTTTACTGAGACTGAAAGCCCCTGGGAGACTGACAGTCTGAAGGTAAGCTGCTCTTCAGCATTCATGAATGCTTGTTCACATTCTCATTTCAAACTGCGACTGTTAGTCTCCCTTTGTCATTGCCAAACTCTGCAGAAATGAGCGAGACTTTGATGAGAGTAGAGAGAGTGAGTGAATGCTTCCACAATGACATTTTAAATTCAGCATTTGAATAAAACAATTCATCATCCTGAATTGTTCAGCACAATGTAGCTGAAATGTTTTTTTTTATAATGACAGATTTAACAAATTATTATTTTTTTATCTGAACTAAAATTGTGTAACGAAACCATTAACCTGAGCCATGTCCCAAAATGGGAGATCATGCAATAATATTACTGGGACTGTGAGCTGATTTCATGTGAATTGTTGTTAAGTGTTTTTTTTTTTTGTCTTGTTTTTCCACCATTTTAATAACAGTTAACAGAGAGCACTGTTAAAATGATAACTGAGAAACAAAGAAGTTTTGAATCTTTTGACATATAGCCAGATCCTTATAGTTTTCACTTGATCATACTCACCTCATTAACCAATCGTTGTCACTGAAGTTACTTTAAAAACCATAACTCCCAGAACCCCGGTGTCTGTCATTGGCATTTTACTTTTGTATGCTCAGTGAGATTCTCTTCCAAACCTGTTGTATTTACATGTGGTCCCTTTATTCACCAGGTCTCATTGAACACCAGAAGTATCTCCCAATTTGTGCATGATTGCCATCGTTGGCTTCAATTGTGAGCAGAGCTTACCAGTTAGCACCCTCTGCTGGAGTGCTCTCTTGTTCCAAGCCTGGTGGTACATACACACCTCTGTCTACTGTCCAACTATCCAGTTGGAGTGGGATACTTCCCTTTCTCCCATGTGACGACATCATAGCTGGAAATCTCCTGGAGTGGAATACAGAGCCTTAACCAATAACTTGAATACCTAAGAACGGCCATTGTGCTACAGCGCTAACAATAGCGCCATTAATGACTGCTGCTGCTGGTTATTGAATTATTCAAAAAACACTGTAGGCTCTCGGTCATGGTCAAGCTTCAATGGTACAGTCACCGGAAGCCAGACTCATATTACCTGCTTTTCAGGACCACACATGTGCAGGGTAGCTCAAAGCTTGATGAATCCAAGCTGACCACCCCAAGTTTCAGGTGAAGGGGAAGACATTCGGTGTGAGAAGTAGGTTTTGCCCCTGTTCATGGTATGTAATGGGTGGCAATTGATGATTCCCAAGCCTCGTAAAGGAAACAACCCTTATTTCCAACAGCAACAGAAAGCCACAGTTAGCTACACAGGAGCCAAAATTGGTTTCTTACCATTAAAATGAGGATTTAAAAGAGATGTTCTTTACAGCTACAAAACAACTGCTGTAGTGGGTAACAAGTAGAGAGCCATTGTTTGGTTGTGGAGTTGTGGACTTTACCCAAAGGCATCCACTTGGAAAATCTGTCTAATGTGTTCATCAATGCTGTGTTGGTTGTTTTTTATTTATTTGTAAAATTACTGCCGAAATATCTAGAAAGAAATTCCACTATAGAATATTGTTGGAATCAAACTGACTTTTCTTAGCTGTCTGAGATGAGTGGGTTCTTGAATGGGTTTTCAGATGCACAAACAAAAACACTGCTTACTCCCTCCATCCCTCCTGCAATTGTCCTGTTTGACATACTCACAATATAATTTTACTTTCAGGAGTTCGATCATCTGGACCTGCCCTGAGTTGGAGAGCATAGGTGGCGGGTATTTTTGTATTTGTAATACCTGATAACAAAGTCATGCCAATTCAAACCATGTTCAATTACAGAGACAGAGCCCTAATGTCACACTGGTACCCATTAACACATAACTAAGAGGTAGTTACTACAGTACCAACCAGTAACTATCTAGTAACTGCAATAACTATTGTTATTTACTAGGAAGTTACAGTTAACTATTCAGCAACTAATGTCACAGTAACTACAGTAGTACCTACCCTTAACTATCAGTAACTATTGAATATATACATAACACTTGAGTAACTACCATTAACGAATCAGTAACTACTGATAATTAGTAATTAGTAAAATTCTTCCAAGTACCAAGTAGTTACCTGATAAGTAAGTTGTAACTCAGTTGAGTTGAGTAAGTTGAGTTCTCATTTTCGTGACAGGTTCGTACGGATAAGGTAGAGTCATGGTATTGTTGACTTTTAATGGGAACAACAATGACATAAAAAATGAACAATGATGATTTTTAATGACTTTTAACAGTAGAATAATATTTGTTAGATGTCAATCTTTGCAGGTTGCGTCACATAAATGAAGAGTTTTGTAAAAGTAAGTTAAAAAAATGTGAAATACTGTGTTGTTTTAAATGTAGTAAAAGACAAAGTGTGTGTTTCAACCGGCTGTTGGAAACTTAAAAAAATTATTTTCAAAATGATGATATGGACTTTGATGTGTGGCAATTTTATAACATCTTACAAAGAAATTTAACTTGGAACTAAAAATATTCTTAGGAATGTAACCAGCAAGGATGCCTACAATTATTCAAAGGCAATAAACCATTATTAGTCTTTGCTAAAACAAGCAAGCATTTACATTTGATGAAATTGAAATCTCACAGACTTCTCAACAGTTCTGTTGGTTTGCTGTGTAGGGTAGTAGCAAGGTCTGCAGGTGAAATGATTTAATTTAAATATACTGTATAATCATTGGATAAAAAAACTTGTTTCTGCACTTTTCTGTATTCTGTAACTGGCCTGGTGAAAAAGTGACATCAATATTCAATATTTTCTGAATATACGAATACAATATTTTCTACGAATTCAGTTCTGTGTAATACTCCTTGAAATGTGCAGATACAGCAAAGTTGTAGTTCCCTTTGAAAAGAAGGTTATACAGTCTTTAAATTAGGGCAACTTTTCTTGCATTGGCTTGATAACAAAAATAGCACAGTTTCATGGATGAAAGAGACATATAAAAGCATGAAAATAAGGAGTGACGTTGGCTATAATCTGTAGACATTTGGAATAAGCACATTGGATATGGTGTTTTGAAGTCAAGACTTTTGCATTATTTTCTTGCACTGAAGTGAAAAGCAAGTGACAACTAAGGAGAATGTGCCCTTGTTGGTGTCAGCTCTATCAGCCTCTTTTGGAGGGCACTGTTTTGTGGCACAACCATATGCCTGCTATCTCAGCTGACCACATGTCCAGGCCTTAATAATATCTGACAGTAAATTTATAACCTTGCCATCTGTTCGTGCACTCGTGGAAAACTTACAACACTCATCGATGGAACCCTATAGAAAGAAAAATAAACTGCATGCCACAAGGGTCAGCACACTCAGACTTCATTAGGTAGATAAGTTAATTAAAGCTTCATGGAAATGAGGCGCTTGGAGAACAGTCTTCAAAGGAACATTGCTGGAATAACTTTATGTTTACGAACCGAGCAAAATAAGCAGATGTTAAGGAAAAAAAGGAAATTAACGTTGGTGTACACAACATGTACTCCGCATTCAAAAACAGCCACGCAATAAAAATAATGAGCTTGTTGCCAGTTAATCGTAATTAAGATCCTAAAGCAAAGGAGCATTTTAATGCAAAGTTTACATGTACGACTTTCCTTTGTGGAGTGGTAGTGACAAATGTATAAAGTGCATAAAATCAGTCTCTCACACAAATAAAAATCTGGTGGAAGCAAAACACTAAAATGCGAATCCTTAAATAGCCAAATAATTGTATGACACACATTTGCATGCGTTTGATACAGTTGACATTTTACAACTAATTAAATCCAACGATGCATTTTTCAGTTGAGTGCATACAAGCAACTGGATTCTAACGTTGGTTCTTGTGCAAAAACATCCTGTTCTTCTTTCCAGTTAAAATGACCATTGGGTTAAAGTCAGTCAAATTTTCAGTAATTAATCATTTTTTTTGTGCAGCAAGACTATGATTAAAAATGCACTAATGATTTATTTGAAATAAAATATTTGTTGCTGCTAAAGTAAGGTGAAATAATCTGATTTTTGGTGTTGCTTATGGACACAAATTATCAGTACAGCAATGCTTCATCTTATATCTTTTTAGTAATTTTTTTTTTTTACCAAAAAGGGATTTGAAAAGGGGGTGAGGATTTAAAAATCTAGTGAATTTCATTACTGGCTTAGGTCAGGTCAGGCCAACTGTCGGGTCAGCTACTTTTCAACCACAACAGAGCTACATAACAATTCTTCAATAGAAACCCTTTAACCCACAGAAGCAGTTTCGATTTAAGAAGCAATGACACAACCCAGCTATTGTTTCATTTTTATTTCAAAAATAATATTTAGAATTCAAAAGGGTTATTAGTTTTTATATTTTTTTATTTAAGTGACATTTACATAATGAATTTCGGGAGAACTGCACCTGTCACCTATCTATCCACAAAGCCAGGGTGATATTTAAGCCAGCCTTACCTGGTCTCCAGTTGACATTTTCCAAGCTTCAACGTAAGTCACAGATTTCTCATCACAAGCATGCTGTCCAACGCTGCATGCAAGTCACCATGCATCCCGCCTCATGGCTCTGCGCGTCCGGGCACCTCCTGGACTCATGCTGCACCCAGCTTGGGAACCACCCTAGGAAGGAGCCTGAAGAGACCAACTCCTCCAGCTAGAAAGCCCACTTCTTCCGGAATTCTCACCTATGTCCCTCTCCCACAGATCGGCCCGTTTCTCATCTCAACTGGTAGGATCTTTAACCATCCAGCGTCTCTGGCAAGCTATCACTCTGATGAATGTATGGCCTCCTAGGAAAGCAAGCAAGGCCAATCTAATAAAAGATTTACCTACAAAAGCAAGCAGCTTCCCCGGGTAACGATTCAGGCCTTCACCCCGTGTGTCAAAGACTACTCCTCCCAGCATGCTCACCGCCAGCAGAGAAAGAAGAGCACCGCCTCCTCTCTATTACCTTCCGTAATTCACTGTCACATTCCAACAGTGGCGAATAGTCAAACTGCACACAGTGCCCAGATTACAGTGCCCTGTAATTGAACGCTTTTCCCTCCATCTATTTCAATGACGAGCCAGCCACCTTTTGTCCCTCAGCCAGAGCTCCTCATCCCCTTATTTCCCACGCCAGCTCCCGATTATGACCTGCAGCATGCAAACCAGGTGCTTACGCTCCCAAGGGCTGGCCCCTCATTGAACAAAAATGCAGTGGCTGCGCTTCAGAACTCTGGGACCTTCCAGCCCTTTCCTCCAGGATTTTCCCAGTTTAACTCACTCCACCCGCTCCCGTAGTCCTTCAGAATCTGAGGGCTCAAATCCTTGTAGGTGCAAACATGGAACTTGCCCTACTTGAACTACCAAGTGGAAAGCACGGATGTATCAATGTCGCTTAAAAAAATCCCTCACCCGCTGTTGCAAAGATACTGTCTTTCCAGAATTTGTGGTAGAATTTTCACACGATATGGAGGTGGTTTGTACAGCAACCCCCAGTAGACACAGGTTTTATACCTGGCTGATTGCTAATCACCTATGCCCGCAAATCAACTTGCCTGTTATAGAAGTTCGGATGTGAACTCTTTGCCAATCAGTCGAATTCCTAACCGACATACGCCTCCGTTCCCTATTCAGGGAATGTGGGGTTATGTAAGTAGCCTAGAGGATATTCTTGCTGCCCACCACATTCCAAACTAGAGGAGAATTATTCTTTGCCAGGATGCAATAATATCCAGCTGCAGCCACATCAATTGACCACCACTTCCAGAAGCCTGAGAATGGTTGGGCGTTGTCTGAGTCCAAGTGAAGAACATAAATGGCTCTTGGTCGCTATTTTGTTTTGCTATCTTTGTATAGAAATACAGTTAGTATTTATCAGAATTAGGGTTAAGGCCTCTACAAACCAATCCGACTTTTCATTTGAAGTTGTGGTGAAAAATGAGGGAAAAATATCAAGGAGTCGAATTATGAATTGACAAAATCACAAAGTATTTATTCAGGATGCATGCAACGGTTTTTAGATAGCAGATCGAACCCAAAGATGTTGCGTTGGTTGCATACCCTTTGGGAATGGCAATCAGTCTTAAGATGGGCTGATCCCAGACATTGACAAATCAAATGAATAGATGAGAAAAACATGTTTACAGAAACATGTAGAGTTAGCAGTTTAAATGTTCAAATCTTAAATGTTTTACAGCCCCACCAGTAGGGCTCTGGTTCTCGGAGAGTGGTGCAGCTGCAGCTGGATATGTCTCACAGAAAAGAGCTCCATCACATACACACAGAAAGCAGACAATACACTCCAGACAGTTGTGTAGTAACTACTAATAAGTTCTTTTAATCATTGACAAGTCTTGCAGTCCTTCAGGCTCATGGAGGCCACGTTTGAATCATTTTTCCACTGCACCATGACAGTAAAAGAATAAGCAAATTCTGTAACTGTAACAACTGTAAAACACTGTAATTGATAAGATATCGGGAGGCATTTCCCTTTTTTGAAACCCACTTTTGATTCCAAATGATCAACTAGAAGTCAAATTAGTATTTGATGTTCCTACAACTTGGGTAGGTGTCACAGGGCATGATGATTAATGATAAAGGAATGATGATTAAATTGTACAGTGTGCATTTCCAGAACCCCACAATGGATCAAATACCCCTTAAAAGTAACTACACCAAGTGGTCCTGGAACAAATGCAACTTTACTCCCAGAACTGAGCCAAAAGCTTTGTTATCATACTGCGCAAATAATGTTTAGCTCCAGCTCTGGGGCCAGACCAGAAGCTGATTTGCATAATTCCTTTAGTGAATTGCTGTAAAGCAGAAAGCATGTATACACGCGGCTACAATTTGAGCTGAGGGAATTTGCAGTAAATATCTAAATATATTCAAGGAGGGAGCAAAAAAAGACTCAATCATACACTTAATCATCTCCTGCGAAATCAACCTTAAACAACAGCAGAATCAAAAATACAATTGCTGATTTAGAACTGTTTCGTTTACAAACTCAACACACCATTAATCTGTAGACAAAACTGTGCATTTGATCCAAATAACCGCTAAAGTACAAAATGCTGTGGCTTATATTTGCATATTTGAAATTCAACAATTTGCTGAAAGATAGCAGGTGCAGCACGAGAACTGCCAAGTGATTTCCTGCCACCCCGAAGACAGCAATCAACACATCTCACTGAGTAATATTTGCATCGAGAGTCTATAACGAAGCTCATCTGAACAACAGGAATTCAACAGGATTCTGAGCAACATAATCACAGAGACAAAACTGAAAGGTCTGAAACACAAGACGCCTGAGGCTCAGTGGAGCAACACATAATACTGTATCATTAGCCCTTTAGCGTGTCATGGACCAGATGCTCATTCATAAATGTTGAATATTAAGTGCATGCTGTTCTCTCCCCATCGCTCTGCCCTCTGTAAAATGTTAAAAGCTATCCAAACCAACAGACACTTGTGCAGCTTTCTCTCTGACCTTCCTTTGCAATAACCTTCACGACCCACATGGCAGAGAGATGACATTAGGTCAAAAATATTTCAATGCTTTTGTATTAGGAAATCCTTTCATAAATGATTCAAACAAATCAGTGGCACTGTGAACCAGATAATCACACACCTGTCATTTCTATTCATATCCCCCACTTTGTAATAAAATTACCAGGCTAGGAATGAGTGCATAATTAAATGTTAGATAACACAAAACAACTCATAATTTCTGTTTTTGTGTGGGAGCTATGAATGGTTTTTACTATGTTGCAATTTATTTTATTTAACAAGTAAATATTTGATAAAATAAAATATTATTATAATGCAATTTGATATATAATTTTACTTTGATAGGAAAAACACAAAAAAACATTGCAGACTGTTACAATGGCTTATTTAAGGCAGGGGTATTCAAGTAAAATTTCGGTTTTATTACTTTTTGTTTTAGGACCAAAGGTCCAGAAGATCAAAACATCGAACTATTTACTGCAATATATTATTAAGTAGCCTCCATTTAATCAATACTTGTACAATACAGTACAATGATCACAAAACATCCAAGTATTTGGATTTGACAAACATATATATTTACACATATATTATTTACAATGTTATCGAAGTTATTTCAAAAAATGCTTTTCAAAAAATACAAATTGATTTGTGTTCAAAACCTTTTGCAGTTTGACTTTTTATAAGAGCTAGTTTCTGTTTTAGTCCCAGTGGGTTATTTTTAGTGCTCACATGTACAGGGTTCTCAAGATTCAGTAGCACTTCTGCATGAGATCACCACTCTCCATTTCATTAATGACAGGGGAAAGTGTTATTATAAGAGTAAAATATATTTGTATTAAGAAGCTTAACTAAGAGTAGCGTTAATAACTGAGTTACATTTAAACTATTGACTGTGTCGCTTTCAATGGTATTTATTTTGTTCTTGCCATTTGTTGACTAAAAATAAACTATGCAAGTATAAAATGAAATTGAAATGGAACAAAAGTCAGTCATGAAATCAAAAAGTACAAATGAATTTTAAGTTGGGTTTAGCTCAAAGTTGAGTGAGAAATTTGAGAGAAGAGATAGCTGTTTTCCCCACTGTGGCTAGATCGAACCAGTGCTTCTAAAACTCACAGCTGTCTTCTTGCTGTTATAAGATAGCGTTTTAATTTGGTGGCCAATATTAGAATTTTTGTTGTGAGAAACTGTTTTTTTTTTGTGTGTTTGTCGTCTGTTTCTCTTTCTCAATCTCTCCTCTGTATCCACGTTGTTATTGCCATTTTCATTTCTTAATTCCTTTGTAATCTCGAACTTGCTCTCATCTGCCGGTACTTCTGAGCTGCAAGATGTCCGCCTCTTACCAGAAATATTGGCTAAGAGAAGTCACGTGGGGTTACTTAACTCGCATTTACTTGGACAATGCGTTATCGCATCCCCTAAATAGCTACCGAAAAGATCACAATAGCCGTCTCGATTTAAAAATATGGCACTTCGCCAGAACTTGAAAGTGCTTGGTTTTGTCGGCAGCTCCTGGTATGAATTGGACAGCGTCTGGGTCTGGATTAGTGACCCTTGCTTTAAGGGTACGACACTCAGCGTTATAGAGTCTCTCTTGTAGTCGAACACTTAGAAGTTCAGCCAAGAAGCTGGGAACCCTCAACATTCTCAGAGTGATCACTGAAATACAGGTGATTTATATGGGCAGAACCCAAAGGAGACAAACAGAGGAGCACGGACATCCAAGAGGACAAGAGGCTATCATTAGAGACCATGGTGCATGAACTGTAGATCTGACAACTGGTCTGAGATGCATGGATGAGTCTTTTAACTTTAGGATAAGAACTATAAGATAAGTGGCTGTCAGCAGCTGTGTAAATTGGACTGTGATTGGTTAAAGGTTATGTCTCTTCTAGGAGCACAGAATTCTTGATGGAGAGGTCACCACTCCTGAACAACGCAGAATTTCGCTGCATGCGAATACGTGCATTATGAGCCCACATAAATATAAGCCCACAAAACAGCATAATGAATTTTTTTTTTTTCTAAATTATAACAGAATGCTCTCTAATCTACTTCAAAGGAATACTGATGTATACTGACTTCATATTGAGCGATCAAAAAAGCTCACAGACCTGATCTCTGCAATCTGGCACAAGACGCATCAAATTTGAAATTGCACCGCGTAGATGCTGCATGCGACTCCATTCAGGTCAATGGGATTATTTCCATAGTGTATTTGCGACATGACAGACAGAATCAACTGGATTTGACCAATCAAACATTAGTAAATAAAAAGATAAACCCTAACAAGGTAAACTTGGATGGTCATTTCTACCAACCTCACTGTCCAGCATGACTTCACCATACATACATTCATTCATTCATTCATTCTCCAACCCTCCTATTCACTTTTTGAGCTTACTGGGGTCTGCCGGTGCCTATCTCCAGCACACATTGGGCAAGAGGTGGGGGTACACCCTGGACAGGTCGCCAGTCCATCGCAGTTCACAATAATCTCCCACTCTGAAAATATTCACAACACCTCTGAGACTTAACATGTAAATTGTGAAAAACCTCGAAAAAGGGTGAGTGTTTCACTTGAGAAATAGGTGAATAATACACTTGAGAAAATGCTTACCTGATCAGTTATTGAATTACCACTCAGTATTGGATAGTCCTCAGCTTTGTCTTGCATATTACTAGAACCTGGTTACCTCAGAAGGGCGGCACAGTGGCGCAGTGTGTAGCACTGTGGCCTTCCAGTTAGAAGGTTGTCAGTTTGAGGCTTGCTGGTGACCCCCGTGCTTGCGTGGGTTTCCTCCAGGTACTCCGGTTTCCCCCACAATCCCAATTTATTACCAGAGAAGTACAAGGCAGGAATCCGATCACAAAACATCCAAGTATTTGGATTTTTCGCATCGAGCAGATCCCTGAGGTGACCCTCCGTATGAACTGGAGGATGTGTCCAGGGAAAGGGATGTCTGGGCAGGGATCTGCTCTATCCTTTCAGGTAAACCACCTATGTAAACACGGAACATATTTACTGTCCTGTATTAGGCCCTGATATCATTGATATCTTTATTATGTTCATGTTGGCAAGCGACCATAGCATAAATGGCATAATAAACTTTCAGCCATGGTTTCTACTGTATTGATGACCAAAATGTGCATTTTGCGTTTTTTTTTTTCTACGATGCAATCAGGAAGTTACAATTTTGTTCTCTTGGACTCGTTGAATGTAAATAGTGCTTTATTCATAAATGTTTTTTGTGATATTCCTGTTGGCGTAAAATTTTTGTTTGCATTTTTAATGGAAACAAGACTATTGAAATACCTCTATTTGAAACGAAATTCTTCTTTGAGTTAAAGATACCTATTTCCAGCAAGAAAATTTATTTAGATCTTTCAGTTCCATGGAGAGTTTCATAATAGTCAACATCTTCAGGTTGCTCACAACAACAATATACTATGTTTCCATGATTGTTGTAGTGAGATATTATTATTAGTCCCAGTTTGTTACTGAATTAAAAAACGCATTACTCATATCTATTATCATGAACAGATTCAGTATCTCATATTGTTATCTCTAAAATTAATTGAACCTTTTGACTCAAAGGGGCTTTTCCCATGCCTGAAAAGAAAGACGAAATCAAAAAATAGATCAAAGGGGCCCTGGGCTTGGAAAGCCAGATTGTCCAAATTAAAATCGCTCTCAGTAACTGTGCCTCTTTCTCTGGGGTACAGGGCAAGGAAAAAGAAAGTGCAATTTTGGAAAGAGTGGGAGCAGTTGCTTGTTACATGGCCCTTTTAACTCAGGCTCCTGAGGGAAGTGGAACCTTTATTAGACATTGCATTCGATAGCCTTGGTTTCAGAGGAAAAGTTGCAGAAGGTGTGGCCTGTATAATCCATTGGCATTCAAAGGCTTGCCCCGAGTCCCTCCAGTAGTCATTTTACATGCATTAACATGATGAGAGTCATGCACTGGGGGCTTTGCATGCTCCCATCCAATCACAAAGAAATAGGAAATAATGTGAGTCACTATAAAGAAAAACTCAACACCTTGAAAAATGTGAGCAGGGTATTAGTCTGCGTTTCGCCTCAGAGCAAGAGTGCTGTGCAGTGAACAGTAGCTTGGTCTTTATGGTCACTGAATACAGAAAGTTCCCTCTTTAGGGCATAGAGCTGGGATCGAGACGACTGGTAAAACAGGCTGACATTTTCATAATGGAGACTGTCTGTGTGATTGCAGCAAATGGACGGGGTGTTGTAAGGGGGGAGGGAAACACCTCAAGGACCCAGTGTTTCAGCAATAGTAATATTAAGATGCACTGAAGAGTGTTCTTTAATTCGCTACTCAGCTGATATGTCTCAAGTGTTTGGTTTCTCTTTCAGTGCCTGCAAGCAAACAATTACAGTACCTATTGAACTGCATTAACGTGGTACAATGTGCTCGATCCAATTACCAATTCTAATAACCTCACACATTTAAATAGAGATGGGGAGGAGATTGCTACATGGAATGGCTAATAGTTTGAAGTCGGTCTCTGAATTTTATAGCGTTAATGAAAATGCAGCCAGCTGATTTGATTGGTTCATTGGTGTATGACATTTAGGGATGAAATGGACCATTTTTCACGATGCATGTGCCGAGATGTTTTTCATCCTTTAGGCAAATGATATCAAGCAAATACGACTGAGGTCATAGTGACCGCTATAAGAACATCTTATCTAATAATAAAGAGATATTTTACCCAGCATAGAATGTATGACTGTCAGTTCTAATATCTATAAACACATCACAGTTAACCTTTCTTGAGAGCATGGCAAGGAACTCTTTTGAAGTGCTCATCCATCTACAACCCTAAAGCATCATCCTATTAGACAAAAACAATAGCTTCTTGAATTATCTAACTTTATTGCATCTAATTACATTTTCGGCTATTAGATACCATGTGGGAATTACAAAGATTGTGTGGAATAGCTTTTATGCTTCAGATAACCACTATTTGCAAATTTTGGACATTAAGTTGGAGGCTAAACAGGTTAGGCCTCCAAGCATATGCATAACTCATCTGTTTATCATCCTGGATTCACTGTCAGCTCTTGCAATATGTAAAGAAGCACAAACTTAACAGTGATTTGCTGTTCAGTTTGATTTTAGATATCATTTTTCATAGCTCATGAGACTTTTTTGCTGGAGAGGATAGAATGGAGATGAAGACAGGGATCTGATCTAGAATTGCGATTAGCCAGTTAAGTAGAACGTATGCTAAGTACTTCCGAGAGCCAGTCTGTAGGAATGAGTCGGTAGTGTGCATTTAAGTAAATTATATAAAATTTTCTATAAAACAGTATAGCAGTTATGTCTATGCCTTATTTTGAACATAGGTCAGAAAAAGGCATACACAAAATAAAAAGGCTGTAACTCTCACATTTTATGTTTTAATCAAATTAATGTCCTTGGTGTCATTGAAAAGGTAACCCTTTCTAGTTTATCAGGAAAAAGTAACGAACTGGATAACTTAAACAAAACTAAAGTTATGGATTCACAAACTTTGTAGAAATAGAAAATATCCTCGTCTACAATTTTTTTTTTATCAAATAAAGGAAAGCTTGAGTCCCTGGTGGACTTTTTGAAAACACTGAATAGAAGCCACAATTGTGGACCAATACGTGACCAAAATCCGTCAAAATGGAGCTAAACATGTGTTCTGGAGTGATTTTTATAAGACAATGTCCAGGCGGCACCATTGGCACCACATTGGCACTTGGTAACCAAATGAACAAATTGATGTAAATTTGTATTTTTTAAATACAAATCAATACCACTAGATAAACTACTCAAAAAATATTTTTAAAGAAAATGTAAACAATGAAAAAATAAAAAAAAATATGTAAAACAATGTGATGTGTGGATGCCACTCATTAAAACAATCTGAATCTCCTCTAAAATGTCCTCAAAACGATCAAATATCTTCTTCGATGCCATTGTGCTACTAACAGTAACATTAAAACATCAATTTTTCTCGTGAAAAAAGTTTTTGCTGCACTCTCTCTGCTCACCGGTGTGCGGAAAAACTGGATGACTAAGCATTTGCTCTCTTTGCGCAGTCACATTATCTTGTGTCTATTATCTGAACTATGTAAAACTATACATCATTTGAAAGCTCATCTCATTGGCTAAATGACCCGTCAATCTGCTGGGAGCTTAATCGCGATTGGTTGGCTGTACACACGTGTGAAAAAACGAGGAACCGCATTGCCATGCACTCTCATTGAGAGATCAGAGCCCCCAAACAATCCCCATCTGTATCTGACGGTGAGAGAACAGTCCCTGTCTGCCACTGATTGAATAATTGCACAGAAACTAATTGTTTTAATGATCTTTATTGATGCCTGCTATCACATGACCAGATAGATCCACTTCCCAAACTCGATGGGGTGTCAGTTTGATCTCTGTTAAAGGAGAAAGCACATTAATTAATTATATACGTATTGTGACGGGAGTCCATTCCAATCAGCGCGGTCCTGGCATAAAATGAAACACCTGGCGCCCGTCGTCAAAGGGAGATCGGGAACAGCCGCGCATCATTAGCGCGGCAGCATAAGAGAGAGAGCAGAGGAAGCCAGAGTGAGTGGAATCTCCGAAGAGTGCAGCAGCTAACTCCTCTCTCTCTCTCTACCCCCAGACAGCCCGTGACGACCAGACGACGGCACCGTCCCCCAAAGCACCGATTCATCTGGACACTGAGCACGCGAGCACTACTGGGATTGGGAAGAGCACCACAAAGAAAGAGGACACGAGCACAGAGCACTGGAAGACTGCACCACCCACGAGCACTACGTTCACTACTTTCAATAAATCCACCCTCCGGGGAACTTTTCTGTTGACAACCTTGTTGTGTGATCCCTCTCCTGCGACAACTGGTGGAGAATGCGGGTGTAACACCCAGGGGGGATCACACTCAAGCGTTTCTACACCCCGGATATTTAACCCTGCAGTTTTTTTTTTCTTTTTTCGTTTTTTCTGGATTCACAGTGAGTACGGTGTGCGACGCTCTCCAACATGGAAGACATCGTTAAACACCTGGCGGAAATGAGTATTCGACAGCAACAAATCGTCGAGTTCCTTATGAAGCAGCAGAGCGAAACGGAGCGGAAGGTCAGTGATCTTCAGGGTGCCAGCGCCCAGCAGATCCCGCTGTCCGATGTGAGAGCTCAGGCTATGCGGCTTCTCCAAAAACTGACTCCCCACGATGACGTCGAATCCTACCTCCAACTCTTTGAATCCACTGCAGAATCGGAAGGGTGGCCACGAGACGAGTGGGCACGGGCGCTGGCACCGGGAGTATCGCCCTCGCCGGCCAGCGCGCGCCCAAGCCGCTGACCTATCCCGCCTCGCCCGACTCTGGCTGCTCGAAGAAAGCCCCTCCGCCAGCCAGGCCGTTGAACGTGTGGTGCTGGGCAAGCTGTTGAGAGCGCTTCCTCGCGCACAGAAGCAGGCGGTGCGGATGAGAAACCCGACCACATTATGGGAGGCCGTAGAGGCCATTGAGCTGGCGGAGGTGGCCCACCGCGACGACCCCGGAGAGCGTGCGCCACCATACCCCCGGAGGGTGGTCCAGGACCCGCGTCCGCCAGAGGGCACCCCGCGACCAGAGAGCAGACCGGCGGCTCCCTTCCCCCACGACGAACCGATGCCTACGGATCCACCATCACCCCCCAAGAAGAAATGGCTGGCGGGTTGTGGATTCCACCATCGGTTGCCTGAAGGAGCCCCGGGAGTGACGGTGAGGGTCAATGGACACCACTATCACGCGTTGTTGGACTCGGGGAGTTCCGTGAGCCTGCTGAGGAGCCAGCTCCTCCCACCTCGACCCGAAACCCATGCCATACTGCTTCTAACGTGCGTCCACGGAGAAACCCGAGAGGTGAAGGCCCGCGACGTTCAGTTCCAGGCCAGAGGGAAGACCTGGATGGTCGAGGTGGGTTTAGTTAAAAACCTACCTGTGCCAGTACTCCTCGGCAGGAATTTCCCCGGATTCGCAGGCCTGCTCACCGCCGCCACCCATCGACCCGTCAGCCCTGGAGGGAGCCGCCCAACCCCGTCGCAGGAGGAGGCTTCATCCAATCCGGCTGTTACCCTAACGTCGGATAGCGGGAGAGATGGTGAGTCCGCCCCCCCCCCCTCTGCTAACCTCTTCTATGATGTGTTCCAGCGGGTTACACGAGGGGGGTCCTTCAGCCGCGAGCAACATGAAGACGACCGGTTGAAGCACTGTTGGGCTCAGGTGCGCGTGGCTGAAGGACAGGAACTCCAACCCGGGGCCCCATCCTCTCCCGCACTTCATCGTGAATGATGGTCTGCTCTACTGTGTCGCCGAACGACGGGGGGAGGTTAAGGAGCTACTCGTCGTCCCCCGGTCGAAGACGGAGACGGTGTTGGAGCTCTCGCACTCCCACCCAATGGCCGGGCACCTGGGAGCAGGAAACACGACCCAGCGGATCCGAGACCGCTTCCACTGGCCGGGGATTGACGGCGAGGTAAAAGCGTTCTGCAAGGCATGCCCTACGTGCCAGAAGACGTCACCGCAAACGCCTCCCCCCAGTCCACTGATTCCACTCCCCATCATAGGGGTGCCCTTTGAGAGGATTGGGATGGACTTAGTGGGGCCGTTGCCGAAGTCTGCCCGAGGCCATGAGCACATCCTGGTCATCGTGGACTACGCCACCCGGTACCCGGAAGCCGAGCCTCTACGCAAAGCCACCGCGAAGAACATCGCCCACGAGCTGTTCCTGCTGTTTAGCCGGGTGGGCATCCCCAGCCAGATCCTGACTGACCAGGGAACCCCCTTCATGTCCCGGCTGATGGCTGACCTCTGCTGGCTGCTAAAGGTCGAACAGCTCCGCACATCGGTCTACCACCCCCAGACAGATGGCCTGGTCGAGAGATTTAATCAGACACTAAAGAGGATGTTAAGAAAGGTGGCCGCTGAAGACAGACGCGACTGGGACGAATGATCCCCTATGTCCTCTTCGGCATCCGGGAGGTACCCCAAGCCTCCACAGGGTTTACCCCATTTGAATTGTTGTTCGACCGTCAACCAAGGGGCCTCCTGGATGTCGCCCGAGATGCGTGGGAGCAGCAGCCGGTAGCGCTCCGCTCTGTGGTCGAGCACGTGACCCAGATGCGCCAGAACATCGAGCGGGTCATGCCGTTAGTCCGGGAACACCTGGTCCAGGCGCAGCAAGCCCAACAACGGCACTTCAACCGGGCAGCCCAGCCCCGGGAGTTCCAGCCGGGGGATCGAGTGATGGTCCTGGTCCCCACCTCCGCCTGCAAGTTTTTGGCCAAGTGGCAGGGGCCATACACCATCACAGCAAGGGTCGGCGACGTCAATTATAAAGTACGGCAACCAGGGAGAAGACAACCGGAGAAACACATAAACCTCCTGAAAAAGTGGGTGGGGACCAGAGATCAACTGGCCGCACTCGCCTCCTATTCCCCGGTGGTGGTGAACTCCAGTGAAGACCTCTCGGCTGCCCAGAAGAAGGAGCTGCAGCACCTGGTCAGTCAGTTCCAGGATGTGTTCCCCGATCAGCCAGGGCAGACCAACGTTGTCGAACACCACATCAGGACCCAACCAGGAGTCATCGTCCGGCAGCGGCCCTACAGAGTACCGGAAGCCCGTCGGCAGGCTATAGAGGAGGAAATCCAACAAGCCCCTCGCCCCACCACAAAGACCCAGGTACGAGCCTTCCTGGGGTTGGCGGGGTATTATCGATGCTTTATCCCCAACTTCTCCTCTATCACCACCCCCCTGACAAACCTGACCAGGAAGGGGCAGCCGGAGAAGATCGTGTGGACTCCGGAACTGGAGGGGACGTTCCGGAGTATAAAGCAGGCGCTCACGACGGAACCGGTACTCCGAGCGCCTGACTTTAACTGCCCCTTCCTGCTACAGACCGACGCCTCCGACACAGGGTTGGGAGCCGCCCTGTCCCAAGTGCAGGAAGGTGAGGAACACCCTGTGATTTACATCAGCAGGAAGCTGAACCCGGCCGAGACCCGGTACGCGGCCGTCGAAAAGGAGGCCCTGGCCGTCAAGTGGGCAGTCCTGGAGCTAAAATACTACCTCCTGGGCCGGCGGTTCACCCTCCTGACGGACCACGCCCCACTTCAATGGATGGCAAGAGCGAAAGACACCAACGCTCGGGTGACCCGCTGGTTCCTCGCGCTCCAGGACTTCCATTTTGAAGTCCGTCATCGGGCCGGGGCCGACAACGCCAACGCCAACGCCGATGGCCTATCCCGGATCTGGGCCAGCTACGCAGGTTTGTCGGGGGTCACTCCCCACCCACCCTTGATACCCAGTCTTTCTGTGATGCATTTCAGGACCCACCAGGACAACGCTTGGGGGGGGGGAGTATGACGGGAGTCCATTCCAATCAGCGCGGTCCTGGTATAAAATGGGAACACCTGGCGCCCGTCGTCACAGGGAGATCGGGAGCAGCCGCGCATCATTAGCGCGGCAGCATAAGAGAGAGAGCAGAGGAAGCCAAGACGAGCCGAATCTCCGAAGAGTGCAGCAGCTAACTCCTCTCTCTCTCTCTCTCTCTCTCTACCTCCAGACAGCCCGTGACGACCAGACGACGGCACCGTCCCCCATAGCACCGATTCATCTGGACACCGAGCACGTGAGCACTACTGGGATTGGGAAGAGCACCGAGACGAAAGAGGACACGAGCACTGGAAGACTGCACTACCCACGAGCACTACTTTCATCACACTCAATAAATCCACCCTCCGGGGTACTTTTCTGTTTACAACCTTGTTGTGTGATCCCTCTCCTGCGACAACTGGTGGAGAATGCAGGTATAACACCCAGGGGGGATCACACTCAAGCGTTTCTACACCCCGGATATTTAACACTGCAGTTTTTTTTCCCCTTTCTGTTTTTTTTCCCTCTGGATTCAACAGTGAGTACGGTGTGCGACGCTCTCCAACATGGAAGACATCGTTAAACACCTGGCAGAAATGAGTATTCGACAGCAGCAGATCGTCGAGTTCCTTATGAAGCAGCAGAGCGAAACGGAGCGGAAGGTCAGCGATCTTCAGGGTGCCAGCGCCCAGCAGATCCCGCTGTCTGATGTGAGAGCTCAGGCTATGCGGCTTCTCCAAAAACTGACTCCCCACGATGACGTCAAATCCTACCTCCAACTCTTTGAATCCACTGCAGAATCGGAAGGGTGGCCACGAGACGAGTGGGCACGGGCGCTGGCACCGCTGTTAACCGGCGAGGCGCAACAAGCTTTCTTTTCTCTGGACTCCAGCATACGTGATGATTACGAAGAGCTCAAGAAGGAGATACTCGCTCGACTGGGCCTATCCCCCATCTCCGCGGCACAGCAATTCCACGGCTGGGAGTATCGCCCTCGCCGGCCAGCGCGCGCCCAAGCCGCTGACCTATCCCGCCTCGCCCGACTCTGGCTGCTCGAAGAAAGCCCCTCCGCCAGCCAGGCCGTTGAACGTGTGGTGCTGGGCAAGCTGTTGAGAGCGCTTCCTCGCGCACAGAAGCAGGCGGTGCGGATGAGAAACCCGACCACATTATGGGAGGCCGTAGAGGCCATTGAGCTGGCGGAGGTGGCCCACCGCGACGACCCCGGAGAGCGTGCGCCACCGTACCCCCGGAGGGTGGTCCAGGACCCGCGTCCGCCAGAGGGCACCCCGCGACCAGAGAGCAGACCGGCGGCTCCCTTTCCCCACGACGAACCGATGCCTACGGATCCACCATCACCCCCCAAGAAGAAATGGCTGGCGGGTTGTGGATTCCACCATCGGTTGCCTGAAGGAGCCCCGGGAGTGACGGTGAGGGTCAATGGACGCCACTATCACGCGTTGTTGGACTCGGGGAGTTCCGTGAGCCTGCTGAGGAGCCAGCTCCTCCCACCTCGACCCGAAACCCATGCCATACTGCTTCTAACGTGCGTCCACGGAGAAACCCGAGAGGTGAAGGCCCGCGACGTTCAGTTCCAGGCCAGAGGGAAGACCTGGATGGTCGAGGTGGGTTTAGTTAAAAACCTACCTGTGCCAGTACTCCTCGGCAGGAATTTCCCCGGATTCGCAGGCCTGCTCACCGCCGCCACCCATCGACCCGTCAGCCCTGGAGGGAGCCGCCCAACCCCGTCGCAGGAGGAGGCTTCATCCAATCCGGCTGTTACCCTAACGTCGGATAGCGGGAGAGATGGTGAGTCCGCCCCCCCCCCCTCTGCTAACCTCTTCTATGATGTGTTCCAGCGGGTTACACGAGGGGGGTCCTTCAGCCGCGAGCAACATGAAGACGACCGGTTGAAGCACTGTTGGGCTCAGGTGCGCGTGGCTGAAGGACAGGAACTCCAACCCGGGGCCCCATCCTCTCCCGCACTTCATCGTGAATGATGGTCTGCTCTACTGTGTCGCCGAACGACGGGGGGAGGTTAAGGAGCTACTCGTCGTCCCCCGGTCGAAGACGGAGACGGTGTTGGAGCTCTCGCACTCCCACCCAATGGCCGGGCACCTGGGAGCAGGAAACACGACCCAGCGGATCCGAGACCGCTTCCACTGGCCGGGGATTGACGGCGAGGTAAAAGCGTTCTGCAAGGCATGCCCTACGTGCCAGAAGACGTCACCGCAAACGCCTCCCCCCAGTCCACTGATTCCACTCCCCATCATAGGGGTGCCCTTTGAGAGGATTGGGATGGACTTAGTGGGGCCGTTGCCGAAGTCTGCCCGAGGCCATGAGCACATCCTGGTCATCGTGGACTACGCCACCCGGTACCCGGAAGCCGAGCCTCTACGCAAAGCCACCGCGAAGAACATCGCCCACGAGCTGTTCCTGCTGTTTAGCCGGGTGGGCATCCCCAGCCAGATCCTGACTGACCAGGGAACCCCCTTCATGTCCCGGCTGATGGCTGACCTCTGCCGGCTGCTAAAGGTCGAACAGCTCCGCACATCGGTCTACCACCCCCAGACAGATGGCCTGGTCGAGAGATTTAATCAGACACTAAAGAGGATGTTAAGAAAGGTGGCCGCTGAAGACAGACGCGACTGGGACGAATGATCCCCTATGTCCTCTTCGGCATCCGGGAGGTACCCCAAGCCTCCACAGGGTTTACCCCATTTGAATTGTTGTTCGGCCGTCAACCAAGGGGCCTCCTGGATGTCGCCCGAGATGCGTGGGAGCAGCAGCCGGTAGCGCTCCGCTCTGTGGTCGAGCACGTGACCCAGATGCGCCAGAACATCGAGCGGGTCATGCCGTTAGTCCGGGAACACCTGGTCCAGGCGCAGCAAGCCCAACAACGGCACTTCAACCGGGCAGCCCAGCCCCGGGAGTTCCAGCCGGGGGATCGAGTGATGGTCCTGGTCCCCACCTCCGCCTGCAAGTTTTTGGCCAAGTGGCAGGGGCCATACACCATCACAGCAAGGGTCGGCGACGTCAATTATAAAGTACGGCAACCAGGGAGAAGACAACCGGAGAAACACATAAACCTCCTGAAAAAGTGGGTGGGGACCAGAGATCAACTGGCCGCACTCGCCTCCTATTCCCCGGTGGTGGTGAACTCCAGTGAAGACCTCTCGGCTGCCCAGAAGAAGGAGCTGCAGCACCTGGTCAGTCAGTTCCAGGATGTGTTCCCCGATCAGCCAGGGCAGACCAACGTTGTCGAACACCACATCAGGACCCAACCAGGAGTCATCGTCCGGCAGCGGCCCTACAGAGTACCGGAAGCCCGTCGGCAGGCTATAGAGGAGGAAATCCAACAAGCCCCTCGCCCCACCACAAAGACCCAGGTACGAGCCTTCCTGGGGTTGGCGGGGTATTATCGATGCTTTATCCCCAACTTCTCCTCTATCACCACCCCCCTGACAAACCTGACCAGGAAGGGGCAGCCGGAGAAGATCGTGTGGACTCCGGAACTGGAGGGGACGTTCCGGAGTATAAAGCAGGCGCTCACGACGGAACCGGTACTCCGAGCGCCTGACTTTAACTGCCCCTTCCTGCTACAGACCGACGCCTCCGACACAGGGTTGGGAGCCGCCCTGTCCCAAGTGCAGGAAGGTGAGGAACACCCTGTGATTTACATCAGCAGGAAGCTGAACCCGGCCGAGACCCGGTACGCGGCCGTCGAAAAGGAGGCCCTGGCCGTCAAGTGGGCAGTCCTGGAGCTAAAATACTACCTCCTGGGCCGGCGGTTCACCCTCCTGACGGACCACGCCCCACTTCAATGGATGGCAAGAGCGAAAGACACCAACGCTCGGGTGACCCGCTGGTTCCTCGCGCTCCAGGACTTCCATTTTGAAGTCCGTCATCGGGCCGGGGCCGACAACGCCAACGCCAACGCCGATGGCCTATCCCGGATCTGGGCCAGCTACGCAGGTTTGTCGGGGGTCACTCCCCACCCACCCTTGATACCCAGTCTTTCTGTGATGCATTTCAGGACCCACCAGGACAACGCTTGGGGGGGGGGAGTATGACGGGAGTCCATTCCAATCAGCGCGGTCCTGGTATAAAATGGGAACACCTGGCGCCCGTCGTCACAGGGAGATCGGGAGCAGCCGCGCATCATTAGCGCGGCAGCATAAGAGAGAGCAGAGGAAGCCAAGACGAGCCTAATCTCCAAAGAGTGCAGCAGCTAACTCTTCTCTCTCTCTCTACCTCCAGACAGCCCGTGACGACCAGACGACGGCACCGTCCCCC
>SRMA01027269.1:142012-157314 GCA_007224835.1 Danionella cerebrum | reverse complement strand
GGTGTAACGGTTCATGGTATGTATTGAACCGTTTCGGTACGGCCTGTTCGGTTCGGTACACTTGCGTACCGTTTCGGTATTCGGTATTTGTATTAAATATAAATTATCGCGATATTAAGCGCAGCGGAACCATGTTCCTAGGCGAGTTTCCGCACGGACGCTATTGAGGGACGTGCAGCTCTACTGTGCGACACTCAATAGCGCCCGTGCGGAAAATCGCCTTTGGCTTCCCTGTTAAAATACATAACGGGGATAGACGAGTGGATAAATTTAAAGTTGCATGCCGACATTGTTCCACGGAGATCAGGCAGGCAACACATCTAACATTTTCTACTGCTGGAGATATTGTCACTGCAACCAGATCTGTGCTCTCTTCAGAAAATGTGGATAGGTTAATCTTTTTAGCCAAAAACTTAAAACTTGAATAGTTAGTTTTGTTGATATATAAGCTGAAGCTGTTGCTAGTGTTAAAAGTTTTCAGGTCCCAACTAGTTGCAGTATTTCATATTTTATTTAAAAAATGTGTTTTTCTTTATAAAGAGTGCAATTTATTTAAAATATCACCCAAATGTGTCACTTTTATTTATTTTATGCAAGAATTCTATTGTGTATTGGCAGCTTTTCAAAATAAAGATTATAAGTTCTTATTTTATTGTACCGAACCGAATTAACCGAACCAAGCTCTCCAAGACACTGTACCGAACCGAATACGATTTTAGCGTACCGTTACACCCCTAAAAAATATACCTTCTCAATTGATAATAAACACTGGAGACCGTTTGAGAAACACTGGAGACACTGGAGACCGTTTGTCAATAGTTGACATCAAATGCGGCTATTTATTGTAAAGATTTAGCAGTCTCCATGTATTTCCTACACACGTGTTATACGCATTGGAAGAAGAACCTCGAGCCTCTCAGGGCGGGACTGAAGTATGACGTGTGTTCTTAAAAGTTTCTCAAATTACATTTCTCTAAATGGCCACTAGATGGTAGTATTATATAGGAAATACGGTATTTATAATGTTTCGCTGTGTTGAAGTGTTTTGAAGCGCATCAAACCATTTCGTATCTCGAACATTTCGGAACTCTAAGCATTCGTATCTCAGGGTACCACTGTATTTCGCAACTAAACTAACAAGTACATTTTTAACTGTCAACATAATTACTCAAAGATTTAAACACTCAGCGACTTACTTTGTTTATAGGAGACTGTGTCTGGCCGTCGTGGATCCTCTGCTGTTGACCCACAAAAGTCCACAAATGTTTGCTCTCCTGACTCGGGGTCCGACACAGCTCCGATCCGGTTCACGACTGTAGTGCATGGAATGCATTCACTTCACGGATGCGGCCCGTATCAGTATTGTAATTGTTGATTAAAGATGGTTATTCTGTTTTTATGCTGTAAAGTTTTTAAACGTTTAAATTTGGTTCTGTTTATCCTACTCCAACCTAAACATTGTGATCACAGCAATAACTGAAGCTGAGATTTTTATTCAAGATTTATCTGAGCTTTTATTTTAATTTCATCTGGAATCCTGCTACTCTGACCATCAGAAGATTTTTTGTGTTAACAGCTTTCACTTGTTCATGTCTCCAGAACTTCACTGAGAATCCAGAGATTTACTAAGAGATTTCTGAGTCAATTTCAAACTGATTCAGTGAAAGAGATTCTGTTTTTAAAAGATTCGGAACAAACATCTGAAGAACGAGAGAAAGATGAAGAGGTGAGAGGAACTTCAGCTGATGATCTTCAGGTATTTAAGGATCAGAATAATCAGATTTCTGGATATTTTCATTTCTAGAATGCTGCAGTTCTTCAGTGATCACAGCAGAAACAAACCACCGGATCCTTCTGAGAAACACTCTTCTGTCGAGTCCAGGTCAGATCTCCACATTATTATTGATTCTTTTAATCCCTGAAATCATTTAATCTGTAATTATTTATTTTCATGTTTAACCTTTGTTTCAGTTTGTGTGAGAATGAAGCTCCTGAACCCAGCTGTGTGTCGATGAAGAGTGACGCATCAATGCTTCTTCCTCCTGCTTTCAGTTTAGGAGATTCTTCTGCTGATCTGAGGTCATCTCTAGTTACAGCTCAGTAAACAGAAGATAAACTTTCCTTCATTATTGAATATTAAATGTGATTTATCTTTTAATCTACAGTAAAGAGCGTTGTATTCCTAAAACAAATCTCTCGCAGAAGAAGCTGAAATCTATTTTCAAGGTCAGTGTTTGTGTTTATCTCTGAACATTTAGAAACTAAACCAGTTTCACAAAACCAGTTTATTTGAGGTTTTTATTGAAGTTCAAATGTTGATTTCAGGAGATGGAGAACAACATCATCACTGCTCTGAAGAAAGAGCTGAAGGGGTTTCAGAACCTGTTAAATCCAGATCACAGAGAGAATCCTGGAGAAGATCTGAATGAAGATCAAAGAAGAAGCAGAGAGATGTTTCTGAAGATCACACTGCACTTCCTGAAGAAGATGAACCTGAAAGATCTCGCTAACACTCTGCAGAGCAGTAAGATCTCGAGATCCTCAGATTAATCAAGAGATGTTTATGTGTTTCCAGATCTTTAGTTTCTGCTGGTGATTTACTGCTTTAAGAGAATCTTTTGCTCCTCAGAACTGATGCCTGTGTATCAGCAGAAACTCAAAACTCGACTGAAGAGTAAATTTCAGAGAGTTCATGAAGGAATCTCCAGTCATTGTGACTCAGCACATCTGAACGAGATCTTCACAGAGCTCTACATCATTGAGGGAGGACGTGGAGAGGTCAATAAAGAACATGAGGTGAGACAGATTGAGACAGTGTCCAGGAGACGGGAGACACAGGAAACATCAATCAGATGCTGCGACATATTTAACCCCTCACCTGGACGAGAGAAGAGCATCAGAACCGTGCTGACGAAAGGAGTCGCTGGGATTGGAAAAACCGTCTCTGTGCAGAAGTTCATCCTGGGCTGGACTGAAGGAAAAATGAATGAAGACGTTCATTTCATCTTTCCTCTTCCTTTCCGAGAGCTGAACTTGATCAAGAGAAATATCAGTCTTGAGGAACTTCTGAACCACCTTCACCCAGAAACCAGAGAGTTCAGAAGAACAGACTTCGAGGACTACAAGATCCTGTTCATATTCGATGGTCTGGATGAGTGTCGACTAACTCTGAATTTCCAGAACAATCCGCTCGTGATCGATGCGACAGAATCAGCTTCAGTCGACGTGCTGCTGACCAACCTGATCAAGGGGAATTTACTTCCATCTGCTCTTCTCTGGATCACCTCTCGCCCAGCAGCAGCCAATCAGATCCCTGCTGAGCACATCGACCGGGTCACAGAGGTACGAGGATTCAACGACCCTCAGAAGGAGGAATATTTGAGGAAGAGGATCAAAGATCAGAGTCTGGCTGAAAGAATCATCTCTCACGTCCGATCCTCAAGAAGCTTGTACATCATGTGTCACATACCGGTCTTCTGCTGGATTGCAGCCACGGTTCTGGAGAGAATTATGGGGAGAGCAGAGAGCGCAGAGATCCCCAAAAACTCTGACGCAAATGTTCACACACTTCCTGATCCTTCAGACCAAACGGAAGACTCAGAAGTATGATGGAGGTGGAACTGAAGCTCTTCCAGCTAGAAACACCATCATGGCTCTAGGAAAACTGGCGTATGAACAACTGGAGAAAGGGAATCTGATCTTCTATGAGGAGGACCTGAAAGAGAGCGGTGTTGATGTCAGAGAGGTGTCCGTGTGTTCAGGGATCTGTACCCAGATCTTCAGAGAGGAGGATGAGCTGAGACTGGGGAAGGTCTACAGCTTTGTGCATCTGAGTATTCAGGAGTTTCTGGCGGCTTTATTCAAACTGCAGAACTTTTCTGAACAAAACACTGGATTTCTGGGGTTTTTCAGGTCACCAGTGATTGATTTCAGCATGTCGATAAGGAGCGAAGTGGACAGAGCTTTACAGAGTAAAATCGGACACTGGGATCTGTTCCTTAGATTCCTTCTAGGTCTGTCGCTAGAGTCTAATCAGGGTCTATTACAAAACCTTCTGAAACCAAGAGCAAGCAGCTCTCGGAGCAACCGGGAGACGGCTGAATACATCAAACAGAAGATCAGGGAGAACCCATCTCCAGAGAAATCCATCAACCTCTTCCACTGCCTGAATGAACTCAATGATTCTTCTCTGGTGCAGGAGGTTCAGAAATACCTGAGTGGAGGAGATTACGGCCGTCTCTATGGAGTTGAACTGTCTCCTGCTCAGTGGTCAGCTCTGGTGTTTGTTCTTCTGAACTCAGAGCAGGAGCTGGATGAGTTTATTCTGAGCAAATATGATCCATCAGAAGAAAGTCTCCTGAAGCTGCTGCCGGTGGTCAAAGAATCTCGAAAAGTCGAGTGAGTGTTTTCTCTAGTTTCTCATGACACAACTTAATAATATTTGTAGAATCTTCAGGAGTTTGTCGTGGAATGTTATTTTTCTCAAATGCTTTTTAATTTCAATAGTTCTTCACTTTAACATTTGCTGAAGATCCTCTGCTGGAAAAAATCATTTATGTTCCCTATCAGTCAAAACGCAGACGACGTCTGACGCTGATGCTGACGGTCTGCAGCATTCTGCTGTGCATTCATCTTAGGGATTGGTTCGCCACAAAAGACCTGAAGGACGCATACTTTCACATGGCTATGGTGCAAAGACTCAGACACTTTCTATGGTTCTGCTTTGAGGGCCAAGTCTTTCAGTACAAAATCCTCCCCTTCGGCCTTGTCCTCTCTCCTCGCACCTTCTCGAAGGTGGTTCATGCTGGCCTCGCCCCTCTACGCTGTGCAGGCATGCTGATCCTGGACTACCTGGACGACTGGCTCTTGTTAGCCAAGTCCAGAGACCAGTTGATCACCCAGAGGGATATGGTCTTGGCCCACATATCGCAGACTGGTTGGGGCGCCATGTGCGGTTCCCATTGAGCGTCCCGCGCCTCGATGGCACGAGCTAGCTGCAGTGAGACTGGCCCTGCGGCACTTCTGCCCGCTCCTACACCTATGTCACGTACTTGTCAGGATGAATCGTGGCTGGATTCAGGTACCCTCAGCTGGATCTTTGGTCTCTAGACGTACGGCATATCCAGCCACAGTGGACCCCCTGCCTCTTCCACCTGTGGTGATGAGGACATTAGAGCTCGCGTTAGCCCCCTCTACGAGGTTGTGCTATGTGGCGAAATGGGGTTGGTTCGTCGAATGGTGTTCTTACCACTGGGAAGACCCCAGGACTTGTCCTATCAGGGTCGTGTTGACCTTCCTCCAGGAAGGGTTCGACTGTCCACTTCGTCCCTTAAGGTCTACGCTTCAGCAACATCCTTCTTCCACCTACGGGTAGAAGGGAAATCGATTGGCAGCCACGAACTGTCTTTGAGATTTCTAGGCCCCCCTCTGTACCCTCTTGGGACCTCTCCATCGCTCTACATAGGCTAAGGATGCTCAAGGAGCCTCTGGCCTTCGCAGAACCTTGGTACCCCTCCGTCACCCTACATGGCCTAGGGATGTCCCCTTTCGAGTCTCTATCCTTTACAGATCTGTGCGTCACTTAAGAAGACACTGCTGCTGGCCTTGGCGTCGCTCAGGGTTTGAGATCTCCGGGCCCTGTCTGCTGACGAAACCTGCCTGGAATACGGCAGTGCTGAGGCACAGTTGGGGGAAATATCCATGGTAGAATATCCCCATGGGTCTGTCGAACATCTGTCGAACTACCTCATCACCAACTCAAACTCCGATGAGGGCTCTGGTCTGTGTTCCTAGGAACGCCTGCAGGTTCCTAGTCCTACGGAAAGGAACCTTTTTTCACGACTCCCACAAGGTAGATCAGTGAACTTTATCCTCCCCCCACGCGCTATCTGACTGAGTGGAGCAGTAACTTTTGTAATCCCGTTCCCTAAAGGAGGGAACACAGACGATCCCCGGCCATGCAGTCTCAAGTCGCTGATCTGTGGTACCGTGAGGTAAGTGGGTTCGGCTTCTCGGAAGAAGCAGAATCAGTTTATGAGCAAGCGCTCCTCTTATAGTGTCTGATTGCTAATCATCTACACTCGCAAATCAATTTGCCTGTTGAAAATTCTGTACCATCCCTCCCAAGTTCGGTAAGTCCCATAGTTGAAACTTTGACGTCGTCTGCGTTCCCTCCTTCACGGAACGGGGGTTACGAAAGTAACCTAGATGTTCCCAATATAATTTTTCTCATGGTCAACATTGAGCTTCTGCAGAGAGGATACAGAAGATCTTTGAGAGTTTAGCTCTATTCGATTCCCTGAAAGTTAACAGAACGTTAATAAATGTTCAACTGAGGACCAAGAGAGAATGTTCTGCTACTGTCCCAAAGGTTTCCATGTAACGCTCTTATGTTTCATGAAGCAAACAAATGTTTACTTTCAGTCGGTCCCGGAGACGTTAGTTGGGATAAGACCGACTGAATGGGAGCAAATCCCCGTGAGAGCGACTGACCGAACTATATTATTGTTTATAATATAGACCCTTCGTTGCTCCCAGCAGCGCTTCATATGTTTCGGAGGCCAGCGTCGGGATTACGCAGTCTCCAAGCAACGGCCTGCCCACTGGCTAGTGGAAGCTATTCGCCTTGCTTATGAGGTGTGTGAGGTTCCCTGCCCTCTCCATCTCAGGGCCCACTCCACTCGCAGCATTGCTGCTTCGTGGGCGTTGGCCAGAGGGGTCTCACTCACTGACATATGTAGAGCTGCGGGCTGGTCTACACCTAACACTTTATTCAGGTTTTACAACCTTGACATTGGCTCTGTTCCCTCTGCAGTCCTGAGCGGTGGCAGTCACCCTTAGGGAACAGAGCAGGTGTACGCTTGTAGTACTCTCCCTATCGTAGAAGTACATCTCTCATGAGTCCCTGAGAAGCCCCAGAAGGAGTCACCCCTCGATGCGATCTCCGCCACTCCTCCCTGCGGGTCGAGGGGTGACTCCTTCTGGTCGTCTTGCCTCAACCGAGGACAGCTAACGCTCTCAGTCTTGGACGACTTTCCCGTCAATGATAATTCCGGGCAGAGGCAGAAGGAGTTCCCATTCAGGTAACCTCGGCCTTATACTAACCTCTTTTTGTCGTTTAGTGCCAGCCTGTTTGGATGGACTTCGGGCATGGCCCTTTACAGAGGCTACAATTCAGTCTGTCTTATCCCGACTAACGTCTCTGGGACCGACTGAAAGGGAACGTCTAGGTTACTTGCATAACCCCACGTTCCCTGAATAGGGAACAGAGATGTTACCCTTCTGCCATGTCCTAGAAGTCATGGATCTGAGGTGCCGGGAGGTAAGTAGGTCCGGCTCCTCTGAAAATTCCATACTGAGCGTAGGTCATGCCCGTTAATATGTTCGGTCAGTCCCTCCTAAGGGTGATTCGCTCCCATTCAGTCGGTCTTATCCCAACTAACGTCTCCGTTCCCTATTCAGGGAAAGTGGGGTTACGCAAGTAACCTAGATGTTATCTTATATCTACATCACTTTCATTGTCCGAACAGAAGATTTCAGGGATGTTCTAAATGTTCTGAAAAGGTTCAGGATTTCATCATCTGTAGAAAGCTTTTAGAGAATATTCGGAATGAACGTCACCTTCTACCTGCTAATAACGTCTATGTGTTAGGGTCACTTTTTATTATTTTCTACCTTTTTTCCCCAGTATTTCTATATGTGGATTAACAGAGAGAGGTTTTGCTGCTCTGGGATCAGCTCTGAGATCAAACCCCTCACACCTGAGAGTACTGAATCTGAGCCTGAATAATCCTGGAGATTCAGGACTGAAGCTGCTGTCTGATCTACTGAAGGATCCTCGCTGTCACCTCGAGAAACTACAGTGAGTTCATTATTGTAATAATTATATAATATTTACTGTGTTTCACGAGAGAGAGAGAGAGAGAGAGAGAAAGGGAAAGAGAGAGAGATTTTTATTTTTATAGTGTGACGTCGTGCTGTGCTTCTGGGTCCTGGCTCTCCACTCTCTCATTGACAGACGATAGTAGAAGCTGCTGAAACTTTGATCATTATTAAACCAAAAACACTTGAAATCAGTTTTAAATCAAGCAAAACATTATGTGAAGATGCGAATAATTTGTCGTAATAAAGGTTAGAGTTAAAGTTTCCTAAAAGAAATAACGTTTATAAAGTGGAATGAATTGTTGTGTAGCACAAGTTCGAGGAGAAACCCTCGTGAGAAACAACGGTCTCTTACCTTTAGCTTTCATTTCAGAAAAGCAGTTTCCACTTTATTAACGTAATTTATACATTTATTCCAATTTAGTAAAACTGAGTTTATTTACAGAGACACAACACAGTAGTGCTGAGCGATTAATCGAAAACGAATCGTAATCGACATTCGGAAGCTATAATCGATCAAATTCACTTTGAAAACACAATGGCATAAATAAATCTTTTCTCTTTGTCTGAAGGCTGTGGAACTGCGAGATTGAAGTGGAAGGTTTTGGTGCTCTGGGATCAGCTCTGAGATCAAACCCCTCACACCTGAGAGAACTGGATCTGAGCGATAATAATCCTGGAGATTCAGGAGTGAAGCTGCTCTCTGATCTACTGAAGGATCCTCGCCTCCACCTCGAGAAACTACAGTGAGTTCATTATTGTAATAATTCATATAATATTTACTAAAGAGAGAGAAAGAGAGAGAAACTTTGTGATTTTAAAATTCCATTTATTGACAAATTATTTTAATGAATATTCACATGTAAATAAATTAAAGAAACTTTCATTGTCACATTAATAAACTCCAGTGAAACAATAAGCCTGCGATGGACTGGCGACCTGTCCAGGGTGCACCCCTGCCTCTCGCCCAATGTGTGCTGGAGATAGGCACCGACAGACCCCCGTGACCCCGAAAGGGAAGAAGCGGGTATGAAAATGAATGAATGAATGAATAAATGAATGAAATAATAAGCGTGGAGCTTATCGACAGAAACAAGAGCGTCCTTCACAGCCGTCTCCGTTTAAAACTCTCTAAATTATCAATGTGTTTATTGTAAGTTTAATTGTGATTGGAGCAAATTCTTAAACCAATGAACAGCACAGAAATCTTTGTTTAAATTCTGGTCCTGATGAGATTTCCAGAGAATCAACTTTGCTTCTCTCAGAATAAAATTATCAAGCATACATTGTTTTTAACCAGTTAACACCCACCGTCCCGCCGACACGTACAGAAAGATCGCATAATTGCACCCACTATTTTTAAGCAAAATTGGACAAACTATACATCATTTGAAAGCTGAATTTCTCATGTTTCAGGCGTTATAAAGCATTATAGGTTTAACACACCACAGTGTCAACAGTTAGTCAGTTTGTGTAAAGAGTCCTAACAAAGCAAAATCGCGATGCTTACCTTTTAGGATGTCTCTACGGGTACAAAGTCAATGAATCTGCAAGTTTCTTATACCATTGTACTCGTAACAGTCCAACGAATAAAATGCATCCAAGCTGGTACTCCAAAAACGGGTTTACCACGAGACATTAAAAGCACAACAATTCACTTTTCGTTTGCTACAGAACAAAAAAAAGTCTGCGATTCATCCGGTTGTTTTTGCATCCATTTTAGAATAAAGGCGTCAAGCAAGGTAGGTTTCAATTCACTAGAGCCTCGTGAACACATTGAGACTACCTTTGCAGGTCAGTGACCAGAATTGACCAATCAGCAAGCCAGTAAACAAGACTTGGTCAGCCTTTGAAAGCGAAGGCCAATGTCTGTCTTTTTTTTCACACGTGTGAACAGCCAACTAATCACGGTTAAACTTTAAGCAGATTGACGGGTCATTTAGCCAATGAGATGAGCTTTCCAGTGATGTATTGATTGTCACAATTCTCTCCAGCAAAGCTACAGTAATTTTGATGCGTAAATGGAGGAAGTGTCTCTAGAGCCTGAGCGTAACACGTGAAGACGCACAGAGCGCATCATACAGACGCTGTTTATTGACATTATTTGTACATAATTTTGATGCAATGGCCTCAAAGAAGACTTTTTCGCGTATCGAGGACATTCTTGAAGAAATTCAGCGTCCATCCAGCGATGATGAACGAGACAAACTTCTGCAGAGTTCAGAAGAAAGTGATGTCTGCGTTGACTTCGTGAAAGAGCGTTGTTTTGAAGGAATGGTTCCTGAAGCTGATCGGTAAGATATGAAATGTTTATTTATGTCGGCTTTGGTGATAAAAGTAAAGTTATGTTATATTATAATTACACCACAACTAACAGTAATGGACAACAACAACAATAATAATAATAATAAGCTGACAACAATCCCATTCAAAAGTTTGTTTCTAGTTGAATAACACTGTATAAACTCCACTTCAGATACTAAGTCAAGTTTCTATATTTTTACATAACTGCATACCTATAGTTTCATGTTGTTGTTATATAAGTATGTTTTTAAATGGACAGTTTTGTTTTATACTACTTTTTTCTGTTTTATAGTGAGTCTTCATCTTCGACTGGGAACCTGAATCTAAATAACAAAAGAAGCCAAACCCTGCAGATTCACACCTCCAATCCCCACATTCACCTCTCCAGATGGGCCATAAAGACAATGACCCAGTGTGGCACACAGAAAATGGCCTGTAACGTTGACCTTTCAATATGGGCCTGCACAACTATTGTTTCATATTGTTCTATATATTTATGTATACACTTTTTTTGCCTTTTCTTTAAAAAAACAAAAACATTTTTGGAGTAGTTTATGTAGTGGTATTGATTTGTATTTAAAAAATGGTAATTTACATCAATTTGTTCATTTGGTTACCAAAGTGCCACTTTGGTGCCAAATGGTGCCAATGGTGTCCGCCTAGATATTGTCTTATAAAATTATCTCTAGAAAACACATGTTTAACTTTATTTTGACAGATTTTGGCCATGTATTAGTCAACAGTTGTGGCTTCTATTCAGTGTTGTCCACCAGGGACTCAAGCATTCACTTATTTTATAAAAATTTAGGCAAAGATAATTTCAACAATTTCTACAAAGTTTGTGAACTTACAACTTTAGTTTTGTTTAAGGTACCCAGTTCCTTACTTTTTCCTGATAAACTAGAAAGGGTTACCTTTTAAATGACACCAAGGACATTAATTTAACTCTTAAAATGTGAGAGTTACAGCCATTTTAATTTGGGTATGCCTTTTTCGGACAAATTCTCCAAAAGAGGGGTGGGTGTTAAGGGGTTAAAAGAGAATGGGATCATTGTTGATGAAAACGCATCACTGTATCTCACTGTAACCTGTCTGTCTCGAGTGATTTCCTCCTGATTCTCTGTTCTTTGCTCCACTGAGTTTATTGTTTTCAGTTTAGTTTAGAATCTCTCTTTTGGGGTTCTTCAGGTTTTCCCTCTTTGGGTCCTTTGTTTTTTTGTTTGTTTTTGTGTTTTGTTTTTTCTAATAATCCTTTAAAATGAAATCCTTTATTTCCTGCGTCTGGGTTTAGAAAAACCTATCGTTCCAAACATTAATTACAGCAGAGAATATTAATGAATCTTTTCTCTTTGTCTGAAGGCTGCGTGACTGCAGGATTGCAGAGGAAGGTTTTGCTGCTCTGGGATCAGCTCTGAGATCAAACCCCTCACACCTGAGAGAACTGAATCTGAGCGAGAATTATCCTGGAGATTCAGGAGTGAAAGAGCTCTCTGATCTACTGAAGGATCCTCGCTGTCTCCTCGAGAAACTACAGTGAGTTCATTATTGTAATAATTAATGTAATTTACGAGAGAGAGAGAGAGAGAGAGAGAGAGAGAGAGATGTCATTTTTCACTGTAATTACATATTTTCACATTTTAAACAAACTTAAAAACAAACCACACTTTTCCTCTTCAGTAACTCTATAATTCTGATATTTTATATAATTATAAAAAATCAGAGTTATAATTATATAATTATATATTATATAATTACAATTCTGATAATTCTCTTCTTTAGTAAAATCAACTTATTCTATTTTCTAAAGTTCATTTGATTCCAGTTGATCGGAGTTAAAATGTTTCAGAAAGTGCTTCTCATCAGGATTCAAATGCTCTCTGAAAAAGATTCACAAGTCTCGGTGAATCCAGGACACGCCTCACTCTCACCATTCCTTCTTTTATTAAGCAAACCAGACACTGTCCATTTACTGACATCCAGCCTTCTTCCTTTTACTACCGGTTCCTCCAAGAACCAAAGATGAGAGAACATCGATTCATTTCTGTCCCGTCGAGAACGAGAATCCATGTTTTAAAAACACTCCGATAGAACAAGCAGAGACTCCTCAGGTCTCCAAAAAGGAGTCCAAAAAGGTTCTAATTCAATCCAAGTCCTCCTCCTTGTCCAAAGATGAGGTCGATTCCATCAATCCACACAGTTCTTTTGCCAAACAAAACCTTCTGATTGCAGAAGAATCTAAAAGTGTTTTCCACTTTCTAAATGAACTAATCCTTGTCTACCATCGTCTCTAGAGAAACACATTGTTGTTTCTAGTGCAGCCCTTTCTAAAAGAAATGTACCATTTGTGATTGAATGTTTAACCTCTTAAGCCCGAGAGACCCCGGTACCGGGGACTTGCCCTCTTGTGCGTTATATTTTTGCTCATAGCTCACTAAAACTGAGAATAACCCACACATATTAAATACTGTTGTGCTCAGCGGAAACTCCTCCAAAAATCTAATTCAATTTCATATCCGTGAACCACAGCTGGAATGCCATGCAAATAAACAACAACATATCCGGAGTATAATTCATGACCAAGTTTTTGTTTATGTGCGATATGTATTCACAATATAAACGCAAACACCAAAACCATGGCATCAAATGAAAGCTAAAAACCAGCTGAATCCAGCGATATGCAACTCCTTTACATTGCTGAAGTATTTCAGAGCAGGGAGCGAAAGTTCCCCCCAAAAAAAACAGTAAAAACAAAGCAAGCATGTAAATCTTGTCTTACCTTTGCCGTTTTTTCAACAAAAGTTATTTCCATAGCGATAAAAGTCTGTTTGTTGTTTTATCCGGTTGATAGTTTCTCGGAAACTCCATTTTGGCTCTTTTCTGTAGCTCTGTGCTCGTAATAACATGACCAAATATGGAAACACTCCCCGTGCGTAAAAGCAGCCCTCTCCACGCTCCGTGTCCTGTCAGTCTCAAAATGGTGGATATCATTGGATTGTACAGATTCAAAGCTTTTCAACGAGGTATAGAGCTCCCGGATTGGACAGATGGTCGGGGGGTAGGGACACGCGGAAGCTCGAATGTTGAAAGCACCTGTGAATGGGACGTTACGCAAAGCGCAGGAAGACAGCGTAAAGGGGCTTCCACCCCCCTTTTACAGCGTTTCTTTAGGAGGTTTTTTGCTGAAATCATGTCCCGTAAGCAAGAAAAGAAGACCATTAACGTAGTGGAAGCTTTGGACAAGATTTTTTCCATATTTCAATTATTGTGCCAAATTGTGCCAAACTGTGCCAACATGGATTACGCCTGAACTTTGTTCAATCAAAACCTGTACAGAATATTAGTTTCTTGTAGTATAAACACCAAACTTGCTACAGATGTCCTTCACATGTAGTGGTTACAATTGATTGTGTTTATTTGCTTCGTTACAAGTAAAATAAGGAGATATTAGAGGAAACATCGTTTTTTTTTTTGGGCGGAGTTCATTTCTTGGCCAGTTCAACATCATTTACTCTTACCCAGTGTTCTTGACTGTCAAATTAACTCATCCACACCACCCCGCCAAGAACCCATCTTCATTTTGATACCAAGATTTGCAGTTTAGACCTTGTAAAAGCTGAGAAATGCCTTATAAAGTGAAGGTATAGGATTTTCGGAAAATAGGCCTTAGGGCTTAAGAGGTTAAGATCAAACCTGCAGGAGGTTCAGGAACAACCAACCGATGGCACAGAGTTGAAGATACTCAGTTTAGAATTAATGCACGTCCTCTAAACAACATATTAGGAAGCAACGTCTTCCACTTCTTTAACGTTCCTTCTGCTTGATCTGTGACACCTTTACAGTTCTTCTTCACAAAATCCTCATCACATAGAAAGACTTTTAGGACCTGGCAAGTCCACCCTCGAGTCCACCCTCGAACTTCTAGCGAAGCACATTTTTCCCGATTTACTTCAGAAGAGGAAATTTTCCCATAGATTTCCACCACTTCCTGTGCTCTTCTGACATCATCCTCCGCTTTTACCATCACCAGAACATGGTTTGCAGATAATACACTTTATTTTTCACAAACTCTGGAAATCCTTCTAAAACATTTCTTAAATTACATAAAATCCTGTATAACTTCCCAGACATTGTACAACCTTTTCTAATTCCCCTTTTATAGAGAGACTTAAGCCATCATTGACCTTCACCACACTTTTAATGTCACCGTACATAGGGGTGTAACGGTATGCTAAAATCGTATTCGGTTCGGTACAGTGTCTTGGAGAGTTCGGTTTGGTTCATTCGGTTCGGTACAAAACAATGAGAACTTACATATTCTTTATTTTGAAAAGCTGCCAATACACAGTAGAATTCTTGCATAAAATAAATAAAAGTGACACATTTGGGTGATATTTTAAATAAATTGCACTCTTTATAAAGAAAAACACATTTTTTTAAATAAAAAATGAAATACTGCAACTATTTAGGATAGTTAGGATAGATTGCCTATCCACATTTTCTGAAGAGAGCATATATCTGGTTATAATATCTCCAGCAGTAGAAAATGTTAGATGTGTTGCCTGCCCGATCTCCGTGGAACAATGTCGGCATACAACTTTAAATTTATCCACTCGTCTATCCCCGTTATGTATTTTAACAGAGAAGCCAAAGTGTTCTCAAACACGAGACCGTAGTGAGGTGAGCGGGTCTTCAAGCTCTGGCTTCCCTTTCGCTTTTGCCATGTAATTTTCCTTCTCGCGCTCGTGCGAGTCACTCAATAGCGTCTGTGCGGAAACTATCTCCGTGCAACAATGTCGGCATACAACTTGAAATTTATCCACTCGTCTATCCCCGTTATGTCTTTTAACAGAGAAGTGAAAGTGTTCTCAAACACGAGACCGCAGTGAGGTGAGAGGGTCTTCAAGCTCTGGCTTCTCTTTCGCTTTTGATATGATTCTCGTGCTCGTCAGTCAATAGCGTCCGTGCGGAAACTCGCCTAGGAACATTGTTGCGCTGCGCTTAATATCGCGCTGATAATACATTTATATCATTTAATAAAAATACAGAATACCGAAACGGTACGCAAGTGTCCCGAACCGAACAGGCCGTACCGAAACGGTTCAATACATACCGTGAAC
>SRMA01027269.1:46754-123416 GCA_007224835.1 Danionella cerebrum | reverse complement strand
TTGTCTGAGAGAGGAGGTCCAGGTAAACTTCGATCGTACTGGGAACAACAGATCCATCGAGTAATTGAAAGGATACAGGATAGCCCAGTATATCGGATTCAAGCCGAAACAGGTGACCAAAACCCCCGGGTGTTGCATCGCAATCTACTCCTTCCTGTCAGTGACTTACCAATGAGTTTGGAGGAAAGGGAGGGTGGTCCTGGAAAGAAGTCGCGGAGACCGAAATGCACGATGCAACGCAGAGAGAGTGTTGAATCAGATCTCAGCACTTCAGATGATGAGCAAGACTGTTCCTATCACCTTCGACCTTTACCTGTATATGAGAGAAAAACTGTCAGACACCACTTACCTGAACCAAAGTCTCATCATGAGTTGAGAGCGGTGGCCCCGGAGTATCAACCTCTTTGTCGACCTGCAGAGTCTGAGGAGATCATACCATCGTTAGATTCACCAACACCGACTGAGAACATTTCGGCAGATTTGCATGATAGACCCTCCCCAGTTGTGGAGAGACAGGAGTTGCACCGGAATGAAAGAGTGGAGAATGGAGTTTCTAACCAGTCAGACACAAATGCCACCAATGGTCCAGCGTTAACGCATGACAGTCACCAAGAAGTGAGGAGATCTACGAGGCATGTCAAGCCCAGAAATCTTCTTATGTATGATCAATTGGGAATACCTTCTTACCATCCTTGGAGTTTAGGAGCAAATGCTATATGTGGAGCTCTTTATCCAATGCCCGTGATACCAGTGACTCCCGAAATGGGTTATTACGCTCATCCACCTGTGGTATGGATTTATTGATGAACGTCAGTACATGGAAAATAAGCAGAGTACTAACTGACGTAATAGTTTGACTAATGACTGTTAAAACAAGAAACTTGATAGCAGTCATCTACTGATTGGGTAGTAGTAAACCGTAGGAAATACAAATAGATCGGGATTTATTCAATCTTCTGATGCTCTACCGTCTGGTAGTTTGTTATCCTAGATGTCAGGAGACATCTCATTAAAGCGGGGGAGAGTGTGACGGATAGAGAGAAGAAGATTCGTTCTTATTCATTTAAAAGGATTACCCCCCACTTACAAATTTTTTTTGTTTGTTTAGTATTTTATTTTGTGTTTATCACTATTATCTTAGGAGTTAATAGAAGCGTTCATGCAGTTCATGACCAAACCTGTAGAGGGTAGTGGGGCGCTAATAAGGAGATCAACAGCTTGAGTTCCGGGTCACATTAAAAACGAACTCAAGCAAGACAATAACGTGTCTGTCTCCTTATCACATACAGGTATGAGTATAAACTCCTTTTATAAAGTGTTTAGTGTTAATCATCGGTGAATAGCGTTATGAGAAATGTTAATAAGAATGTTGATCGTGTTTTGGTATCAGAATTCTATTTTTATGTTCCAAAGTATCGTAGATTGTATCTGCTAACTCGTGTTAGCAAAGGTTATCAATGAGTAACGGAGAGATGACGCACGTGGAATCCCTGTGATATTAGATCGCTCATTAAAGACAGTAATGTATGGTAATTCCGTTGAATACATACACTTTCATCTGTATTTTCATGGACATTTAAAACATGATATGCACGGTTTCTAAATGTTTATGTCATGATAAAGGGTTGGAAGTGGAATTGTGTGAATATTAATAAGATGGAAAGTCGTGATGGAGGTGAAGTGTCATTGAGTTAATAGTGTAAATATGTTCATTAGTTGAGATGATGGAAAAGGGATGCTTTTCTCAAGTACAGTAATTTACAGCATCGTTTCAGTGATACCTTGTGTTGAAATATGTCTGATATCTGTATCTATTCTTTGTGTTAATACAGTATTACTTTCATTTCTCAACTTATTTCTAATCTAATTTTATGTGTATGTATGTTCGTCTGGTTGTTCTGCTTCTGCAGTTATCTATCAGAGAGAGCTAGTTTTGGATTGAGACACCCGAGCATTTTTTTAAATTTTTATTAAACCTCGTTTATTTCATTGTTAATTCATGTTTTCTCATAGACAAAGTATATTGTGTTTACATAAAATTGAGTATCCTCTTGGTCACATTAAAAACGAACTCAAGCAAGGCAGTAACGTGTCTGTCTCCTTATCACATACAGGTTCCATTGCCTGTGTGTGAGTTGACTTGTACCGGCGCAGATTCCCCTAGGTCTGAGGCCGGTAACATATAGGTAACCTAGACATTCCCTTACAGTTGAAACGCAGACTATGTCGAAGTTTCGACTATGGGAACCCCTGAAAAAGGCCATGCCTCAAGCCCATCCAGTCAGTTCGACTCTAAACTGTGAAGGTTAGGTGTTAGCCAGGCACCCTACTGGGATTCTCATTCTACCCCTTAGCCCAGAATAAATCTATTGCGAGGAAGTCACATAGTGCTGTTACAGCATGGCGACCAGAAGCATTGCACCTCTGATGTGGAACAGAGGTGCGCGGAGACAGCATCGAGACCTGAAAAGTGCTTCCCGCGAGTACATGTTTCCCAGACCAACAGGAGGGGGAAAACGAAAGCTATCGTTCTGCACCACAAGGGGGGGGGGGGGTACAAAAGGGGTTTGTATAGACTACACAGACTGGGCCACCCAAGAGGGGGCGTCCCAAAGTCCGGACCCGATTTCTGTAGGGGTCAGGCCCGGCGGCAAAACCTTAGTACCAGAACCTAGCAAAGCTGACTGCTCCGCTCAGTCAGATGACGCGTGGGGGGAGGATAGAGTTCACCGAACCACCGTAAAGGAAGTCGTTAAAGAAGGGGTTCACCGAACTACCATCAGGAAGTTGTGAATAAAAGGGTCTGCAGGTGCAGCACATCCAAATCCGGTCCTGACCAAGCTTTGCAGTTGGTGATGAGGGAATGTTCGACAGGCTTTGCAGTTGGTGATGAGGGAATGTTCGACAGACCCATGGGAATGTGCATCCATGGGTATTGCCCCCAACTGTGCCTCCAGATCAGCTGCCACCACTCAGCACTGTGGAGGGCACAGCACCTACATCAAGGCAGTAGTGCCTGATAAGGGTTTGGGGTGCCGACCAGCCTGCAGCTCTACAAATGTCGGCGAGTGAGACCCCCTTAGCAAATGTCTATGAAGCGGCGATGCCACGGTTGGAATGGGCCCTCAGCTTAGCTAGAGGGCAGGGTACACACTCGCCTGTGTGACAGGACAGATATTATCCAACATCCCTCTGCCTGTGCACGGATCATTTGTGGCGGCTCTGCACTGCTGAGTGACTGCTGTGCGAGCCAATCAGCAGTAAGGGGGGCTTGCTGACAGCATTTGAGTGACGGTCCTTACCGGAAATTAGAAGCTTCCTGCTGATTACCCAAGGTCTGTTTAGGCCAATCAGGGATGGTAGGTGCTGGTTTCGATACAATTCCGATGTTCGCCTTACTGAAGGGATTGCTAATTTTAGGGTGCTGTGAGGTTAATGCAGGAGCTGGGTTTACTCCTCGGGTGGCTGCATACGATCTCGGTAGGTTATTTATATGTGAGCGTCCCGATCCCTTAAACGCTGTACTTAGCGGCTTGTAGCTCAGATGTTCCTTTTTGCATCTTTTAACTTTAGAGAGATCAATGAGCGTACGCTCATATTTATTAAGGAGCATTTTGGGATAATCCCTCTGTGAGTTGCGTTGTGCTTTCTAATGAACAGTATCCATGATGTATGGTAATAGTGCTTTGTTGTGCATTTACGGATATTGTCCTCACCCTCTCTACCCTGCGTTTACTTTAACTTTTACTCTGCTTCAGTCGCCTTCGTTTGAGAGCAATGTACACTGCGATCTCCCTACGGAGTTGACCGAGCTGTTCTAAGACCTTGCTGCACGACTGTTAAACTCTACAGCTTCCAAGATCTCTACACGAGCTGACGGGTTCACGGGCTCACCGAGAACCTTTCCACTACTGCACTGAACTAAGGAAACTAGGATTGTGCTTCATCTTTCTCTGGTCAACACCGGACCGGACGTATTGCACCCTGTTGCTATTGCAACCAAGCGTTTTAGCAAAGTGTGTGTGTGTGTGTGTGTGTGTGTGTGTGTGTGTGTGCGTGCGTGCGTGTGTGTGTGTTTTAACGTGTGTTTGAGGCTTACTCTTTGAGGCGGTCTCATCCAATCAGATGGCAGTTCTTGAAAGTTCCTCCTTGAGGGAGGTTCTGTCCAATCAACAACAGTTTAAGACAAACTCAAATCCCGCTAACATGGAACAAAGAGAAGCTTGAATAGTTAAATAATTCTGTAGTTATTCTATAGCATTTAATAACTAATCAAAAGCAAAACTTCATCAGAACAAAGTGGGAAAACCATCATTCACACACACATCCATACATTACTATGAATACTTCTGTTACTTGATGTGAAGAGGTTACATTTAAAAGGTTCCTACATGATTCATCTCATACAACTACAAGTCCAATGGTTATCTGTTTACATGAAGCCACGTGGTTGTGGGTCATTTTGTATTGTTTGATTCATTGTTCATTAGTTGTTCATTTAAATGATCCTGAGTTGAAGGCAGTGGGTGAGCAGGGTGAGATCAACATGTGGTCAAACAGGATGTCTGATGGGCTGTTGTAAAACTTAATGGATTCGTTGTGAGTTCATTAAGACGTGTTAGGAGGGAGATAATAAACAGTTGTCCTTTGACCTCTTGCACCTAGCACGGCTTGGGTTTTGGGGTCGGATCTAGTTTAATAGTCACATCTGGATCATAAAGCATTGTAATCTGGACTAGCGATCAGTCACGAGGTCCTTGGGGAGTAGCTACCTCCCCAAGAAGAATCCCTGAAGTTTGACTCAGTTGTGGCCTCTAGATCCCAAGTCCGTTTTTGGGGTTGCCTGCATTATCTGGCCTTAGGAATTATCCTTACATATGACAGGTCCCAGGGTCTTCCCGGTGGGAAGCACACCAGTTGACGAACCGACCCCACTTCCCAGCGTAGTATGCTTTAATGGAGGTCGCTACCGCGTGTTTGAGAGTCCTCACCACTGCCGGTGGAAGAGGCAGGGGGTCCAACGCGGACAGATATGCCATACATGGAGGGACCAGAGATCCGGCCGCTGGTGCCTGGATCGGCAAGGGAGGGACAATCATAAGTGATGAGAGTTCTGTGAACCATGCTTTGTTGGGTCATTAGGGTGCAACAAGAAGCAACTTGTGCTCGTCCTCCCGGGCCTTGCACAGAACCTCTGCTAGAAGGCTCACTGGGATAACGTGTAGAGGTGTTTCTTCCTGGGCCAGCGATGTGCCAGCACGTCTACCCCGAGAGGAGCCAGGGATAGGGAGTAAAAAAAGCTGGCAGTGGGTGTTCTCCTGGGAGGCAAACAGATCTACGTGTGCCACCCCGAATTTGTCCCAAATCTGCTGGACGGCCAGGGGGTGGAGACGCCATTCCCTTGCGGCGGGTTTGAACCTCGACAGCGAGTCCGCAATCTTGTTCAAAGCCGGGGATGTGAACAGCCCTGAGTGACAACAGTCTGCTCTGACTCCACAGGAGCAGTCGTTGGGCGAGGTAGTGCAGGTGGCACGAGCGAACCCCTCTTTGGGAGTTGGTGTACGCAACCACCGGCGTGCTGTCCGTCCTGACAAGCATGTGATGCTGAAGCGGGAGCGGGCAAAAGCACGAGACGGTTGATATGCCATCGAGATTGCAGATACCGGACTCTCGATGGGAACCACACATTGCGCCACCAGCCTGTCAGGGAGCCGTCTGTAGTGACTAGCAGGCGATGAGGAGTCCTGCCCACGCGGACTCCAGCTAGTTGGCTCTTTTCCCAGTTGACCTGCAACCCCAGGCGCAACATATGCGCCAAGACAATGTCCCTCTGAGTGATCAACTGGTCCCTGGACCCGGCTAGCAACAGCCAGTCCTCCAGGTAGTCCAAGATCCATATGCATGTCTGGCATAGCGGGGCGAGAGCAGCCCGTATGACCTTCAAGAAGGTGCACGGGGAGAGGGCCAGTCGGATTGTCCGGAGGACCCATTGACTGACACTGGGAAGCTTCCGCCAGGCTCCCAGGTATGCTTTCAGGTGTCCTACTTACGTAGGTGCCGATGAAGGCGGGGCCGCACGGATGCGTACTTGGTGGTGGAATCACCAGGGCTAGGCCCTGGGTACTGGAAGGTGGCACTGCGGGGGCTTCTGCCGCCATGTCCACCGACCGGGCCAACGGAGCTCGCGCCTGTGTCGGGGGCTTTGTCAAGGTATAAGGAAGAGGTATCCCAGACACGTTGGCAAGTGAGACCGTTATTCTTGGGACAATTGCTGAGTCTTTCTTTGACACAAGAAGTGCTGCCATCCCGAAGGAAGGGTGTGGTGGCCTCCCCCACCTCCAGGGGGAGTCGGGTCAATGGTGAGACCCTGAAAGATCTTGCATCTTCCCAAGTTGTCAACCTCAGGGGCGCTTCTTACGAGAAGCTTCCGAGAACCCTCTGAGCCATACAGGGGTCTTTCTCGGGCTCTTGGCCGGAGGTTTAGACCGTGGTGAAGGGCACTCTCTCTGGCGTCTAGCAGTGCTGCCTGATCGTGGAGACCTTCAATGCGAAGTCGTCCATGGTGACGCCAAAGAGACCATCGGGTGAAATAGGCGCATCGAGGAACCTGTTATAGTCCTCGGTTAGCAACGACGCCTGTTCCAACCACAGATGGCGTTCCTGGACGACTAGCGTGGACATCATGTGACCGATGCTCTGCGCTGCAGATTTCATGGCCCAGAGGGCGAGATCCGTAGCCGAGCGTAAGTCCTGTAAGGACTCGAGGCCGCCACCACTCTGGTGCATGTCACGGAGGGGACCTGGAAGGTCCCCATGGCACCCATTAGGGAAGTGAGTGCAAGGGAAGCGATTGGTCATCCCGTTCGGTCGCTTACGTCAATGGCGAGAGGGATCATGGTTCGCGGAACCATGAGATGATTTTTTCGCGCCCCCTAGATGATTTTTGCCGCACCCTAATCGCCGCCCGCATCGACCGGGGGCTCCCGAAGGTTCGCCGAGGGAAGTCGCCGAGCGCCTGGGGCCCCCGGCGGCCCCGGGGCCGGGGTTCAAAGTTTTGGGTTTTCTGCCGCAGTACAGCAGTGATCCACCAGAGCACGCCCCCCGTGGGGGTCATTCGGGGGGCGGGGCCTGTCCACGAACCATGACTTCATCCCCCCGTGTTGAATTCGATGCGATATGGTAATCGGAGCCCCCGGTGGCCATCGGGATGCGAAATCTCGTCCACGGACCATGAAAACCTCCCGCGTGCAATGACTTTGAATGGGTCCTCGGGGTCAGCGCTTCCCCATTGGCTGTCGGGTCCGCTGACCACTCGGGGTGGGCGGGGCTGTCCAAGAACCATGACTCCATCCCACGCACGATGACTTTGAATGGGTTTTCGGGTCGACGGTCCCTGAGTGGTCGGCGATGGGTCAGGTGACCCCCGGGGGGGGCGGGGCTGTCCACGAACCATGACTTCATCCCACGTACAATGACTTTGAATGGGTTTTTGGGTCGATGGTCCCTGAGTGGTCGGCGATGGGTCAGGTGACCCCCGGGGGGGGCGGGGCTGTCCACGAACCATGACTTCATCCCACGTACAATGACTTTAAATGGGTTTTTGGGTCGATGGTCCCTGAGTGGTCGGCAATGGGTCAGGTGACCCCCGGGGGGCGGGGCTGTCCACGAACCATGACTTCATCCCACGTACAATGACTTTGAATGGGGTTTTGAGTCAATGGTCCCCAATGGGTCGGTGGGCGGTCGGGTGGGCGGGGCTGTCCACGAACCATGACTCCATCCCACGTACAATGACTTTGAATGGGTTTTTGGGTCGACGGCCCCCGAGTGGTCAGCAATGGGTGTGGGGGTGGAGCCTGTCCACGAACCATGATTCCTCCCACGTACAGTGACTTTTTTCCCAAAACTCTTCCATGACCCCGTCGGTGGATGTGGATGCGCGGAACCAGTGGTTAGGGTGCCCATTCCTTCGGGAACCGCCCCTAATTGGCAAATTTCCGACCCGACTTTTTCAGATTCTCTCGAAACTCTAGCTACAGATCGGGGCTCTCCCCAGGTGGCAAAATATCCAGGTTTCAGCTCGAAACGTTCACCAGAAGCTGAGATACGGAGATCCCACGTGTATTGATTTCCATTCATTTTTTTTTGACTGGAAGTCATTGCACGTGGGAGGTCGATATCTCAGCCCCTGGGTGGAGTTTGGAGCTTAAACTTCCACTCCTGTCCAATCTAGGAGATGCCCAATCAGCGCTGTTGGTGTGGCTTCGATCGGAGAAAGTCAAAAAAATTTTTGCCTAAGTCAGTTTTACACCTTTAAAAATTCATATAAAATCAGTGCTTTATTGGATCATCACCAAACTCTGGGTATATTATCAGGGATCTAGGAGGGTCATTTTAAGCCATTAATGACCCAGCTGTGACCTTCAGAGGGCATGCAAGGACCCATCTGATACAGCATTTCAATGCGTTTTGATTAAAGTATCATATCCTTTGGGCCCTCACTGCCTGACACTTTCAGTAATCAACAGAATCAACAGATTCAGATTCCTTGGGTCCTACTGAGGATGTAGAGCTTTGAATGACCTCTCTAGCACCTTCCTAGCCTTAGTTAGAGCCCTTGGAACTCTTAACCTCTTAAGCCCTGAGGCCTATTTTCCGAAAATCCTATACTTTTACTTTTTAAGGCATTTCTCAGCTTTTACAAGGCCTAAAGTGCAAATCTTGGTAGCAAAATGAAGATAGGTTCTTGGGGAGTGGTGTGGATGAGTTAATTTGACAGTCAAGAACACTGGGTAAGAGTAATTGATGTTGGAATGGCCAAAAATGAACTCCGCCTAAAAAAAAAAAACACGTTTCCTCCAATATCTCCTTATTTTACTTATAACGAAGCAAATAAACACAATCAATTGTAACAACTACATGTCAAGGACATCTGTAGCAAGTTTAGTGTTCATACTACAAGAAACTAATATTCTGTAAAGGTTTTGATTGAACAAAGTTCAGGCGTAATCCATGTTGGCACAGCTTGGCACAGTTTGGCACAATAATTGAAATATGGAAAAAAATCTTGTCCAAAGCTTCAGCTACGTTCATAGTCTTCTTTTCTTGCTTACGGGACATGATTTCAGCAAAAAAAACTCCTAAAGAAACGCTGTAAAAGGGGGGTAGAAGCTCATTTACGCCATCTTGCTGCGCTTTTGGGAACCTTTCATTCACAAACGCTTTGACGTCGAGCTTCTGCGTGTCCCTACCCCCCCCGACCATCTGTCCAATCCGGGAGATCTTTACATCGCTGGAAAGCTCTGATTCTGAGGAAACCAATCAGCTCAACCATTTTGAGACTGACGGGATCGCCGACGAATCACACGACGCCCAGCGTGGAGAGACCACCTCTTACGCACGGGGAGTCATTCCATATTTGGTGACGTCATGAGGCAACGGAGCAACAAAAAAAACTAAAATGGAGTTTCCGCGAAGCTATCGACCGGACATAACAACAAACGGACTTTTATCGCTATGGAAATAACTTTTTGTTGAAAAAACGGCAAAGGTAAGACAAGATTTACATGCTTGCTTGGTTTTTGCTGGCGTTTTTTCGGGGAACTCCCTGCTCTGAAATACTTCATGCAATGTTAATGAGCTGCATATCACTGGATTCAGCTGGTTGTTAGCTTTCATTTAATGTAATGGTTTTGGCGTTTCCGTTTATATTGTGGATACATATCGCACATAAACAAAAACGTGGTCATGAATTATACTCCGGACATGTTGTTGTTTATCTGCATGGCGTTCGAGCTGTGGTTAACGGATATGAAATTGAATTAGATACGTTTTTAGAGGAGTTTCCGCTGAGCACAACAGTATTTAATATATGTGGGTTATTCTCAGGGTTAGTGAGCTATGAGTGAAAATGTAACGCACAAGGGGGCAAGTCCCCGGTACCGGGGACTCTCGGGCTTAAGAGGTTAAAAACACACGTAGCCGTTTTTGCCTAAGTCAGTTTTACACCTTTAAAAATTCATATAAAATCAGTGCTTCATTGAATCTTCATTGGCTCCAGCATGTTTACTAACCTCTTAAAACCTTTATCTACCACCGAAAAGGGCCGTAGGTCTTTGGCTATATAATGCATCGTGTGATTTCTTGTGCTCTCACACTGTTGTGGGGGAGTGAGGCTGTAAACGCTTCTTTTATAGTCTTTTGGCCCGACTGGCTTTTGCTCCTCGTATCTTCACATAACTTTTCGGGGTGATGATTTAACAAATGGCTCCTCATGTTAGTTGTATTTCACCACAGTCTGGCAGTGCCTGCATACCGTATTTTGTTTGTCTGTCACCTTTTCTCCTTTCTCATTTCTTTTCAGAGAGAAACCGAAATTCTTCCTCACATCCGATTCAAAACCCGCTTTAGGTTCGACCATTTCCATCTCTTTTCTTTCGCCGCTACTAGCAGCACCTGCCATTTCCGCATTACTGGATCTGTAGCGACAACAGACCGCAAAAGTTGATGGCCACGCCTAGGCTGATGGGAAATTTAGTTTCCCCTACCTACAATTCGCTCCATTCGCCCAAGCAAACTTTTGTCAGAAGACCTATCGTTTTATCGAGTCATGCGACCTCGGTATTATTGACAAAATGTGCTATTGCGGTACGACGGTATTTACAATACCGTTACATCCCTAGTTTTGATTAAAGTATCGTATCGTTCTGGCCCTCACCGCCTGACACTTTCTCCAATCAACTCAATACTCTAGATTCAGATTCCTTGGGTCCTACTGAGAATGTAGAGCTTTGAAAGACCTCTCTAGCACCTTCCAAGCCTAAGTTAGAGGGTCTCCCACGTACATTGACTCCCATTCAAAGATTATGAATGTAAGTCATTGCACGTGGGATCATCCCACGTACATTGACTTCCATTCAATGATTATGAATGGAAGTCATTGCACGTGGGATCATCCCACGTACATTGACTTCCATTCAAAGATTATGAATAGAAGTCATTGCACGTGGGATCATCCCACGTACATTGACTCCCATTCAACGATTATGAATGGAAGTCATTGCACGTGGGATCATCCCACGTACATTGACTCCCATTCAAAGACTATGAATGGAAGTCATTGCACGTGGGATCATCCCACGTACATTGACTTCCATTCAAAGACTATGAATGGAAGTCATTGCACGTGGGATCATCCCACGTACATTGACTCCCATTCAACGATTATGAATGGAAGTCATTGCACGTGGGATCATCCCACGTACAATGACTTCCATTCAAAGACTATGAATGGAAGTCATTGCACGTGGGATCATCCCACGTACATTGACTCCCATTCAACGATTATGAATGGAAGTCATTGCACGTGGGACGTCGATATCTCAGCCCCTGGGTGGAGTTTGAAGCTAAAACTGCCACTCCTGTCCAAGCTAGGAGTTGCCCAATCAGGGGCTGTCAGTTTGGCTTCGATTGGAGAAAGTCGAAAATTTCATCCAAACAGGGGTACCTCTTGCTGCTTCGGTCATCCAAATTTTCGACTTTCTCAGATCGGCCCCAAACTCGCAGGGCTGACCGCCCACCTCCTAAGAGACAGAGGAGTGCAGGTGTCACCGAAAAATTCCACTCAGGGGCTGAGATATGGACCTCCCACATATAATGACTTCCATTCAAAAATTCTGAATGGAAATCATCACACGTGGGATCTCATTATCTCGGCTTCCGGTGAACGTATTGGGGTGAAACTGGATATGTGGCACCTTGAGGAGAGCCCCGGTCCACGGCACGAGTTTTGTCAGGATTCGACAAATTTGGGTCGGAAAATTGGCCAAAAGGGCAAGTTCTAAGGGCGGCGGGTACCCTTACCGCAAGTTCCGCACCCCCCTATTCTCCAACGGAGTCACGGGAGAAGTTTTGAAAAAAGTCTATGGGAGGTGGATAAAATCATGGTTCGTGGACATGAGTCCACGCCCCAAAGTCATCCAGCCACTTATCTCCAAACTACACTAAAAGTCATTGTACGTGGGATGGAGTCAGGGTCTGTGGACACCCATACCCCACCCTTGAACTTTCCCCTAGTTAGCTGCTGTGCACAGACCCTCTCAAGTCTTGAAAAGCCTTTTCACTTCCCCAACAGCGAAGCGTGAGATTTTTGAGGGTCCCAAAAGCACACTTGCGCATGAGCTAGGGCCCCGAAACTCGACACCCTACATCGGACCCTCGGATAGGATGAGCACCCAGACGTCGGAACCCCTGTGACCCTGGGAACCCCAAAAATGACCCCTCCCAGCTGTATTGAAAGTCAAGCCAAAACCCCTGCGCTGAAAGTCATGCCTAGTGGGACTGAAAGGGGGTTTGAGCCCTGTAAAAAGTCAATGGGGCCAGAAAATGGGGATATGACCTCAGGCAAAACCTCACGGGCCCTAACCGTATCCTCAGGGTCCTTAACGAGGCAGTCGCGACCCCCACAACCTCATCGGGGGGCCTCTCGACACCTCGCCATGCTAATGTGTAGGCCAGAGCAATGTTTGGGTCCCTACGTGGCTCAAAGTTTGACCAAACAGCTCGAAACTCTGGATTCCGTATCAGGGGGTCAAGACGAGAAGAATGAGTCCTCATTGAGGTAGATCGGGCAACCGCAACCTCGTGTGGGCCCCCTATCACCACTTCTCAATGCGTTGGTAAGGCCACAGCCATGTTTGGGGCGGTGCGTGCCTCAAACGTCAACCAAACTGCTCAAAACTCTAGATTCCGTATCAGGGGGTCAAGCCGAGAAGAACGAGTCCTCATTGAGGTTGATCGGGCAACCGCAACCTTGTGCTGCACCCCGCTCACTTTGTTTCAATGCAGTCGTACAGGCCAATGCAACGTTTGGGGCTGTACGTGCCTCAAACGCCAACCAAACGGCTCAAAACTCTAGATTCCGTATCAATGGGTCAAGACGAGAAGAACGAGTCCTCATTGAGGCTGATCGGAGAACCGCAACCTCACGCGATGCCCCGCTCACTTTGTCTCAATGCATTCGTATAGGCCTATTCAATGGTTTGGCTTGTACATGGACCCCCTCTATTTCATAAAAACTACAATTGACCTTTTGACCTAATTGAGTTTTAATCCTTTAAAAATTCATTAAAAATCAACGCTTTGAAGGATCCTCACTAAACTCAGGATGTAACATCAGGGCATAGGACTACACAATTTAGGCCCTCATTGAGGCAGCTGGGACTTTCAAAGGGTGCACAAGGGCCCGTTTCAGACCGTTATTTTTCGCATTTTCATAAAACGATGCAATATTTAGGTTCCTATCGGCCTGAAACCTTATGCAAACACCCCAAGACTCTGGATTCATGTTCCTTAGGTCCTTCCGAAAAATTAGAGCCTTGAATGACTTTTCTAGCACCTTCCTAGCCTAAGTTAGAGCCCCTTGAACCCTAAAAAACTCACTTCTGCCTTTTTTCCCCAAGTCAGTTTTACACCTTTAAAAATTCATATAAAATCAACGCTTCATTGGATCAAAACCATACTCCACATGTATTATCAGGGTGCAAGGGGGCTCATGTTAAGCCATCAATGACCTAGCTGGGACCTTCCTAGGGGTCGCAAGAGCCCGTCTCATACGTATTTCAATGCGTTTTCATTGAAATATCGTATCGTACAGGCCGTCACGGTCTGACACTTTGTGCAAACAACTCAATACTCTAGATTCAGATTCCCTAGGTCCTATTGAGAATACAGAGCTTTGAATGACCTCTCTGGCACCTTCCTAGCCTCAGTTAGAGCCCCTTGAACTCTTAAAAACTCACTTCGGCCTTTTTTCCTAAGTCAGTTTTACACCTTTAAAAATTCATATAAAATCAATGCTTCAATGGATCATCACCAAACTCTGGATATAGTATCAGGGCTCTAAAAAGGTCATTCTAAGCCATCAATGACCTAGCTGGGACCTTCCTAGGGGTCACAAGAGCCCATCTCATACGTATTTTTTTTTTTACGTAGTTTTCATTGAAATATCGTATCGTACAGGCCGTCACGGTCTGATACTTTGTGCAAACAACTCAATACTCTAGATTCAGATTCCTTAGGTCCTACTGAGAATACAGAGCTTTGAATAAGCCATCAATGACCCAGCTGGGACCTTCAGAGGGGATACGGGGACCCATCTCATACCGTATTTCAACAGGTTTTCATAGTATGATACAGAGTTTAGGTCTCTAACAGCCTGGAACCTTTACCAAACAACACTAAATTCTAGATTCATGTTCTACAGGTCCTAATGAACAAATAGAGCCCTCATTGACCTAGCTGTGACATTCAGAACCCTTACTAGGCCCCTATGCACACCACGTTGATGCTAACAACCGTGCTTGTGCTGTAACAGCCTGGAACCTTTACCAAACGACACCAAATTCTAGATTCATGTTCTACAGGTCCTAATGAACAAATAAAGCCCTCATTGACCTAGCTGTGACATTCAGAACCCTTACTAGGCCCCTATGCACACCACGTTGATGCTAACGACCGTGCTTGCGCTGTAACAGCCTGGAACCTTTACCAAACCACACCAAATTCTAGATTCATGTTCTACAAGTCATAATGAACAAATAAAGCCCTCATTGACCTAGCTGTGACATTCAGAACCCTTACTAGGCCCCCATGCACACCACGTTTATGCTAACGACCGTGCTTGTGCTGTAACAGCCTGGAACCTTTTTCAAACCACACCAAATTCTAGATTCATGTTCTACAAGTCATAATGAACAAATAGAGCCCTCATTGACCTAGCTGTGACATTCAGAACCCTTCCTAGTGCCCTATTCGCCCTTATTTTTCAACGTTTTTATGAAAATCGAAGGGTAAACTTCGACGAATCCTCATGAAACCTCACAGTCTTCTTCTCTGGGAAGAGACGATTCTTTTAAGCTCTCATTGATGAGGCTGCGACGTTCGTAGCCTCTTCTAGACCACTTTTTGTCTCGTTTTTAAGCGTTTTTATGCAAATTAGGATGAAAACCTCAACGAATCTTTACAAAACCTCACACACAACCTCGTGGGATTGGCGCGAAAATTCGAGGTCTCATTGAGGTATCTGCGACCCTCTGAACCCATCGAACCTCTCACACTTCCTGGTTTAGGCTTCACTAGGCCCGAAACACAGTTTTACTCCCCGTTTCCCACAAGCTTCCCCAAACTCCACCAAACCTCACCCTTTTTTTTGTAAGGAGGTCCTGCAACTTTAGATACCAGGTTTTGCATAGCTGTGAGCAGCGCAACACGCACCACGAGCACCCTACACTCAGTGACTCCATTTTTGAGCGCTTTTTTCAATCTTTTTATTCCTTAAAAATACTAAACGATGTCCGAACGTTCCGAAACTTTTCACACGCACTCGAGGCACAGTGGTGATACCTCGACATCAATTTCGAAGCGCTAGGACCTTTTTAACCCCCTCTTCCGGCCTTGTCCACGAACCATGACCGAAATGAATGGGAGACTATGGTGCGCGTACATGGCTGCGGATCAGCCACCGAAGGTCCGAGGGGCCCCAAATTCGTCTCGCTGGCCCTTAGGGGGGCCCTCTACAACATACCAAAAGGACGGGCCCCGGGACCCCCCCCTAGCGTTTTAAGGGCGGTGCCGCTTACCCTCCCCCCTACAGGGGCCCGTTTTCGCCTCCCACGTGTGTTGATTTCCAATAGTCATGGTTCGTGGACATTGTCGAAACGACACGAAACTTCACCCACGTCCGCCAGGGGTCCCCCCGGTGCCCCCCTGTCGATTTCAAGACGATCGGACCTTCCTGGGCGAAACTCCTTACCCTAGCAACAAGCCCCGCCTTCGAGCGCACAGCCCCCACCGTGGGCATGCCTGAGGACGGCCCTGAAGGTTCCATCCCCCCATCTGGTCGTCAGACGAAAATAGCATTCAAAGTCATTGTACATGGGAGGAATCATGGTTCGTGGACAAGCCCCGCCCACCCACCGACCCATTGAGGATCATCAACCGGAAAACCCATTCAAAGTCATTGTACGTGGGATGCAGTCATGGTTCGTGGACAGCCCCGCCCCCCCCGGGGGTCACCTGACCCATCGTCGACCATTCAGGGACCATCGACCCGAAAACCCATTCAAAGTCATTGTACATGGGATGGAGTCATGGTTCGTGGACAGCCCCTCCCACCCCGAGTGGTCAGTCAGCCCTGACAGCCAGTGGGGAAGCACTAACCTCAAAACCCATTCAAAGTCATTGTACGTGGGATGCAGTCATGGTTCGTGGACAGCCCCGCCCACCCCGAGTGGTCAGTCAGACCTGACAGCCAATGGGGAAGCACTAACCTCAAAACTCATTCGAAGTCATTGTACGTGGGATGCAGTCATGGTTCGTGGACAGCCCCGCCCACCGAGTGGTCAGTCCGACCCGACAGGCAATGGGGAAGCTCTGACCCCAGAAACCCATTCAAAGTAATTGCATGTGGGAGAGTCATGGTTCGTGGACACCCCTTGTATGGTGAGCCGGTGTCCCCAGTGGTCAAAAATCCAGTGCCCCCCTCCTTCCCCCCAAGCATCCCTTTTGCTCATGCACTCCAATGCGGAGTGGGTGTACAGATCGTGAGCCTCTCCCTCGAACCAGACCTCCCATGGGGAGCACATAGGGCACCATGTTAAAAGCCTCCCACGAACCTTGATTTTCCCTAACACGGTTCCTGGACTCTTCTTTCCCAGATGGCCTCTGTGGAGTTGATCAGCAGGTGGAGGATCTGGGCGAGCTAATGGTTCCGCGCTGTGACTAGTGTGTTTCCGAAGCGCTTGGCCGGAACCTTCTCCACCTGCGTGGCGCCAAAGAGAGCACCCTCTGCTACAGTGGAGGAAGTGGTGTGCACCTCGATGCCTTACCGACCGATCCCCAGGGCGCCTCCCTGGTGATTCCGCCACCAAGTCTGCATCCGTGCGGCCCCGCCAAGGTTTCTGTCTGAAGCAGGACCCATGGCAGTATACCTAGAAGCCTGGCGGAAGCTTCCTTGGGTCTGTCACTGGGTCCTTCGATTCAGTTCGTTAAACCCCACAGGTTTGGAGGTGTGTTAGAGACCTCTGTCCCACGGACAGGCGCCTCACTCCTGTGAGAGGAGATCAATGCCCTTTTGCACAAAGGTACAGACGAGCTGGTCCCTCAAGCCGATGCGGAAAGTGAGTTGCGACCATTTCTGGACCTGAGATGTCTGAATCGTGGCCTGGCCAAGCTTCTATTCAAGATGTTGACGGTCCGCAGCATTCTGCCGTGCGTTCGTCCTGGGGATTTGTGCACTACAATAGACCTGAAAAACGCAAACTTTTAGGTGGTTGTGGTGCAGCAACACAGACCCTTCCTAATCCTGAGTCCTGCCCTTTGGCCTTGCCCTCTCCCCGTGCACCTTTGTTGAAGATGGTTCGTGCTGCTCTTGCGTTTTTTTCTCGGTTTGAAGTGGCGCTCAGAGAACATTAGGGCATGGCTCACGGTAGAACGCGCCGGAACCATGCTGTCCACTCTTGAAGCGGCGTCATCTCGACAGATGGTCCGCAGCTACTTCAGAGGCTCCTGGGGTATATGGCAGTTGCAGCATCTGTAATTTTGCTCGGGCTCCTGCATATGGGACTGTTCCAGCTATGGCTTCGTTTCGGGTTCCGAGTTGGGCGTGGCGCAGAGGACAGTTCTGGTTGTCTCTGACCCCTTGCTGTCTCTCGTCCCTGTAAGTCTGGAGATCATGTCCTTCCTGCACTCCGGGGTTCCCTGTGTAAGGTTGTGTAAGGTAACGACCTGCTCCGGCTCGCTCGTCTCTGGCTGCTGGAAACCCCTCTGCCAGCCAGGTCATCGAGAGGATCACGCTCGGCCGCCTAGGTTCCAGAGACCCAAGATGTGAAGGCGCGGCAGGTAACGCTGGCCGCCAACGGAAAGACCTGGCAGATTGAGGAGGGCCTGGTTAACCGTCTTCCCGTGCCCATGCTCCTCGGCAGGAACGTCCCCGGGTTCGCCGCTGCCACCAGTCGTCCCGCCAACACCAGAGGGAGCCGCCCCACTACGTCGCAGGAGAAGGCTCCATGCAATCAAACCGCGCTGACGACGACGGATAGCGGGAGAGATGGTGAGTCCGCCCCCCTCTGCTAACGTTTATTATGACGTCTTCCAGCAGGTGACACGAGGGGGGTCCTTCAGCCGCGATCAACATGAAGATCAAAGGCTGAAGCACTGCTGGGAACAAGTGCGAGTGGCTGAAGGACAGGATCTTCAACCGAGGCCCCATCCTCTCCCGCACTTCATCATTAAGGAGGGTCTGCTCTACTGTGTCGCCGAGCGGAGGGGGGAGATAAAGGAACTCCTCGTCATGCCCCAGTCGAAGACGGAAACAGTACTGGAGCTGGCTCATGCGCACCCGATGGCTGGGCACCTCGGAGCTGCGAATACCCTACATCGGATCCGGGACCGCTTCCATTGGCCGGGGATAGACGGCGAGGTCAGAGCATTCTGTCGCGCCTGCCCAACATCGCCGCGCACTCCTCCTCCCAGCCCGCTCATTCTGCTCCCCATCATCGAGGTGCCCTTCGAACGCATTGGGATGGACTGAGGCCTGAGGCCACGAACACATCCTCATCATCATAGACTACGCCACCCGGTATCCAGAAGCCGTGCCCCTGCGAAAAGCCACCGCCAAAAACATCGCCCACGAGCTGTTCCTGTTGTTTAGCCGGGTGGGCATTCCGACCCAGATCCTGACTGACCAGGGGACCCTCTTCATGTCCCGGCTTATGGCTGACCTCTGCCGGCTGCTGAAGGTAAAACAGCTCCGGACCTCGGTATATCACCCCCAGACTGACGGCCTCGTCGAGCGCTTCAATCAAACTCTGAAGGCGATGCTGAGAAAGGTGGCAGCCGACGACAAACGGGACTGGGACTAGATGTTACCCTACGTCCTCTTCAGGATCCGGGAAGTCCCACAGGCTTCCACCGGTTTCACGCCCTTCGAGCTCCTGTTCCCGTTCGTGCAGGATGTCGCCCGTGACACCTGGGAACAGCAGCCGGTAGCGCTCCACTCCGTGAGCGAACATGTGGCACAGATGCGTGACAAAATCGAGCGGGTCATGCCATTAGTCCGGGAACATATGGCCCAGGCGCACCAGACTCAACAGCGCCACTTCAACCGGGCAGCCCAGCCCCGGGAGTTCCAGCCCGGGGACCGAGTGATGGTCCTGGTCCCCACCTCCGTCTGCAAAATCCTCGCGAAGTGGCAGGGGCCGTACACCATTGTCGCCAGAGTCGGAGATGTAAACTATCGGGTGAGACAGCCCGGAAGAAGACAGCCAGAGCAGATCTACCATATCAACCTGTTGAAAAAGTGGGTGGGGACCCGTGAACAGCTCGCCGCGCTCGCCTCCTACTCCCCGGTGTTGGTAGACACCAGTGAAGACCTCTCGGCTGCCCAGAAGAAGGAGCTGCAACACCTGGTCAGTCAGTTCGGGGATGTGTATTCCCATCTGCCCGGGCAGACCAACGTCGTGGAACATCGCATCCAAACTACACCAGGAGTTATCGTCGGCAACGGCCCTACCGAGTACCGGAAGCCCGTCGGCAGGCGGTAGAGGAGGAGGTCCAACACATGCTCAAGCTGGGGGTAATTGAACCGTCCCGGAGCCCGTGGTCCAGCCCCATCGTGATGGTCCTAAAACCTGACGGCACCCTCCGCTTCTGTAATGACTTTCGCCGCCTCAACGAGGTGTCGGAATTCGACAGGTACCCCATGCCCCGAGTGGAGGAGCTCCTCGATCGGCTGGGACAAGCCCGCTTCATTTCTACGCTGGACCTCACAAAAGGCTACTGGCAGGTGCCTGTGGCCACGGAAGACCGTCCCAAAACTGCCTTCTCAACACCCTCAGGCCACTGGCAGTACTGCCGGCTTCCGTTCGGTCTCCACGGGGCCCCAGTGACGTTCCAGCGCATGATGGACATCCTGCTACGACCCCATCAGGCATATGCGGCCGCCTAGCTGGACGACGTCGTAATACACTCGGAGGCATGGGAGGAACATCTGGACCGTCTGTGGAGGGTGCCCACGGAGCTCCGCAGCGCGGCCTCACCACCAACCCCCACAAGTGTAATCTCGCCCAATCCGAAGCGCAATACCTGGGGTTCCGTGTGGGACGTGGAGTGATCCGTCCCCAGGATAAAAAGGTTGAGGGCATCCGGAACGCGCCTCGACCCACCACCAAGACCCAGGTAAATCCACCCTCCAGGGTAACTTTCAGTTTAAACCTTGTTGTGTGATCCCTCTCCTGCGATATATATATATATGTATGTATGTGTGTGTGTGTGTGTGTGTGTGTGTGTGTGTGCGCGTGTGTGTGTGTGTGTGTGTGTGTAAAACAATGTGATTAGTGCATGCCACTCAATGTCCACAATCAAATGTCTTCTTAGATGCCATTGTGCTTCTAACAGTAACAGAAAGATTGCCTTTTTCTCCGGTAAAAAGTTTTTGCTGCGCGCTCTTTGCTCACCGAAGTGCGTAAAATTAGTTGACTGTAAGCATTTGCTCTCTTTGCACAGTAACGTTTTCTTGTATCTGTTGGAAAGCTCGTCTCATTGGCTAAATGACCTGTCAATCTGCTTGGAGCTTAATTGCAATTTGGAACCATGTTTACATGCGCTCTCATTGAGAGGCCAGGGCTTGTTTACTGGTTTGCTGATTGGCCAATCCTGGTCACAAACTTCTAAAGGTGGTCTCAAAAAAGAGACCCTAATGAATTGAAGGGTTTTTACAATTTTTGTCCTGTCTTCCTTAAAATTGGCCGGCAAAACAACCAGAAAAATCTGAATAACCAGGCTTTTTTTGTTTTGTAGCAAACAAAAAGTGAATAGTTGTGCTTTTTAGTCTTTTTCTCATAGTAAACACATTTTGAAGTACAAGCTTGGATGTATTTTGTTTGTTGGACTGTTACAAGTACAATGGTATAAGACACTCGATGATTCAGTGGCTGTGTACTTGTAGAGAGATCATAAAAGGTAGGCATCGCTATTTTGCTTTGTTAGGACTCTTTACACAAAATTGGTTAACTGTTGTCCCTGTGGTGTGTTAAACCTATAATGCTTTATATATTTTTTTATAATCCTGAAAAATTCAGCTTTCAAATGATACAAATGATGTCAAATCTTGCTTAAAAAAAGTGGGTGCAACTATGCAATCTTTCTGTAAGTGTCAAGTGCCCGCTGGTGTTAAGGGGTTAACACCATGTTGCGACTTCAAGGTCACCTAGACCTTTTATGTCAGTTTTGTTGATTATTCATTGGTGACAATAAAAATCACTTTGGATGCAAAATGTGTGTACTGGCCTTTCTCTGTACTTAAAACCACAGATTTGGAAAACAACATTATGACAAAATAAGAGACTGAACGAAATTTTATCTCATATAGAATGATGAACATTAAACTTAACTGAGGGATTTCTCCAGGTCCCCATTAAAACACAGACAAGGTCTTCATACAACTCATAATCTCTTTATTTGGCATCTGGCAGTCGGAAATCATGGCTTTGTTCAGTAGATTTCACATAAACAATCATAAAACAATCTATAAAACTACCACCAGCACCAGTGAGCTTATATGACTGCCAAAGTTTGCGTCTCAAAGCTCCTGATATGATTGTGGAACATGAGGTCTTCTGGCATCGGAAGGTGGAGTCCGCATGAGCAGAAGATGGATGGGGTTAGAGCAGAGAATGGGGCGATGTTTGCTCAACTTAGATTTGTCTTGATATGTTCCATTATGGTGCACACGAGACTGTTGAGAGTCGGCCAATGGACACCTTTAACTCCTTTAGCGATGATGAGCGCTGGAACACAGAGAAACATAATGTTTAAATAAAACAAAGAGAAGCAGATGTGAGGAACTGAACGGGGAACATAGATGACGAACCAAAACACACTTTTTGATGGAAACCAGTCTGGAGAGAAAGAGAGAGCGGAAAGGCAGTGCGGAGTGGCTTCAGTGCCCCAATCTACTGGCGGGAAGATACTTGTTTACATATTCATTTCTGCATAGAATAATACTGATTGTAGTACATTGAAGACCAGTAGAGGGCCATATGGTGATTGAAGTATACCTGGTTAATATATATAGAGACCAAGTGTTATAGAAGAGAAGAGAACGTATGTGTAACGTAGACTTATTGTTCCCAGAAATAAAGTCATGTTAACTTAGGCATAATGTCAAAAGCTATGAATCTTCGAATTATCGTCAAATTAATTTTAACTTTAAACAAAAACCAAACTCCGCATTTTAGAATTAGTTGTTTGTTCCCCTATTATATTATTAATGCGCTTGCGCTACTGCGGTAGATGCCAGTTGTGCTAGATGAGCAGCCAGACCCTTCTCCATGGGGACAGCATTAATGGACTAAGCAATGACCGATATTATTACCGAACATCTGATATGTTGTTTTGGTCATTCTAAAATTTCCTAAAGTCCCTCATCAAGTGGTTCGGGACCATCAGCTGCCAGAACTATCTCGACAGGCACGTTCCAAAAGAGCCGTCTCCAGCCTGCAAAAGCAAGATCATATGACTCGACTGCTCTAATAATTATATACAAAAAATATATATTTTTCTTTTGTTATTTGGACGCCAGTTTATCAGGAAGGGACGCTTTTGTTCTCTTGGACTGGAAAACAGTGTATTTTGTCATATATTTTTTGCAATATTCCAGTTTTACGCATAATCTTTATTTGCATCTTTGGATGGAAACATGGCTCCTGACTCCTGGAGTGGCAAAGATGGCGGATATTAAGAATCATATATTCATTCAGCACTTTTTTAAGGCAGCTTTACAATCATACAGAGAAAACTACAACAAAACGGAGACCTGCAAACAAAGAATCAGATGGATGATGGAGACCGAGGGTCAGCAGTAGAGTGAAACATATCTTTTAAATAATACAGTCAATGCTTCCGCCATAATTCAGAAAATATTCAGTTTTTCTTGGACTCTTTCATCACAATCTTAATTTGATGATAGTTTCAAGGAAAAATAAACAACAAAGACATGAAACCGCTGGGCTTCTCTTCTGCATATGTGTGTCTCATCAGTGCAGCAAAGGTTCAGAGGCCAGATTTGAGTCAGATATTATCAGTAATGAGAAAGAGCTCACCAAACAAATAAAATTTCATCATAAAATCTGAAGTGAGCGTTTTTTAGATGGATTCAATAAAATGCTCCAAACTGTCCAATAAACCTTTGAGTTTTCTTAAACGTTATTAATAAATACATACTTATATACGTTTAAATTTGCAGACGGTGCTATGAAATTCGCCATAAACAGTAGGGTTCATACAGTGTTTGCTCAAGAGCTCTGACCCTTTAATGATCTCCCGATGGTGAAAAAGAAGCCGTCGTCTTCTGCTTCTGAAATCTTCATCTTAACGTCCATGGTGTTCTGTCCATCCATGTTCAGATTGTCCCTCAACACCATGCACTTCCTGCCGGCTAGAGTCACCCCTGAGGCGAAGAGATCCCCGCGGTTACTGTCGACAATTTTCCTCACCTCAGCAGGCTGAAAAGAGAGACAGAGACACAATTAAAAAAAAGTACAACAGATTCTTGTCCCTGAGCTTCACCACAGACTGAACATTCTGCGGATGCATCCTGAAAGATGCTTCGTTTAAAAAAAAACCTGCATAACTCAAAGGAATCAATATTATAAAAGTGTCCTTTATCTCTTACATTTTTCTTTACTATCATACACATTTTACTGATCTTCTTAGGATCATACATTTGGAAGACTATTTAACATAGTTTCATTAAATTATAAGTTACTATATTTTATGAAAAACAAGGGTGTGTCTGTCTCAGATGATGACACTGATCAATCATCTGAACTTTTATTTTGTAAAAGACAGGACGCGCTTCCTTTCCTGAGGTGTTTGGAGGACTCTCTGACAGCGGAGAGAATCAACAGCAGACTCTTCAGTGGCTCTGTCCCAAATAGCACCCTTCAGAAACTTTGATGACTTCACGAAGGGCACTTCATATGAGGCCACAGGGGTGCACAGGATTGACGTCTCATATATTTATTCTTCACTTATGTGTATATATTAACTAATGCTACGGTACATCTATAATGTTACGGTACAATATCATGCCATCACGTCCTGAAGACACCGAGCAAAATGTATCCGGCATGTATTTATCTGCTTCAAATGGTTTTTCATTATTAATAAAAGACATTAAGTAGTGATGGCGTACTCAAAACTGCGTAAGAGGACAGCATCTACACGTCTTTCCAAACATAGTAATGTAATATTAATGTGTTAATATTAAAACATAACATAAAACTGTAACGTCGTAACGTCATCACTGTTTAGTCAAAGGTTCTTTGGGACAGTAGACTCGAGACCAAAACACTATGACCGAGAATTGGGACACAGCCTGGTAATAGCCTAAAAAGGTTAGGGCTGAATAGTGGAAGTGGCTTTCAAATTGTATAACGCTGAGTAAAGCATTGAGTCCATAAAATACTACACACACTGTGCCTGGGGAGAGAGACTAATGCTAAAAGTCACTGTCACTGGAACTACAAGGTTTCAGCCTAAAGAAGGGTTCATGTGATCTAAAGGGTTCTTAGTAATGCTGCAGACGATTCTCAAAACCACATCTAAAAGTGCTCGAACCACAAGTCTGCTACGTTCTGTTTGGATATGCAGTATGTTTCATGAACAGCAATTGATCCAGGTAAAAGTGAGAAGAAGAGATTGGGAGGAGACTGTGAAACTGAGGAGAACACAGGTCAGGACACGATCAAGCATTTGAAGACTGTTCGAAAGAAAGAGAGCATCTTTGAATTCTTCAAGAGCCTCTGCTGCATGTTACAACAGGAACCAAACACTCCACTGCCTCAAAACTGAGCCGTTTCTAAAAAATAAAAAGTCTAAAAGTGCCTTTAGTTTAAATTTATTTCAGAATGATTGATTTTGACTTGCCACACTCTTGCTTTCCACAAAGAAAAAGGGATTTAAGATGTTATTAAATATAAGCTTTTATAGCACTTTTTTATTATCACAATTTTACCATTGTCCCACAACCTCAAGTTGTTAAAGATATTGGCCTCAAACAGGGATAAGAGGGGAGGAAAGATGGTAAAGAAGACCAAGTGGTGGAAGTTGAAAAAGGAAGAAGATTGTGAGGAATTCAGACAGAAGCTGAGACAAGCTTTGGGTGGTCAGGAAGAGCTTCCACATGACTAGGAAATGACATCAGAAGTGATCAGGAAGACAGGTAGGTGTGTCAGCTAGGAGAAAGATAAGTAAACATGGTGGTGGAACGAGGACGTACAGGACATCATCCAGAGGAAGAGGCTAACTAAAAAGAAGTGGGACATCAAAAGGACTGAAGAAAGTAGACAGGACTACAAGGAATCGCAGCGCAGAGTGAAGAGGGAGGTGAACGCATATGATGAGTTGTATGCCAGGTTAGACACAAGGGAAGAAGATGAGAAGGAATTGTATAGATTAGCGAGACAGAGAGACAGAGGTGGGAAGGATGTGCAACAGATAAGGGTTATTAAAGATAGAGATGGAAAGGTGCTAACAAGTGAGGAGAGTGTGTAAGGAAGAGCGAATGAGTTTTTTGAGGAGTTGATGAATGAGGAGAATGAGAGGGAAAGAAGGGGGGAAGAGGTGAATATTCTAGAACGTCTAGGTTACTTGCGTAACCCCACGTTCCCTGAATAGGGAACGGAGACGTTAGTCGGGATTAGACCGACTGAATGGGAGCGAATCACCGTGAGAGCGACTGACGAACATATCAACGGGCAAATTAATTTGCAGGCGTAGGTGATTGATTAGCAATCAGCCGGGTATAAAGCCGGGCGTGCCTAAGCCTCCAGTATGGAATTTTCCGAGGAGCTGGACCCACTTACCTCCCAGCTTACCTCAGATCCATGACTTCCAGGGCATGGCGAAGGGTAACGTCTCCGTTCCCTATTCAGGGAACATGGGGTTACGCAAGTAACCTAGACGTTCCCTTTCAGTCGGTCCCGGATACATTAGTCGGGATTAGACCGACTGAATGGGAGCCTCTTTAAAGGGCCATGCCCGAAGTCCATCCAGACAGGTCGGCACTAAACCCAAGAGAGGGGTTAGTAAGAGGCCGTTAGTACCTGAATGGGAACTCCTTCTGCCCCTGCCCGGAATACTCATTGACGGGGAAGTCGTCCAACACTGAGAGCTTCTGCTGTACTTGGTTGATGCTGACGACCAGAAGGAGGCACCCCTCGACCCGCAGGGAGGAGTGGCGGAGATCGCGTCGAGGCCCGAAGGGCTACCAGCGGGTCATCGTTCTGCAAGAGAGAGGAGGCAGAGACGGAAGTCATCGTTACGCGCCAAAGCAAGGGGAGTAACGGAACGGGTTCATACTAGCCACCTGAAGGGGGAGCTGTATAAGAACATAGAAAGGGAGCGCCAGAGAGGGACTCCCAGATCTGTACCCTAGTTCTGCGGGGACCAGGCCGGAGCAAAGCCACCACACGGAACCTGGCAGCGCTGACTGCTCCGCTCAGTCAGATGCCGAAGGGGGGAGGATGGGAGAGCCGCCCGAAGGGGGAGCTCTTAGAAAGGTGTACTTCTCCCGATGACGAGGAGAGTACTGCAAGCTTACACCTGCTCCGTCCCCTAAGGGTGACTGCCACCACTCAGGACCGCAGAGGGAACAGAGCCTACATCAAGGTTGTAGAACCTGATGAACGTGTTAGGTGTAGACCAGCCCGCAGCTCTACAAATGTCGGCGAGTGAGGCCCCTCTAGCCAACGCCCACGAGGCAGCGATGCCGCGAGTGGAGTGGGCCCTCAGATGGAGAGGGCAGGGAACCTCACACGCCTCATAAGCTAGGCGGATAGCCTCCACTAGCCAGTGGGCAAGCCTTTGCTTGGAGAAAGCGGAACCCTTACGCTGGCCTCCGAAACATATGAAGAGCTGATGGGGCATGTCCCGGGGTCTTCCTGGCGGGAAGAGCACCATTCGACGAACCGACCCCACTTGCCAGCGTAGCACACTCAGTGGAGGGGGCTAACGCATGGTATAGGTAGTCACCGCGAGGGGTGGTAGAGGCTCGGGGTCCACCGCGGACAGATATGCCATACAAGTAGGGCCCAGAGGTCTGGCCGCGGGTGCCTGTATCCCCCCCCCCTTGAGTCAGATCTGGACTCAGGGGGATCGGCCAAGGGGGGGCTGTCACGAGCGCAGAGAGGTCTGGAGACCATACTCTGTTCGGCCAGAAGTGGGTGAAAAGAGTAGCCCGCGCTCGTCCCCCCTGACCATGCACAGAGGTTGTGCTAGGAGGCTTCACTGGGGAAAACGCACATAAGCGTTTGTTCCTGGGCCAGCAGTGAGCCGGCGCATCTGTCCCGAGAGGAGCCAGGGACAGGAATAGGAGCCGGCAATGGGTATTCACACGGGAGGCAGCAGGTACCTGGGCCTCGCTGAAGATGTCCCAAATCTGCTAAACAGCCCGAGGATGGAGTCGCCAATCTCCTGTCGAGGGGTGGAATCTGGACGGCGGAACCGCGATCCTGTTACACTCCGCAGGGATATGAAGGCTCGAGCGACGGAAGTCGCTCTAACTCCAGAGGAGCAGCTGTTGGGCGAGGTAGTGCAGGAAGCGGGAGGGTACACCGCCCTGGTGGTTGATGTACGCTACTACCGCAGTGCTGTCGGTCCTGACCAGCACGTGCCGCCCCCGGAGGAGCGGGCAGAAGCGCCGTAGCGCTAGAATGACTGCAACTAGCTCGAGACGGTTTATGTGCCAGCGAGAGCGTCTTCCGGTCCAGGCACCGGACTCTCGGTGGGAACCGCACACGGCGCCCCAACCAGTCTTGGAGGCATCGGTGGTGACCACCACACGGTTGGGGTGGCTCGAAAGAGGCACCCCAGACCTCAGAAGCACTCCGTCTTCCAGACCTTCAGGTAAGGGAGCATGTCTGCCGTGGGCAGACGTAGCGCTCCCTGACGCCATGCCCAACTCGGAACTCGCGAGAGAAGCCATTGCTGCAGTGGTCGCATACGCAGGAGCCCGAGTCGAATGACTGGGGCTGCGGCTGACATATGCCCCAGGAGCCTCTGAATTAACTTCAGTCTGACCACTGGTCGAGAGGACACCGCGAAGAGTGCGGTCAGCAAGGCCCTGGTGCGTTCTACCGATAATCGCGCCAGCATGCTCTCGGAGTTCAGCTCCATCCCGAGAAAAGAGATGACTCTCACGGGGGTGAGGTGGCTCTTTTCCCAGTTGACCTTCAGACCCAAACGGTTTAAGTGCGAAAGCACCTTGCCCTGGTGTCGGATCAACTGGTCTCTGGACGAGGCTATGAGAAGCCAGTCGTCGAGGTAATCCAGGATCCGAATGCCTGCCCGGCGGAGCGGGGCTAGCGCGGCCCTGACAACCTTCGTAAAGGTGCGAGGGGATAGGGCAAGACCGAAGGGTAGGACCTTGTACTGGTAAGCATGGCCCTGGAAACAGAACCTTAGAAAGGGTCTGTGCCTTGGAACCACTTCTACCTGGAAGTACGCGTCCTTCAGGTCGATTGTTGCGAACCAATCTCCAGGACGGATGCATGGTAGAATGCAGCGGACCGTCAGCATCTTGAACCGGTACTTGGCCAGGTGCCGGTTTAGACGCCTCAAATCCAAGATTGGTCGCAGCCCGCCTGCTTTCTTGGGGACCAGGAAGTATGGGCTGTAAAACCCTCGTTCCATATCGGCTGGGGGTACCGGCTCGACCGCACCTTTTGTTAAAAGGGCATCGATCTCCTCTCGCAGGAATGAGGCGCCTGTTCGGGGAACAGGAGTGTAAAGCACACCTCGAAACCTGGGGGCGGACACGAATTGAATCGTGTAGCCCTGCCGGATTGTCCGGACCTCCCACTGTGAGACCCCGGGAAGCTTCCGCCAGGCTCCCAGGTAAGCTGACAGGGGTCGTGGTCGGGACGTGCCGATGGTCCCCATGGCGGGGCCGCCCGGAGGCGGACTTGTGGGCGGAATCACCAGGGAAGGACCCTGGGAGATGGTCAGATGAGGGCAGGGGTGGTGTGCCCCCGCGCTCTCTGCCATGGCCAGCGGGGCTCGGGCCCATGTCGGGATCTTCGTCGGAGACCGAGGAAGAGGAACCCCAGACCGTCGGGCATGCGAGACCGCTATTCTCGGGTAGGAAGTGAGTTCTATCTTTGACACAATAGGTGCCGCCGTCCCGGAGGACGGCAGCGAGGAGTGTGTGGTGGACTCCCCCCCCCCTGGGGGAGCTGGGTCGATGACCAGACCCAAAGAAGAGCTCGTTTCCTCCCGAGTCGCCAACCTCAGGGGAGCTTCACTAGAAACCCTCGTCTGCTTTCGAAAACCTCAGAGGTTGGCTCCGTCTTCCGCATGCAGGGGTTTTCCCCGGACCAGAGGTCGAAGGAGTAAACCAAGGCAGGAGACGTACTCTTTGGCAGCGAACAGGCGGAGAGGGTTCCGGCCCAGAAGCAACGCCTGCTGCTTCTGGCGTGGAACTATACCCAGACCCTCCGCCTGCCTCCTGATCGTGGAGACCTTTGACGAAAATCTCCACGGCGACGCCAAAGAGGCCATCCGGGGAGACAGGCGCGTACGGAAGCCGAAAATCGGTCCTCGGGACGCATTGAAGCCTGCTCGAACCACAGATGGCGTTCCTGGACCACAAGCGTGGACATCGCGTGACCGATGTTCAGCATGGCTGATCTTGTAGCACGAGGCGACAATCAGCGGCTGAAAGCGAGTCTCAGAGAGACTGCTGGTCACCACCACCCTGGTGCATGACACGGAGGACCTGTAAGGTCGCCATAGCATGCAATAATGCAGCAGATTTACCTGCAGCTGAATAAGCTCTCATCATCAGGACTGATGAAACCTCCCAGCTTTGGCGGGAACACCCGAACGAGACCGTCAAGCAGCAGCGCTGTCGGGGTAAGCACCGCGACAACCTACCCACTCGGGGAATCGAAGAGTAACCCGTATCTGCTGCATTGACCAGAGTGGTGAAGAGGGAGGAGCTCAATCCCCTGACAGGCAGGGGAGCTTGCCAGAATTAGTGAGCTCCTCGTGCTTCTCGAGGAGAAAAAGGCACTAGCGGTATGCGGGGAACCTGTCCCGGCGCCTGCCTAGCCACCAATTCTCCAGCGTGACAGCATCGACTCGGGGGGGAGGAGTCACCTCCCGCCGATCGAGGCTGCGGCTGTGAGAGCACCGCGAACGCCTCCGGCTCCAGCTCGGCTGCAATCCCGAAGGAGGCAGGCCGAACTGGAGAACCGAAAGCCGCGCCCCTTCCGATGCTGCGTGGGAGAGCAGATCGTTTACAGGATCATACGAGGTACCGGGCGACACCGAAGCGCCGTCCGATTCACCCGCAGACCAGACGGGAAGCACGCTCGGTGTTTGGGGATGACGCGAGGAATCACCTGACGCCGCTCTACCCAAAACTTCCGCGTGCGACTCAGCAGAGTGCTGCAATGCAAACACTCGCGCTTCACGAGAGCCGCGTCGGTGTGCTGGAAACCAAACACATCGCGCAACTCCCGTGACCGTCTTTTCAACGAGAAGCCCACAACAGCCAGGAATAGTGCACGTTTTGCTCATCGTGTCGTGAAAAATGGACAGGATACTGAGAAAACGGCTGAATCACTGGACAGGCTTGCCTGAGAAGATCTTCGAGGTGCTGGCGTTTGGTGGCGTGCTATTCTGAGCTAGCAGAGGTCTACACCAAAAGAGCCAAGAGGTAAGCAACCTGCTGATCTTTCAAGCTAGAAGCGTCAAAGTTCAGGAGAGAGAGTCTCACTCAGTCAGCTCCGAAGGAAAATTGCATACTGGAGGCTTAGGCACCCCCGGCTTTATACCCGGCTGATTGCTAATCAATCACCTACGCCTGCAAATTAATTTGCCCGTTGATATGTTCGTCAGTCGCTCTCACAGTGATTCGCTCCCATTCAGTCGGTCTAATCCCGACTAACGTCTCCGGGACCGACTGAAAGGGAACAGGAAGTTGAAAAGATTAGAAAGGATGAGGTGAGGAAGGCTCTGAGGAGAATAAAGAGTGGAAAGGCTGTTGGTCCAGATGACATACCAGTGGAGGTGTCGAAGTGTCTAAAAGAGACAGCTGTGGATTTCCTTTCTAGGTTATTCCACAGGATTTTAGAGAGTGAGAAGATGCCTGAGGAATGGAGGAGAAGTGTCCTAGTGCCAATCTTTAAGAACAAGGGTGATGTGCAGAGTTGTAACAACTACAGAGGCATAAAGTTGATGAGCCACATAATGAAACTCTGGTAAAGAGTAGTGGAAGCTAGGCTAGAAAGGGAATTATATATTTAAGAGCAGCAGTATGGCTTCATGCCCAGGAAGAAGCACTACTGTAGCAATTTTTGCTCTGAGAATGTTAATGGGGAAGTAATGAGATGGTCAGAAGGAGCTGCACTGCGTCTTTGTGGATTTAGAAAAAGTGTATGACAGGGTGCCGAGAGACGAGCTATGATCCTGTATGAGGATATCAGGAGTGGCAGAGAAGTACGTCAGAGTAGTTCAGGATATGTATGAAAGGAGTATGACAGCAGTGAGATGTGCTGTAGGTCAGACAGAGGAGTTCAAGGTGGAGGTGGGGCTACATCAAGGATCAGTTTGAGTCCCTTCTTAATTGCTATGGTGATGGACAGGTTGACAGATGAGATCAGACAGGACAATAATGCAAGCAGATGACATTGTGATCTGTAGTGAGAAAAGGTGGAAGAACACCTGGAAAGTTGGAGGTCTACTCTAGAAAGAAGAGGAAAGAAAGTCAGTCGCAGTAAGACAGAATACATGTGTTTGAATGAGAGAGAGGGAAATAGAATAGTGAGGTTAAAGGGGGCTGAGGTCAAGAAGGTGCAGGAGTTGAGGTATTTGGGGTCAACAGACCAGTTTGACGGTAAGTGTGGAAAAGAAGTTAGGAAGTGTAACAGAAGATTGTCAGCAAAAATCAAAGGAAAGCTGTACAGAACAGTAGTGAGAACAGCTATGATGTATGGGGAAGAGACAAGAGGCAGAGATGGAAGTAGTGGAGATGAGGATGTTGGAGTTCAGTTTAGGAGTAACAAGGATGCGCAAGATTAGGAACAAGCACATCAAAGGGACAGCTTAGGTTGGTTGTTTTGGAAACAAAGTCAGAGAGGCCAGATTGAGATGGTTTGGACATGTGCAGAGGAGGGATAATGGTTAAATTGGTAGAAGGATGTTGGAGATGGAGCGGCCAGGCAAGAGGAAGGCCAAAGACGAGATATATCAATGTGCTGAAAGAGGACATGAAATTAGTTGGAAACGGGGGGGCAGAGTTAGGTGTCTGACAGAGTTAGGAGGAAACGGATGATTCGCTTGGGCGACCCCTAAACTGGGAACAGCCGAAAGTAAAAGATGGAGGGGGTTTAAATTGCACAGTGAGGGAAGGACCTCTTGTACGGTGCCATATTTACATTTAGGAATCTATGATCTGACCTCCATAAAGGGGAGTACTACCATTTCTTCAGGTCCACTTAAAGCACTGGGTTTTATGTTAAATATTTAACCCACAATACAAAACACAAGTATACAAGGAAATAAGAAAGGATACAGGAAAGTTAGGGTTTTGGACAAGGTGTCACACCTTGTGTTTCTGACGAGAGAACAAAAGCGAGGTGAATTTCCTTGGAGACTGGTCCACTCTTGGAGTTTGAATGTGCCAATTAATGATTTTCAGGAGTTTGAATATCTGGACCTGCTTTAAGTTTGTAAGCGTGTTTGTAAGGAAGTGCTTTGGGGGTGGGTTGGGGAGGAGGTGCTTCTGTTGGTTCAGGGACGGGAGATGGGACTAGAGACGTGCTCTTGTGGTTGCTAAGTTGCTGTGCGGTCCGACCCTTTAGGTGCATAACTTCGAATCCGGAGGTACTCCGGAGTCAGGCCTGGGTTAAGCATGAAGGTCCTCAGGGGTTTTCCGATGAGTCAGCTTATGATTGAAAGACATCAATACCAGGTCTGACGCAAGTTAGCAGGTGACCCTATCCAGCGCTAAGGTGACTGGGCAGGCGTCTTATAGGTGCTTAACTCAGATCTCAGAAAAGTGCTTCTGGAGTTGGGTCTGGGTTAAGCCCCTCGGGCCTGGGGACATGCCACCAGGGGGTTGCCTTAAGATCGACCGAAGTCGATACCAGACCTCAACATAAGTTAGCAGACGCCTCTTCCAGTAGCTATGGTGCTGTGCGATCAGACCCTCTAGGTGCGTAACTTGGTACTCGGAAAAGCGCTTCGGGTGTCGTGTCTGAGTGGCGTGGCAACCTGGACGTGCCTTGGAGGAGCCAGCCTAATCGAAATAAATCGATGCCAGGCCACGAAGCAAGTTAGCGGGTGATCCATCCAGCTCTAAAGGTACTGTGTAGACATCAGAACTGTGAGCTCAGAACATCTGGGAAACCTGGTGAAGGCAAGGACAAACATGGCTTCTAGAGAGTGGGCAGTTAGGGGATTGTACATGCCCTATCTGGGAAAATATATGCATTTGGATGGGATGTCCGGGGTTATGGGCAGGCGGGAATCCTGATTATGGGGTTTGGGAGCTTTTGATGACTTTAAGCGACAAGGAAGTGTGGGATCTGGATATGGTTAGGGAGAAACTACACCCATGATGTAGTTTATGGGAAAAAGGATGCCGCTGGGGTAACTTTGGATGGAGTTTGCTTGGAAGTTCTTACAGCGGTGGAGGAAGGTGTGGGGGAAGCTATGGACAGTAGGGAGAAGCTAGGGAAGGGGAGGGGAGTGGCTGTGGATGATTTGAATGATTTCCAAGCGATGATATATGATGCAGGGTTCTAGGGGAAACAACTTGGAGCATGGTGTCGAGTGATGGATCCAGGGGGGGGGGGGTGATTCAGAGGAATATTATTTATGAAAAGTGAGGTACTGGGGTCGGGTCTTGATCCGCCTTGGGAGCCAATGTTCTGAATTTCTGGGAAAGAAAGCGAGAGGGAGAGTCAAGAATCTGGTTTTTGTTTCCTGGAATATGTTCGGCTCTAATAATGGATTGTTTACAAGCTACAATCCATATTAATTTTTTGATAAAGGGGAATAGGGAGGGGGTGCTGGCTCTGTTGATGCAATTAACACTAGCCATGTTGTCGCAATGGACTATAATGTTGAGGGAGGTCCACTCGGGGCCCCGCGAGTGGGCTGCCATCACTAGGGGGTACAGCTCGAACAGAGCGGATGATTGGTCTTGGGATTGGAAGTAAGGGGGCCATGTTGATACAAACCAACGACCTAAAAGGTAACCCCCGAAACCTGTGGAGGGGGCTGCATCTGTAAAAAGGCTGATGTAGATGGGGAAGGAAGCTACATCAGAGTAGAATATGGAGATGCCATTCCAATGCCTGGGGAAGGAAATCAGAAGGCTGAGTTCATTGCGGCATGCGTCTGGGAGGGCATGCCCGAGGGGCCCGCGGATTTTTCTTCTGCTATGGGGATGCCCAATTTGTAAAATAATGGCTTGGCTGTAGTTAAATCTGCTGCGGGAATGACATTGGGGGGGGGGGAAACGATTAGAAAATCATCTAGGAGGTGAAGGGCGAGGTGGATATTGTAATTGTTGAATCCAGCAAATGGCTTCTGTGGAGGTGTCGAAAATTTTTTGGGCTGCTCTTACAACCGAGGATCAAACGTACTGCAAAGTAGGATTTTCCTTTCCAGGAAATGTAGAATAAATGCCAAAAATCAGGGTGGATGTGTACATTTTTTTAAAGCTGAGGAGATGTCTAGCTTGGCTAGCCACGCCCCTTTTCTGCAGTTTTGGTTAGTTCAGCAGCTTGATAGGTGTCGTGGTAACTTAGGGAAAAATCATGAAAGGGGATGAGACTGTTAGTGCTGGGAGTGGTGGAATTATGAGAAGATAGATCAGAGATGAGCCTTTTCTTGTTGGAGAAAAAAGGATCGATTAAGAATCCTGCTTTGACTTTTTAGTTAGAAGAGTGTCGAATGTTTCTGGATCTGTTAATGTGGATTGAAGATTATTGGAAACAGAATTGGAGGATATGTTAGTGGAAACTCCAGGATTAAATCCTCGGTGAGGCCGTTGATAATGATCTGAAATGCAAGCAGAAGGGTGATTAGATAATTCAAGTACAAGCTAGAATTTTGAGAATGCGTAAGTGGGCTCCCCCGCAACGGGAGCAGATGTGCAAAATTTGCATTTTGCTCTAAAGCCTCTGAAGACGTTTCTCACGCCAATAAAGACGCGCGCTAACAGCTCTTGGTCTAACGTCCCCCAGTAATCATTTGATTCCGTTGGGCCAGTCTGTTTGCTCACTTGGCTGAGCAAAGCTGGTGGTGGAGGTAAAGGTGCGCGCCTGCGTGTGGGACCGTCAAATCGGCCACGAGCGCGAGGTAATCTCCAAGCTTCTTGTGTCTTTGAGGGAGATTGTCAGATCCCCAGGCGATCCCTTACGCCTGGTGAAAGAGGGGAGAGAAGGATAGAAAGATCAATATCCGCGCCTGCGAGGATCTGAGCGCGGAGAGAAGGGGTGACGTGAGGTGGTTCAGCTGCCAGGGCGTGAAGGGGTGCTGGGAGAAGGATTGCTGGTGCCAAGGTAGAATTATTCTTTGGCAGCGTTGGGAAGGGGACGGTGGCAGGGGCGGGAGGGAAATAGAAGCCGCTGGCCACCGGGAAACCAGCTTGGGTTGGGGATTGAGAAGGCGAGGGGAGCCGGCCAATGAGCGAAGCTGGAGTGAGGGAAATGTCCCGGGCTGGCTGGAAACTGGCAGTTTCGCCGATCACTGGTCTTTCGATTGGGACCTCCGGAGGAGGGGGGCACTGTGGTGTTGTTTGTCATCATTCTCTTCTTCGCTGGTGGTTGTCGCGTGGCCCTCTGGGAGTTGCAGTTCTGGGTCCCCGGCGAAGAAGCTGACGTGTGGCTTTTGGTAGAGCCTGAGAAGTTTCGCTTTGTTCGCTTTCTCGAGGGCTGTATGTTAATCCTCGCTCGTTTATGGCGTAGTTTCTGGATCGTCCGGGAACTGGCTCATCCTGGCAATGATCTGGCTGATCGATAGTGGAAGGAGCCTCCGAGGATGTTTGTGAGCGTTCGGGTGTCTGGGAGACGCGAGGTCGGGAGGCTGATGACGCTGCTCTTTTCCTCTGTCTTCCTTTTGCGGTGCCCTGTGATGTCATCGCTGGGAATCTGTCGGTTTCGTCAGCTGGAGGAGCGGGTAGTCTTGGCGGCTTCCTGGAGGTAAGAGATGGCATTCTTTGACTATTTAGAAAAGGGAGTTTAGAATTGAGCTTGCGCTTTGAGCATTGAGCTGGAAGGAACAGCGATGAAGCTGCTTCAGACTGAGTCGGGGAACAGGAGGAAGGAACAGCTTATATGGAAGAGGGTTGATTGAATGATTGAAGTAGGTGTGGCTCCAGATAGTCTCCTCCCGAAAGACAATTAATAAACTGTATTTAAATTACCGTTTGGAGTCAAAGAGCAACTCCCGCTACTGCCAGAAAATTTGGGAACTAGGGCTAGCCTAGAATATTTTGAAGTGTTACTTCTGCTGTAAGGCCGTATGTTTGGACACTGAGAAAGTATAAATTTAGTTTGAAGAAAACTGATTTCTTCCGCTATTGCGTGAATGTGTTGGCTGTGTTCTCAGAGATTTTAAAACTCGTGTGGATATCCATCCAAACTATATTTTATTAATTTTAAAACAAGTAGTTAGCTATTGTTATTGTACTGTGGTTTTGGGTAAGGGTGTAGTGTTATTGTTGTGCGTTGTGTGTATGGAGGCATCGTTTTTTATTTATGGATAAATTGTAAAGGATATATAAAAGGAGTTACTGTCATTTTTACTGTTTCTTCTCTTTTTTCCTGTTGTTTCATATCACTATTGCTTAATGGTGTGGGTAATAAAACATTTTGTGTTCATTGTATAAACACTTGGGTTTGGAATTTGAACAAAGCAATTGTGGTGTTTAGGGCATTGGTCAGGGGGTTAAGAACGGTGATCTTATCAGTGGGTGGGGAGAACATGAGGTGCCACTATGGGTTATCATCTAAAATAAGTGAATATAAGCTATAAGAAAAAAACCTAGGTATTTGTGACTGGCAAAGTGGATAAAGGTAATGTGATGATAAATAAATTAAATTAAATAAATATTGTAAAAGAGATGCCAGCAAAATAACGTTTAAAGGACCTTAAAAAGAAAAGAATGAAAACATTGACAATTTTTCAAGTGCTCGAACCATTAAAACTATAAGTGACGAGGATTGAGTCGAGGGGGTAAGGTTCTCTCAGTCTTTAATACAAGATAGTAAATATCTTCACTATCTTCAGTTGAGTTCCAGTGACAACTACACCAATGTTGCTGAGGTTCCTGAACCTGTTCCTGTGCCAATCCCCAAGGCCGTTTCAGTGACACCAGTCCCAGTAATGTGCGAGTGCCAAAAGTCCAGGTCGAGTCACAGAGCAAGATCCTACCAGGCACATTACCCTAAAGTCACTTACACATCCCCTGCAAAGGCCCCTCTCATTGACATTCACACACTAGAACACACTAGCCCTTTACTCCCAGATTGCCACACATATGCTCCATCGTCCCCTGTGTTATCACCTCAGACCTCACCAAAAGCCAGCCGATGTGCCATCTTTCAGCACCATCCAAAATTGGTTGTGCCTGCAAGCGAAGAAGCATGGCAATGCAGCATGGGACATCAAGAGGTCCATGCCAGAGAAAGACAAGAAGATTTTATTTTTTGAAAGACTGACTAGAGGTGTAATGAAGTAGCAATTTTGGCAAAAAGAAATGTGGTCAAAACTGAAGTCAGCTGGTGAAATTGATTTTTTTCTTTATCTAATGTGAGTATTGTTGAACATGGGGAATACGGCGAATAATACAGTGGTACCCGAGGTACAAATTTTTTGCTTTGAGATAAGAAAAAAAATCAAGATACTGTGACGGAGGTCTATCCTATTCATCGCTGCCCTGACATAAACGACGAACACCTGCAGCACGCCAATCAGCCGCAACTCATCGCAGCTACGGCTCGTTAAAGAGGAGCATAAGAGGAGCATAAGAGGGAGAGAGAGGCACAAGCCAAGCCTGATCTCCCGTCTGCAACGGTGCAAACATCTCTCTCTCTCTCTCCCTTTCCTCCAGACAGCAACTAAAGCCGGGAACCGCACCCAGCCGTCCTCCCGGTACTACAGGAAGCCTGACATCAGGCACGAGCTAGAAAGTGACTGAGAAGGCCTTTGAAGAGGTGCAGACGCCCGGAGCAGAAAACAAACTCAGTATTTTTTTCTGTTATTTGGCAAATAAATCCACCCCACGAGCACATCCTCGTCATCATGGACTACGCCACCCGGTATCCAGAAGCCGTGCCCCTGCAAAAAGCCACCGCCAAAAACATCGCCCACGAGCTGTTCCTGTTGTTTAGCCAGGTGGGCATTCCGACCCAGATCCTGACTGACCCCCTTCATGTCCCGGCTTATGGCTGACCTCTGCCGGCTGTTGAAGGTAAAACAGCTCCGGACCTCGGTATATGACCCTCAGACTGATGGCCTCGTTGAGTGCTTCAATCAGACTCTGAAGGCGATGCTGAGAAAGGTGGCAGCCAACGACAAACGGGACTGGGACCAGATGCTACCCTAAGTGCTCTTCGGGATCCGGGAAGTCCCGCAGGCTTCCACCGGCTTCAAGCCCTTCGAGCTCCTGTTCGGCCGTCAGCCCAGGGGGTTGCTGGATGTCGCCCGTGATGCCTGGGAACAGCATGTTGTCAAACATGTGGCACAGATGCGTGACAAGATCGAGCAGGTCATGCCATTAGTCCGGGAACATATGGCCCAGGCGCAGCAGGCTCAACAGCACCACTTCAACCGTGCAGCCCAGCCCCGGGAGTTCCAGCCCGGAGAGCGAGTGATGGTTCTGGTCCCGACCTCCGCCTGCAAATTCCTCACGAAATGGCAGGGGCCGTACATCATTGTCGCCAGAGTCGGAGATGTAAATTATCGGGTGAGACAGCCCGGAAGAAGACAGCCAGAGCAGATCTACCATATTAACCTGCAGAAAAAGTGAGTGGGGACCCATGAACAGCTCGCCGCGCTCGCCTCCTGTTCCCTGGTGGTGGTAGACACCAATGAAGACCTCTCGGCTGCCCGGGCAGAGGGAGCTGCAACCCCTGGTCAGTCAGTTCGGGGATGTGTTTTCCCATCTGCCCGGGCAGACCAACATGGTGGAACATCACATCCAAACTGCACCAGGAATTATCGTCCGGTAGCGGCCCTACCGAGTACCGGAAGCCCGTTGGCAGGCGTTAGAGGAGGAGGCTCAACACATGCTCAAGCTGGGGGTAATTGAACCGTCCCGGAGCCCGTGGTGTCGGAATTCGACGGGTACCCCATGCCCTGAGTGGAGGAGCTCCTTGATCAGCTGGGACGAGCCCGCTTCATTTCTACGCTGGACCTCACATAAGGCTACTGGCAGGTGCCCGTGGCCACGGAAGACCGTCCAAAAACTGCCTTCTCAATGCCCTCAGGCCACTGGCAGTACTGCCGGCTTCCGTTCGGCCTCCACGGGGCCCCATGCGGCCGCCTACCTGGATGACATCGTAATACACTCTGGGGCATGGGAGGAACATCTGGACCGCGGAGGGTGCTCACGGAGCTTCGCAGCGCCGGCCTCACCGCCAACCCCCGCAAGTGTCATCTCGCCCAATCCGAAGCACAGTACCTGGGATTCCGTGTGGGACGTGGAGTGATCCGTCCCCAGGAAAGAAAGGTCGAGGCCATCCGGAACGCGCCTCGACCCTTCACCAAGACCCAGATACAAGCCTTTTTGGGGTTGGCGGGATATTATCTATGTTTTATCCCCAGCTTCTCCTCCTTAGCCGCCCCCTGACAGACCTGACCAGAAAGGGGCAGCTGGACCGCATCCAGTGGACTCCAGAACTGGAGGGGACGTTTCAGAGGATCAAGCAGGCACTGACCACGGAGCCGGTCCTGAGAGCGCCGGACTTCAGCTGCCCCTTTCTGCTACAAACGGACGCTTCGGACACAGGGTTGGGAGCCGTCCTTTAGCAAGTCCAGGAGGGTGAGGAACACCGTGTGCTCTTCATCAGCAGGAAGTTTAGCCCAGCCGAGACCCGCTACGCCGGCGTGGAGAAGGAAGCCCTGGCCATCAATCCTAGGGCAGTCCTGGAGCTGAATTACTACCTCCTGGGCCGGCGGTTCACCCTTCTCACTGATCACGGGGGTTGGGAGGGTTGGGGGGGGGGGGGGGGAACTCAGTATTTTTTTCTGTTATTTGGCAAATAAATCCACCCTCCAGGGAAATTTTCAGTTGAAACCTTGTTGTGTGATCCCTCTCCTGCGACAATATGAACAACCACAAACAGTTCTGATCATGTATTTTTTGCTTGTTTGTTTGACGTCGCGCTGCGCTTTGGAGTCCTGGCTCTCCATTCTCCCTTTGCAAAAAGTGCTGACATTGCAACAAGGAGCTGATACGCTATAAAAAACTTAAATCAGTTTAAAATCGAGCGAAACATTATGTATAGATTACCAATAATGTGCTATAACAAATGTTAAAGTCAAGGTGTCGTAAAAGAAATAATGTTTATAACGTGGAAAGTGCTGTTTTGTAGCGCAACTTAGAGAAACCCTGTGACGCGTTCTCAGAAGCATTCTCTCCAGTTTGCTCGGTACTGTCTGCGCTGTTGCTACTGTATTTTGCATGCATTTTATTCAATTTTATTATCATTTATTACATTATCAATGTGTAGATTTAAGGATTGAAGAAACGTCACTTGATTTTTCTCTAGTTTTCCATTTTTTCATCTACTTATACTGTTGTTTCTGAGAGCAGTTGCATGGATTAGGCGTTTTACATGTAAAACTTGCTTCGAGATATGAAATGTTCGAGATATGAACGTCACCCTGGAAGGGATTAATTTCGTATCTCGGGGTACCACTGTACATACAAACAAACTAATGTACAAGACATGAAGCCAGAAGGCTTCCACTATTTTACATAAGCTCATGAATAAAGATTAAATCACATGAGGAAAATGTCCAAGGGTAAATAGCATAAAACTGAAAAAAGGAGGGTTTAAACTAACAAGAAATAAAATGAGAAAATACTGGGAAAACAATACTACCTTCTATAATAATAGAATCAGTTCTACAATGTGATTGCTGGAAAAGAACGATATAAAAGAACCAAGTACAATGTAATTTGAAGCTGGGCTTGAGGCGAAAGGAAAGCTCCAGCTAAAAGTTATAAAAGACCAGGTCACCAGGTGTTTCATCTCCTAATTCGCTAGGGGGGAGCAGTTTGAAGAGCCCTCTCCTGTCTTCTGTGGAATATATTATTACATATTTTCTTCAGTATCTTCTTTCCTTCTCCTACTGCACCTTTTGTCAACGCAGGCTTCTGGTAGTGGATCAGTGTTTCACTTGCTATGTTGAATTTTTCTCAAAGTAAGTCATAGATGATATGGACGTAAAATGTGAAAAAAAAAGTTTTTGTTAAAATGCTCTAATCTAAAATGTTTTATTGCTCATTTGTTTCTGCAATAATTGTTCAAATTTGTAGGATCACACTATTAAGGTCTCCACACATCCACAGCAACCACAGGAAGACATGGAAGCGACGATTCAAGACTTCATCAAACACAAGCTAAAGTTAACCCTTCTGTTGTGTTCGGGTCAAAATTGACCCGTTTTCAAGTTTGACTCTGTAAAAAGTACACTTTCCTTTTTTATCCTGGAATGAGGCTTCATCTAATCTTCAGACACACATATTTAAATGCAGCAAAAGCAATTTTCACAATTTTAGTAAATTCTAAAAAGAAAAAAAAAAAAAAGTTACATCTGTGGTGTTACGGGTCCAAAATGACCCGGTAGAGAATACTGGCTTTTGTAAGCATCACTTAAAAGCTACAGGTTTTCCAAATGATCAATAATGGTCCAATTTGCACAGTTATGGCCCACATCATCATACACAAACACATACGCACACACACACACACACGCACACACGCACACACACACACACCCACACACACAGGCCTCTTTCACATGCATAGGCACAGACATGTGCACACACACACCACCCCCCAGGTGAACTCAAACTTTACATTGTTCATAAACACTGGCACATTCAAAGAGGGTTTGGGATATTATCAGTTGAATTCTGTAGGAGCATCTGTGAACATGAGCAAAAGATATACTGTTCATGAGGCACTGGGTCATATCTTTGGCAATGATGGTGATCCTGAGAATAGACGGGAAAGTGAAGCTGAGGAGGATGTGTCTGAGGATGAGGTTCTGTATGACCCTGAACAAGACCAAACATATGAAGAGGACCCAAATGTCACAGATGATCAAAGACAGGTTTTCAAGTCAAGAAAAGGTGACAATTCATGTTTATCAAGCCCTCTTCAAACCCATTCCAGGGCACCGACAGAGAACATCCTCAGAATGACTCCAGGGCCTACTAGATACGCTGTGTCCCACGCCCAAGACATCAAGTCAGCGTTTGGACTGTTCTTTCCACAATCTATTGAGAAAATTCAACTTGAGATGACCAACATGGAAGGGAGAATTTGGTGATAGCTGGACAGAGATGAACAAAACACAGCTCGATGTCTACATGGGACTGTTGCTTCTTGCGGGGGTATACAGATCCTGTAATGAAGCTACGGCCAGTTTATGGGATAGTGAATCAGGACGTCCTCTTTTTCATGCCACAATGTCGTTTCAAGCCTTTCATGTGTTATCAAGAGTGCTACGTTTTGACAACAGGGAAACAAGAGTTGACGAGCTTGCTCCCATTAGGGAGGTTTGGGACAAATGGGTGGAAAATTGACCCTTTGTGTACAATCCTGGGCCAGAGGTGGACAGTGGATGAATGGCTAGTTCCATTCAGAGGCCACTGTTCCTTCAGGCAGTACATGCCAAGCAAGCCTGGAGAATATGGTACCAAAATATGGGCAGCATGTGATGCAAAAACTGCCTATGCATGGAATATGCAAATATACTGGAAAACCTGAGAGTGGAGTGTCAGAGAAGTTTGTCAATGTTCTTTTTATGGTTAAATTGTTTGGTTAATTGGTATGGTAAAATAGAAATTTGTTTTATGACCAAAAAAATTGATGTGTTGTCTTTATCCTACCATTTATCTATGCGGGTCCGTTTTGACCCGAAACACCAAAGATGTTACTATTGTTGATAATTAAAAATAATAATAAAAAAATAAAAGAAAATTTTGGTAGGTGTACTTTAATATTAGTTTTTAACATATTTACAGTTAATTTATACTCATTCTATAAAATATATATATATATATTTAGTGAATTTAAACAGTTTTTGCAATCAAAAACGAGTGGTATATTTTAAAATACTGTGTCTGTGGAGCCTACTAAAAACAATACACACCTTGTGACATTTATATGAATACATACTAAGCCACCAATTAGCTGAAAAACAAAATTTGAAGAAAACTGGTGATCATTTGGACCCGCTAACACCACAGGTGTAAACAGGTTTCTAACACAACACAAGGGTTAAAGGAAGACGAGTTCAGACCACCGCGCTCATTGCCTGGGAGAAAAAAAGACCGGATGGCCAGCGAGCACAACCCATCGTGGCAAAGTTTGTCGAGCAGCGATAGAAAGAGCTCCTTAAATCCGACGGTCGTGAGTTGAAAGGTACAAACTTCAGCATCAATGATCAATTCCCCCGGGCGATCCTAGACAGTAGAAAGCGACTTTTACCACTGAGAAGGCGGTTCCTGGATGAAGGTTGCAGAGCGGTCATCAGCGTGGACAAGCTATACGTGAACGGTCAACTCTATCGTGACCAGGAATCTCATCATACTATTGTATATTTTAATTAATGCATTTCTGCTACCTCCCCATTTTCCTCCTTAATATGTTGTTTATTTTTTTACATATTTATTAACATATTCTATATACTTTTTGCCAGGTTAATTTTTCATAAAATATTATTCCAAGGACTTTAATCTCTGTTACTTGCTTCAGGGTTTTACCATATAATTTTAAAGTAATATTTTTGTGTCTTTTAGCAAAGCATGTAATTTGTGTTCCCTTTCAGTCGGTACCGGAGACGTTTAGTAGATGACCGACTGAATGGGAGCTGATCTCCATGGGAGATTGGACCGAATTGTTTAACGGGCAAATTGATTTGCAGGCGTGAGTGATTGATTAGCAATCAGCCGGGTATAAGACCGGGCGTAACGCACGCTTCAGTATGCGATTTTCCTTCGGAGCGGACTGAGTGTGACTCTCCTCTCTAAACTTTGACGCTAAACCGCCAGTTGAGATCGAGGTTGCTTACCTAGCAAATACAGCGTGGTCCTCTGCTAGCCCAGTATAGCACGCCGCTGTCGCTGCGCCTCTGTCTTTTCCGGCATTAACCTGTCCAGTGTTGTTGTTAGCCGTTTGTTCACATCCTGTCCATTTTTCACGACACGATGAGCAAAACGTGCTGTAATCCTGGCTGCGTTGGGTTTATCTCGTCGAAGGACGGTCACGAGAAATGCGTGGAGTGTTTGGGCTTCCAACACGCCCGCGCTGCTCTTGTGCTGCGAGAGTGTGTGCATTGCAACGCTCTCCCGGCGTGCACACTGAGGTATAGGCGGTCCTTCTTCGAGGAGGAGGACACCCGAGCTTCGGCTCTCGGTGAGCCTTCGACTCCGAGGGGTCTGTCCCAAAAAACCTCACCTGCGGCTTTGGGCGACCGGTGTCAGGTGATCCCTCGCACCGCCCCCAAAGCCCGAGTGTGCTCCCCGTCTGGTCGGCGGGGGACTCGGATAGCGCTTCGGCGTTGCCTTGGCCCTCGTGTGACCTTGCTGACGATCTGCTCGCCCTCGCAGCATCGGAAGGGGCGCTTTCTTCGGAGTCCTTCAGCTCACCGCTGCCACCCTCCGGGGTCGCGGCAGAGCCGGAGCCCGATGCATTCGCGGTGCTCTCCAAGGCCGCGGCCGCAATTGGGCTCGAGGTGCAAGCACCTTCCAGCTCAGTCGCGGTTGGATGACTGGTTCTTAGGTAAGCGCCTGGGCTCCGCCCCCCGCGCTCCTGAAGTTCCTTTCTTCCCGGAGGTGCACGAGGAGCTCACTAAATTCTGGCGGGCTCCCCTGTCTGCCAGGGCTTCCAGCTCCTCCCCCTTCACCACCTCGGATGATGCAGCAGCTAGGGGGTATTCTGCGATTCCCCGGGTGGAGCAGGCTGTCGCGGTGCACTTGTGCCCCGACAGTGCTGCCGCTTGGCGGTCTCGTCCGACTGTTCCCTCCAAAGCTGGTAAATTTTCGTCAGCCCTGATGGCGAAAGCTTACTCAGCTGCGGGTCAAGCTGCTGCATCGTTGCATACTATGGCGACCTTACAGGTCCTCCGTGACATGCACCAAGGGGGTGGTGACCAGCAGTCTCTCAGAGACTTGCGCTCGGCCACTGATTTAGCGCTTCGTGCTACTAAATCAGCTGCGCTGAACATTGGTCGCACGATGTCCACACTCGTGGTCTAGGAACGCCATCTCTGGTTCGAGCAGGCGACTATGCTTCCCGAAGACCGTAACAGGTTTCTGGATGCACCTGTCTCACCAGATGGCCTCTTTGGCGTCGCCGTGGATGATTTTGCATCAAAGGTCTCCACAATCAGGAAATAGGCGGAGGGTCTGGGTGAGCTCATGGTCCCGCGCCGGAAGCGACAGCGTTCCGTTGCTTCTGCGCCGGACCCCTCTCCGCCTGTTCGCCGCCAAAGAGCGTCCTCCATCACGGAAGACGCAGTCAACTTCGGAGGGTTCTCGAAGGCAGACGAGAGCTTCTAGTAAGAAGCGCCCCTGAGGTTGGCGACTCGGGAGGTCATGAGCTGTCTTTCGGGTCAAGTCACCGACCCAACTCCCCTTGGAGGGGGGGAGTCCACCACACACTTCTCGCTGCCGTCCTTCGGGACGGCGGCACCTATTGTGTCAAAGACAGTTCTCATGTACTTCCCGAGAATAGTGGAACCGCATGCCCTGCGGTCTGGGGTTCATCTTCCTCGGTCTCCGACGAAGACCCAGACTTGGGCGCGTGTTCCACTGGCCATGGCAGAGAGCGCGGGGGCTCAGTTCCCCTTCCTTCATCTGACCATTTCCCAGGGTTCGTCCCTGGTGATTCCGCCTTCAAGTCCGCCTCTTGGCGGCCCCGCCTTGGCGACCATCGGCACGTCCCGACCAGTACCCCTGTCAGCTTACCTGGGGGCCTGGCGGAAGCTTCCCGGGGTCTCACAGTGGGTGGTCCGGACAATCCGGCAGGGCTACACGATTCAGTTCGTGAAAGCCCCCAGGTTTCGAGGCGTAGTGCACACCCCTGTCCCCCGGACAGGCGCCTCATTCCTGCGAGAGGAGATCGACGCCCTTTTGACAAAAGGAGCTGTCGAGCCGGTCCCTCCAGCCGATATGGAACGCGGGTTTTTACAGCCCATACTTCCTGGTCCCCAAGAAATCAGGCGGGCTGCGACCAATCTTGGACCCGAGGCGTCTGAACCGAAGCCTGGCCAAGCTTCGGTTTCGGATGTTGACGGTCCGCTGCATTCTACCGTGCATCCGTCCTGGAGATTGGTTCGCGACAATCGATCTGAAGGACGCGTACTTCCAGGTAGAAGTGGTTCCGAGACACAGACCCTTTCTAAGGTTCTGTTTCAAGGCCATGCATACCAGTACAAGGTCCTACCCTTCGGTCTTGCCCTCCCCGCGCACCTCACGAAGGTTGCCCGGGCCGCTCTTGCCCCGCTCCGCCGGGCAGGCATTCGGATCCTGGACTACCTCGACGATTGGCTTTTCATAGCCTCGTCCAGGGACCAGTTGATCCGACACTGAGGCCAGGTGCTTCAGCACTTAAACCGATTGGGTCCGAGGGTCAACTGGGAAAAGAGTTGCCTCACTCCTGTGAGAGTCATCTCCTTTCTCGGGATGGAGCTGAACTCCAAGAGCATGCGGGCGCACCTGTCGGTAGATTGTGCCCGGGCCTTGCTGGCCGCCTTAGTCGCAGTGTCCTCTTGACAAGTGGTCAGACTGAAGTTACTTCAGAGGCTCCTGGGGCATATGGCAGTCGCAGCCTCAGTGATTCCACTCGGGCTCCTGCATATGTGACCACTTCAGCTATGGCTTCTCTCGCGAGTTCCAACTTGGGCATGGCGTCGGGGAGCTCTTCGTCTGTCCGTGACAGATGCGCTCCCTCACCTGAAGGTCTGGAAGTCGGTACGATTCCTGCGAGCTGGAGTGCCCCTAGTGTGCATCATCCAGTCACGTAGTGGCCACCCGACGCCTCCAAGACCGGTTGGGGCGCCGTGTGCGGTTCCCACCGAGAGTCCGGTTCCTGGAACGGACTGGTTTCTCGCTGGCACAGCAACCGTCTCGAGCTAGTAGCAGTGATCCTCCGGGATCGGCACATGCTGGTCAGGACTGACAGCACTGCGGTCGTAGCGCACATCAACCACCAGGGCGGTATACGCTCCCGCTTCCTGCACTACCTCGCCCAACAGCTGCTCCTCTGGAGTTGGAGCGACTTCCGTCGCTTGAGCCTTCATATCCCTGCGGAGTGTAACAGGATCGCGGTTCCGCCGTCCAGATTCCACCCCTCAACAGGAGATTGGCGACTCCATCCTCGGGCTGTTTAGCAGATTTGGGACATCTTCGGCGAGGCCCAGGTACCTGCTGCCTCCCGTGAGAATACCCATTGCCGGCTCCTCTTCCTGTCCCTGGCTCCTCTCGGGACAGATGCGCCGGCTCACTGCTGGCCCAGGAACAAACGCTTATGTGCGTTTTCCCCAGTGAAGCCTCCTAGCACAGCCTCTGTGCAAGGTCAGGGGGGGACGAGCGCGGGCTACTCTTTTTCGCCCTCTCTGGCCGAACAGAGTATGGTCTCCGCCCTCTCTGCGCTCGTGACAGCCCCCCCTTGGCCGAACCCCCTGAGTCTAGATCTGTCTCAAGGGGGGGGATACAGGCACCCGCGGCCAGACCTCTGGGCCCTACTCGTATGGCATATCTGTCCGCGGTGGACCCCGAGCCTCTACCACCCCTCGCGGTGACTACCTATACCATGCGTTAGCCCCCTCCATTGAGTGTGCTACGCTGGCAAGCGGGGTCGGTTCGTCGAATGGTGCTCTTCCCGCCAGGAAGGCCCCGGGACATGCCCCATCTGAGTCGTGTTGACCTTCTTCCAGGAGAGGTTCGATCGGGGGCTGTCATCATCGTCCCTCAAGGTCTACGCCGCCGCTATTTCTGCCTTCCACCTCCGGGTTGAAGGGAAATCAGTGGGCAGCCACGCATTGACGGTGAGATTTCTCAGGGGGGCTAGGCGCCTCCGGCCTCCTAGACCACCCTCCATTCCTCTTGGGACCTCTCCGTCGCCCTTCAGGGCTGCAGAAGTCACCTTTTGAGCCCTGGCATTTGGCAGAGCCGCGTGTCCTCTCACGGAAGACCGCACTCCTGCTTGCTTTGGCCTCAATTAAGGGGTTGGGAGATCTCCAGGCACTGTCCGCCGACGAATCCTGCCTGGAATTCGGCCCTGGCGATTCCTTGATTACCATCAGGCCCAGGCCCGGAATCATCCCCAAGGTCCCATCCTTCCCCCTCCGGGACCAAGTGGTGACCTGCAAGCTCTGCCCCGGGAGGAGGCAGATCCAACCCAGGGTTTGTTGTGTCCACTGAGCCCTTCGGGTCTACCTGGACAGAACCCGGGAGCTACTCAGCTCCAAGCAGCTCTTCATTTGTTTCAGAGGCCAGCGTAAGGGTTCCGCTGTCTTCAAGCAAGGCTGGCACACTGATCGTGGAGGCCATGGCCTTGCTTATGAGGCGTGTGATATGTCCCCTGCCCTCTCCATCTGAGGGCCCACTCCACTCGAGGCATAAAAACGCTGCTTCGTGGATGTTGGCTAGGGGGGTCTCACTTGCCGACATATGTCGAGCTGCGGGTTGGTCTACACCAGACACATTCAGCAGGTTTTCCAACCTTCACGAGCTCCGTTCCCTCCGCGGTCCTGTGTGGTGGCAGGCTCCCTCAGGGAACGGAGCAGGTGTAGTAGCTTGCAGTACTCTCTTAAATGAGCAGTACACACCTTGTGCGCCCCCCCCCCTTGGGGTGGCTCTTCTTCCTCCCCCCTTCGGCATCTGACTGTGCGGAGCAGTCAGCTCTGCCAGGTTCTGCTCTGGAGCTCGCTTCGGCCTGGCCCCAGCAGAACTAGGGTCCGGATCTGGGAGTCCCCCTTTTTAGTGGTGCTCCCTTTCTGTGTATTTTTCTACAGCTCCCCCTCCAGGCGGCTAGTAGGAACCCGTCCCGTTACCCCCCTGCCTTGGTGAGTCACGATGACTTACGTCTCTGCCACTCTCTTGTCTGCAGAACGTCTTCGCTGGTAGCCCTGCGGGCCTTGACGCGATCTTCGCGCACCCCTCCCCGCGATGAGGGGTGCCCTCCTTCTGGTCGTCTTCGCAACAACCGAGTACAGCTAACGCTCTAAGTGTTGGACGACTTCCCCGTCAATGAGAATTCCGGGCAGGGGCAGAAGGAGCTCCCATTCAGGTATTACAGCTTAATTCACTAACCTTCTCCAAGTTTAGTGCTGGCCTGTTTGGATGGACTTCGGGCAGGGCGCTTTGTAGAGGCTTCCATTCAGTCGGTCATCGACTAAACATCTCCGGTACCGACTGAAAGGGAACGTCTAGGTTACTTGCGTAACCCTACGTTCCCTGAATAGGGAACGGAGACGTTTCCTTTCTGCTATGCCTTTGAAGTTGGGAGACTAAGGCGCCGGAGGTAAGTAGATCGGCTCCTCAGGAAAATCCCATACTGAAGCGTGCGTTACGCCCGGTCTTATACCCGGCTGATTGCTAATCAATCACTCACGCCTGCAAATCAATTTGCCCGTTAAACAATTCGGTCCAATCTCCCATGGAGATCAGCTCCCATTCAGTCGGTCATCGACTAAACGTCTCCGTTCCCAATTCAGGGAACGTGGGGTTACGCAAGTAACCTAGACGTTTCTTGTTGCTGTGACAACAACTGTCTTTCTCAACCTCACCTTGGTAGCAGAGTTTGGCTGTTCCTCATCAGTTTTAAGCCTCCTACACAGCTGTTTTTGTTCCAGTTCATGGCTACGTTTCAACCTACGTGTGAAATTGATTATCAGCAACAGCTAATTGCTTGATCCTACACCTGACTCTAATGCTACAAAATCCATGACTTTGTTCAAGTGTAGCTGTAAAAGATGTATTCCAGTCACACAAAAGGTACTAATACCAAATATTTTTTGTATTAGTACAATGATTTGATTTAGATTTTTACAGATTATTACTAAAATAATCATCATTTATATTTTTGAAAGCATTCTCTGAAAGCAGTCGCTTTTGTTCCACATGCCTAAAGCGTTTGTACGGTACTGTATATATGGTTAAATATCACCTTTATGTGTGTGCCAGGCCTCTGGTGGTAACCTGTCAGGAACACTTGGGTGTCTCATACATGAGGGTCAGTGATGATCCGAATCCGCGGATGAAGATCCACAACCGCTGTCCAGAGAGGATCCTGCTGAAGGAGAGTGGAAGAGGTGATAACATTTCAAGCACGGACACATTACAGGGGGCAATGGTCCATCACATTGAGTTGCTGTCCATGAGCTGTCAGATTTTTATCTTTGGTGGGCTGGGGCTGACATGGGAGGGGAGGGGGGTAATGAGTAAGAGTCACTTCTAAACCCTGACCTCATGTATTCTTGGTTATGTTGAATATTGTGATTTTTCTGTGCGATCAGGATGTTCATTTACATGTAAACACAGCATCTGGTTGAAGTATTTCCATGTGAAGACCAAAAATAGGAGGTGGGGTTTGTCATTGTCGTCACGCCCTGTGCTTGCTGTCACTTCTTTGTTTACAAAGGCGTGTTTACATAATGGAGGAAAAAATAAATATATGCTAAGCATAAAGACACGTTTAAAATAATAATGTACAAAACCGGAAAACACGGTCACATGGTAAATTGTTTTGCACAAAACTGAAGAGAACAGTTTTCCATCTCAGAAGCAAAATCAGACTTACATTTCTATCTTCTGCCTTTGTGAATCTAAATCTTGCAGTTTGAGTTTCTTGTAAATCAGGGCGGAAAACTAGAGATTGAAAAATTGTACAGTTACATTTAAGTTTTGTGCATATTACTCTGCTATAATGGGTATATTATAGCTGCATTATCACATCATGTATAGGAATAAAGGCATTAGACATGGGCCAGTATAAGATTCTGACGGTATGATAACCTTGGATTAAAATATCACGATGAACCCCCACAACGTTTACCCTGCAAAATTTCTGATGGCCACAGCTTGGAAGAGGAAGGTCCACCGACATGCAAATCATGCAAAACAGGTCACTGCTAAAGGACGCAACTCATGAAATATAATTTCATATCTGCGGGAGCACCATCCAGCACTATTCACTAAATTTAAAGTGAGCGGGTAATAACAGACATCTGTAATAATGTTCCGTTTCTGTGTTTGAACATTAGTACAACCATTAAGTTCAGATGAAATCAAGTCTTTGCTTTTAAGCGTTTTACCACATCTTTTCCAAATGACGCCATTTAAAAACAACCAGCAATCGGTTCATGGCATCAAAGAATTGCTTGAATATCAAATTAGAAAGAGCATTTGATAGATCGTGGCTCCATATGCTTGTTATGATAACCGATCGGTGGCTGCAGCACCGCTTCGTCAAAAATAATATGCATGCAACAACACTGAAGTTAGATATTATTTCAGAGCATTATTTTTATATTTTTAGCAGTACTGTTTGTTTTTACACAAACAAAAATTAGGTCGTGTAATTGTTTGTTTTTGTTGTCTAGAATCTACATCACATCTATTTTTAAAAGTACACTCACTAAAAAGAAAAGTTAAAAGATCAGAAAAACAGATTACAGATTTAGCTCTTCGTGTCTTTGTTTTTCATTGTAGAGCAGTTATAGCTTCAGCAGCAAAGAACAGTGAACAGTGCGGTGACATACTTGCAAAAAACGACACACTATAAATGACTGCAATTTAATTTATTCAAGAAAGTATCAGTTACTACGAAACACTGGCAACCTGTTCAGGGTGTACCCCCGCCTTTCGCCCAAAGTGAACTGGAGATAGGCACCAGCAGACCCTCATGACCCTGAGCGAATGAATGAACTAAGTAACTACCAAAAGAACAAATGTTTCAGTTATTTATATTACATATTTTGCCTGATGTTCAATGTTAAAAATTCTTCTATATTTTTCATAAAATAAAATTCAGTTAGAAAAAAAAGATTTGTTTTTGTACCCAGACATTTAAATATAACATTGTAGAGCATTAATTACAATACAGTGGAACCGTGATATTTTAGTTTAATTTAGTTACATGATTTAACTTTTGTGTGTGTAAAAACAAACTGTACTGCTAAAAATATCACAATAATGCTCTATTATTATAAAAAGCATATAGACCCGTGATCTATCAAATGCTTTTTCTTTCGCATTTTCGAGCAGTACTTTGATGTCATGAACCGATCGCCGGTTGGAAAAGATGTGGCAGCAGACTTCATTTCACCTGAACTTAATGGTTGTACTCATGTTCAAACACAGACACACATTATTACAAGTCTGCTATTCCCCGCTCTGTAAAGTCTGCCAGTGCCTATCTCCAGCGCACATTGGGTAAGGGGTACACCCTAGTCAGGTGTCCAGTCCATTGCAGGGCAACATTCACTCACACATGTGGGGGGATTGTGAGGGAAACCGGAGAACCCAGAGGAAACCCACACAAGCACAGGGAGAACATGCAAACTCCTTCCAGGAAGGTCACCAGCGTGCCTCGAACCAGCAACCTTCTAAAACTGGAAGGTCAAAGTTGCTACCCACTGCACCACCATGCCGCTGTAAAGTAACATGCAAGAGGAAATTAATTGATGTTAGCTAATTTTTATTAATTAGCGGCATTGTCTTACTCTGTAACTTAGTTCATTTCAAAACAGCTTTAAGCTAAAAATTCACTTTGAATTTTGCGAATAGTGCTGAATGGTGCTACTGCAGATGTGAAATAATATTTGATGTATTTCCTCCTTTAGCAGCAACTCGTATTAAACATGATTTGCATGTTGTTTGACCTTCCTTTTTCAAGCCATGGCAGTCAGAAATTTTCCAGATGACTTGGTCTTTTTTGATGGGGGTAAAAGTTGGGTGGTTCACTTGTTGGCCATCCTGATCTTAAACTATTGCTGAGTCTCACTGGCTGTGGATCACGTTCACAATCACATGCACGTGCCAGCCAGCACTAGCTGCTGCTGGCGCGCACACACAGCCTTGTAGAGAGTCCTGCGCTTTCACTTTTTTGCTTGCGGTTTTGAAACTGTGACCGCGGTAAACCTTGAAACCGGTTATCGTCCCATGCCTAATATGCATTTTGACAGAGTTAGGTGGAAAAGGATCATTCGCTGTGGCGACCCCTAAACTGGGAACAGCCGAAAGGAAAAGAAGAAGATCATATTTGATCACCAAACATAGGCGCCACCTGTTGACGAAAATGTACAAAAGGATGCATTTCTAACAATATGAAATAACTTTGTGTTTCAGAGTATGTACGTCTTCTACCGGCACTCTCCTCAGTACATCATGAGCTCTTCTACCAGGCTCTCAGTTTCCCAGAATGCAAAGCAAAGGAGACTCTTCCCGCCTTGCTGCTGCGCATCTTCACGGACACACCTGCTGTCACCCCTACTTTCAAAATCGACCCAGACACACTCAACACCTCTCTGGAAACTCCCACTCCATCTAGCTGGACTGATCCGATTGACATCAACAGCCCTGGAACACAGGTCAACGTTAGAATATGTCCAGAAATGAAAATTCTGTCTGCACTTGTCCCTCATTTTATTGCCCAAACAGGATTTGGTTCACACCCAGTACACAAGTGAATGCCTTAGATCTCATTACCGTATTTTTCGGCTCATAAGACGCACCGGCACATAAGACGCACCCAATTTTAAAAGAGGACGATCTAGAAAAAAAAGATTCTGAACCAAATACTTTTGTAAAATATTTTATATCAACTGTGTAAAAGTTAACAACCAAACATGTAACATGAACAGACAGTAAACAGTAAAAGTAACAAAAAAAAGGCTGTAATGTTTTACTTTGCCCCCCACTCATCACTCTAAAGTCCACCATTCGTTATCACCATCACTGTTCCAGTGCAACATTGCCCCCACATTAGTAATACCGTAATAGCCAGTAACATTGTCACTACATTACTAATAATAGCTAGTAAGATTGCCCCCACATTAGTAATAATACAGTGGTTCTCAAACTTTTTTAGTCGAGCCCCCCTTTAAAAGAATCTGGGCACCCCCAGATGTAAAATAATAATTATTTAATAATTAATGAATAATTATTTTAATGTAAAATAAATGTAACTACTCCTTAATGTTAAATAACTCATTATTTATACCTTATTCAAGTGACAATTCGTTTGCATGTGAGATGTACCGTTGAGAGATGATTTGAGTGTATTAAAGAAGAGTTTCAGTCATTGAGAGCGTTTTGTTTTCCTCACGCGAGCAAGAGAGAGAGAGAGAGCGCTGTGCATCTGTGCACCTTTGATTTTTGTCAGCTTATGAAAACCCACATAACTCCATTAATGAAGGATCAAACTGTCCAAGTTTGTGAAACTGTCCAAGTGAATGTTTAGCGGAAAAAAAACCCTCACAGACTGAAGACGATGCAGATCGATCATCATCTTATCGTCAGGCTCAAGAAACATCGCAGATAAACTATTAGCTGTGCCCATTTCACATCTTGAAATGTATTTTAGCGTGAGAAATCGGGTTTGTAGCGTGAGAGAACACTCAAATGCGCGAGTCTAACGTTCAATGTGTGCTCTGTAGTTTCGCTCGTGAGTACGGATACGGAAGCACCGCACCGCTGCGGCCAAAGGCATTGTGGGAAATGTACTTTTTTCCCCATTTTCGTTACGACCGCGCAATGGCAGAGATGGACGATGACGTCAGCGCGCAGCGCTGGGTGTAAAAATATGGCCGCGGCTTCGGCCTAGCTCCGAGGCTCTTACGCCTCTCATACGGCTGTGACCGGACTTCGCGGTGCTCTGCATTCGGTCGATAAGACGCACCAACTTTTCCCCCTTATGAGCCGAAAAATACGGTAAGTCTATAATTTCTTGAACCAGTGGACTAATCACTGAATAGGTTCTTGTGACTCAGATTGTGCATTCAGAAATTTATGATGCTCAGAGATAATTTTTTGATCATCATAAAAGAGTAGGTTGGACCACTGGAGTCAGGTGATTTTACAGCGCTTCATTTTAACCTCTTTAACAGTTTCTCTCCATAGCATCTATGTAAACCTTCCTTTTAAAAAGTCTTTTTTTGTCTTCAGCAAGAGATTAACCAGACTGATGGTTGTGTTCAGGTGGTGTTCCTCCCAGGGTTCGGCTGTCTGTATGTTGACATTCTTCATGAGAGCGGCTGCATAACACTTACACTCGCAGCAGAGAGCAGCGCCACAGAGCTCATTAACACACACAGGTAACATGATGATGGAGCTTGGTTGTTGGGGTTAGTTGGTTGGTTGGTTTGGGTATTTGTCAGGGTTGGTTTGGTTTCTTGGTCTGGTTGGTTGGTTTTGATTTTTTTTTTTCAATTTGTTTGGTTTGGCTAGGTTAGTTGGTTGGCTTTGGATTGTTTGGGTTGGTCGGTTTGTTGTGTTTTGGGTTACGGTAATTGGTTTCGGGTGCTGTAGGTAAGTTGTTTGGTGGTTTTGTTTAGATTTCCTAGGTTAGTTGGTTGGTTTTGTTTATGTTTACTAGGTTGGTTGGTGGGTTTGGGTTTTTTTTTGGTGATTTTAGTTTGCTAGGTTAGTTGGGTGGATTGGTTTGGTTTGTTGTTTTTTTTAGTAGTTGGTTTTTTTGGTTGTTTGGTTTGGTTTGATTGGTGATTTTGTTTGGGTTGGCTAGGTTACTTGGTTGGTTTTGGGCGGTTTGGTTGGTTTGTTTTAGATTGTTAAGTGGTTGGTTTTGTTTGTTTTAGTTGACTTGCTGATTTTCTTGATAATCTGTGGTAGCAGTTGGTTGGTTTTGGTTGCTGTTGGTTTTGTTTGACTTGTGGTTTTGTTTGGGTTGGCTTAGTTAGTAGGCTGGCTTTGGTTGGTTGGTTTGAGGTGGCTAGGTAGTTTGTTGGTTATGGATAGTTTGGGTTGGTTGGTAGATGTTTTTTTTTGGTTGGTATCGGGTGCTGTTTTTTGGTTTGGTTTGATTGGTGATTTTGTTTGGGTTGGCTAGGTTACTTGACTGGTTTTGCTCGTTTTGGTTGGTTTGTTTGAATTGGCAAAAAGAATTTGGTTTGGTTGGTCAAACAGATTACTACATTTGTCATATCCACTATCAGCGAATGTGATATAAACCTGTTTCAGTTTCACCGCATATTCCCTAAACATAGACATTTATAGAAAATCTTACTGTGTTCTTTCAGGTCTCCTGGTTCAAGTCTGTTCTTCACTTTTGTTTTAAGAGAGGCGACTGTGTGCCTTTGTGATGATTTGAGCAGCCAATCATCTTCAATTGAGCTCCTGCGGCTCAGCATTTCTAGACTTATGCTATTGCTCGAGCCCAGCCAGAATTCGTCCTTTGACCCCACTGTATGCTCTCTAGCACACACGCTAACTCTGCGCTGTGCCCACCTGCAGCTTGACAACCAGCTGTACCAGCGTGCAAGTTTTCACTTTCCAGTCATCCTCAGCCCTGAGCCACCTAGCAATGAGGACTTCCTGTCACTACGCATCACACTTTGTCCTAATATTAAACCTCAGCAGCTAACACTCAGCGTCTGTCCTGCACGGGTCTACCTGGAGGATACTTTCATATATTATTTGCGCACATTAATACAGACCTACATCCCAGAACCCACAAAAGTGGGACGGATTTTGAACCGGAGTGTGGAGCATGAAGTTCCATCAGCAGTGCTTGAGGCCCTACAAGCACTTGTCTCACCGCTGGCGCTGCAGTCGTTGTGTGTGGAGCCATTGACACTAACAGTGAGTGTACATGCCTCACTGAAGATCTACATCGCCTCAGACCACACACCGCTGAGCTTCACACTCTTCCAGAGGAGTGGAGTGTGTACCACTCCCCGTCAGCTTACACACACTCTCGCCATGCACTACGCAGCAGGGGCACTCTTCAGAGCTGGTGAGTATCACACAGTCACAACAGAGATTGTCCGTTACGATCCATCAGCAAACAGCATGCAATTGGCCAAATAACTATTTGATTAACTTCTAATTTTTCAAGTTTCCCACTCTCTATTTCTGCTGTTATAAAAGCAGTTTGCCTATTGTCCTGTAACCCATAATTCTGCAGGTCTACAGTTTTGTCCCTGGTGTCTATAGATTTTTCAAATTGGTTTCAGGGAGCAATTGAACTCATCACCTGTGCAGACACGCAAACAAGTTTTCCAGATAATGAGTGAAAAAAGTGCTTGCTGAGAGCCAAAATTCTTGCTGTTTGATAGTTGATAGCTGAACAATTACATAATTTATTAATAATATATATATTATAGGGGTGTAACGGTACGCTAAAATCGTATTCGGTTCGGTACAGTGTCTTGGAGAGCTCAGTTCGGTTCACTTTTGGTACAAAACAATAAGAGCTTACAAAATCTTTATTTTGAAAATCTGCCAATACACAGTAGAATTCTTGCATAAAATAAATAAAAGTGACACTTTTGGGTGATATTTTAAATGAATTGCACTCTTTATTAAGAAAAACACATTTTTTAAATAAAAAATGAAATATTGCAACTAGTTAGGATAGATTAACCTATCCACATTTTCTGAAGAGAGCATAGATCTGGTTGCAGTGACTACCTCCAGCAGTAGAAAATGTTAAATGTGTTGCCTGCCCGATCTCCGTGGAACAATTTTGGCATACAACTTTAAATTTATCCACTCGTCTATCCCCGTTACGTATTTTAACAGAGAAGCCAAAGTGTTCCAAAACAGGAGAGCGTAGTGAGGTGGGAGGGTCTTCAAGCGCTGGCTTCTCTTTCTCTGTGTCCATTTCTCACAGCTACCCGGCGTGCAGCTGTGCTTCACTCAATAGCGTCCGTGCGGAAACTCGCATAGGAACATTGTTCCGCTGCGCTTAATATCGCGCTAATAATACATTTATATAATTTAATAAAAATACCGAATACCGAAACGGTACGCAAGTGTACCGAACCGAACAGGCCGTACCGAAACGGTTCAATACATACCGTGAACCGTTACACCCCTAATATATTATTAGTATTGTGAAATACGTTGTGACTTTGGATTTTCCTTTTTCATTCAGTCTACTTATAGACTTGTATACTTATATACTTGATTCATATTTCTCTCCTCCTCACAAAAGTTTTCCATTTAATGGTCCAGGCTGGGTGGTGGGCTCTCTGGAGATCTTGGGCAGTCCTGCCAGTCTAGTCCGCAGCATTGGAAATGGTGTTTCTGACTTCTTTCGGCTGCCATACGAGGGTTTGACCCGTGGCCCCGGAGCTTTCATCAGCGGAGTCTCACGAGGAACTAACTCTTTCATCAAGCACATCTCAAAAGGTTGGTCACACGTGTTATTCTACAGCTGCTCTAATCAATTATCCAACACAGAGTAACTCACTAAAGCCAGTGATGGATTTAAATAGATTTCAAAAATTAAACATAAAATCTTTCTGTGAATGTGCAGGGACCCTAACCTCCATCACAAATCTGGCCACAAGTGTGTCTCGAAACATGGACCGCCTCTCTCTGGACGAGGAGCACTTTACACGACAGGAGGAGTGGAGAAGGGAGCATCCAGAGAGCCTGGGAGAGGGGCTGAGACATGGACTGTCCAGGCTGGGGCTGAGCCTGCTGGGTGAGATACATGCACTTCCTGTTGATCAACGGCCACTTACACACAATGCATCTTGATGACAGCATGATGAAAGATTCTGAAAGTAAAAACCTCCAATCTTTGATCTCAGGTCAGCAGTTTACAGTTTAATTTGAATCCAAATTCAGTGGATGAGGCTTTTGGAAAGACACACATTTGCTTAGTAAAGAACATTCCACAGAAAAAGTAAAAACCAAGCATTGTCTAAAGACCTCCAAGGCTTTATTTGTGTGTGGAGTCATAAATTTGGGGAAGGGTACAGAAAGGTTTCTGCTAAACCTGGCCACCTGTCTAAACTGGGTGCTTTGGGGATGAGGGCTTTAGTCAGAATTGTGTTCCTCTATGGAAAGAGGAGAGCCATCTCTGCATCACTCCATGGGATTTTTGTGAAGTTGAACATTTAATCAATCGTAATTAAAGGTCCTGTTAAATGTATATGTGCATATTGATATCATTTTAACATTTAAACTCTTCATTTTTAAAATATATGCAACCTTTTTCATTTATAAGCAAACTTATTTTAATTGCAATACATTCTTTGTAGAAATAGCTGTCTTGCACTTTAAGTGTTTTTATTTTTCATGTTTAATAGCCCAATCATTATATCAGATGAGCCGTCTCAGTCTTAAATATCTACACTTAAAACAATGATTGATTGAATAATGAAGTTTGATATTGCAAAATTCACATAGATTTGAGATTTGAATGCAGATTAGATCAGAACGTCTTACACTACAATATAAACTTTATTTCTATTGCCCCACCCAAAAAAAAACAAACAAAATGCTGTACATGACAGACCAAAGACACAACATTAACTCAATGAATCCCTATAGCAGATATACAACAAAAGCATTAGGAGACTTGCAATAAAAGAAAAAGAACTCAAACTGAGTGAAAAGCCAAAGAATAAAGTCTGTCTTGAGTAAAGAGTTTAAAAGTCTGCCTGCCAAATATGCAAAAACAAGCCATGGACACATTTAAAAGTAAATAAAAGAACTGCCAATTGAGTTGCAATACTTACGAAAGATCATGCCAAGGGGAAGTAAATACAGGGGGAAGAAAATGGGGCCAAGAAAAGAACTCTGAGGTACTCCTCACATTGCTGGCCTTGCAGAGGACACAGCAGTTCCAACATTGGCGCCAAAATATCCTTTCAATGAGGTAAGATCTAAGCCACTCAAGGGCAGTGCCCGAATGCAAACCGAGCATTCCAAGTGGGACAGAAGGATTAAATGATCCACTGTTTCGAAGGCTGCTGTTGGGTCCAACAGCACCAGAGCAACACAGTGAACCGAGTCAAATCTTAGTAATTTGTTGTTCATCAAAGGTGTTTGTTGCTCTGTCCAATAATATTCCATGGAATGCCTTTTAACATGTTAACAAATCCACCAGAAAGAATGAAACCCTGAAAGTCTCCAGAAAGGAAATTATATCGACAAATGAACAAGGACCTTGATCGCCCCCTTGAGTATGGTTGCAGTATGAGTTTTTATCTCCATGCCTTCATTTAAATCAATGGGGAAAAGCCAAATATTTCCTACATAATTTAAAGTTTTTCTACATAATTTAGTTTTTCGACATACATAATTGATTTAAACAACTGTCCGCACAAATCAAAACATAATTATCCTACTTATAACAGCATTTATTTTAAACTTAAAATGCACTGTTCCAAAATATTATGCACAGCAAGTTTCAAAACACCTTATAGGTTTTTTGAAAACCTATAAGTTTGAAAGTTTGGCTGCTGTTTGAATGGAGGCCACACCATGACATTCTTTCCTTTTATCCCCATAGCAGCCATTGATGCAGACGTTTTCTGTGCAGCATGAGATGGAGCATTATCATCCATGAAGATTCTTTTATTATTGGAAGTATAGTTCTTCCTTCTGTACCTGGGCAGGAAGTGGTCAGTCAGAAACTATGCAAGCTTTGCAGAGGTACTCTTTACACCTTTGAAAAGAGTTAACCAGCTCATTTCCCATGATTCTGGCCTAAAACATGACTGTACCACGCCTTGCTGACATCACAGCCGTGCTGGAAAATGATGGCTCTCCACTAACCATTCACTACTTCATCCCTCTGATCCACCCAGGGATGCAAGGCACTCATCAGCGAACAGAATTGTTTTTGTTTGTGACCATTAGTTAGCAGTGGCCGAGTGGAAGGTGTATGCACAGTTCAAGACTCTAGATGCCCATTTACACCTTAATGTCCATAGGACTTTGCTTCAAATATCTGTTTGCTCCTATGTAATGTCTTTATCTGTACAAACCCATCTACAGCGGGGAAAATAAGTATTGAACACGTCAACATTTCTCTCAAAAAACATATTTCTAATTGAGCTATTGACAGGAAATTTTCACCAGATGTCGGCATCAACCCTAGTAATGCACACATAAAAAGAAATCCAAACATTTATGTCCATAGATGAAGTTATGTGTAATTAAGTGAAATGGCACAGGGAATAAGTATTGAACACATGAAGAACAGGTAAAAAGGTCTGGCAAGCCAAGAAAGCAGCTGGAGTTAGTCAGTATTCAGAAGGTTAACCTGCCCCCTATTAGTGCCAAGTAATATCAGCTGGTATAGTCCTGATTGATGCCTTTTAAAAAGGTTTCTCACCAGCAAGGTGTTAGACAAGAAGCATTGAATGATGGGTAAAAGCAAAGAGCTGTCCAAAGACCTGCGCAACCTTATTGTTGCAAAACACACTGAAGGCATTGGTTACAGGCGCATTTCCAAACTTCTGAAAGTTTCAGTGAGTACCATAGGGGCCATCATCCGGAAGGAGAAAGAACACGGCATTACCATAAACCAGCCACGGCCAGGAGCTCCTCGCAAGATTTCAGACAGAGGTGTCATCAGAAGGGTTCTCCAACAGCCTAGGACCACTCGTGGTGAGCTTCAGAAGGACCTGGAATCAGCAGGTACTGTTGTTTCAAAGAAAACAATAAGTAATGCACTCCACCGCCATGGCCTCCATGCACGCACACCACGCAAGACTCCATTTTTGAAGAAGAAGCATGTTGAAGCTTGTTTGGAGTTTCATTTGGATAAACCCATGACATTCTGGGAGAAGATACTCTGGTCAGATGAGACCAAAATTTAACTCTACGGATGTCATAAGACACAACATGTTTGGAGGAAAAATGGCACCGCACATCACCCCCAAAACACCATACCAACAGTCAAGTTTAGAGGTAGGAGCATCATGGCATGGGGCTGTTTTTTAGCATGTGGTACTGGTAGACTTCATATCATTGAAGGAATAATGACTGGAGAAAAGTATTGAGACATTCTTGATTAGAATCTGCTGTCATCTGCCAGGCTGCTGAAGTTGAAAAGAGGGTGGATCTTTCAGCAAGACAACTATCCCAAGCACACAGCCAAAGCAACACTCAACTGGTTGAAGAAAAAGAAAATAAAGCTGCTAGAACGGCCCAGTCTATCACCAGACTTGAATCCAATTGAAAATCTTTGGAAAGAACTGAAGATCCGTGTTCACAGAAGAGGCCCCCGGAACCTTGAAGATTTGAAGGCAGTTTGTGTGGATGAATGGGCCAAAATCACACCTGAGCAATGTATTCGACTGGTTTCTCCATACAGGGGCGTCTTGAGGCTGTAATCACCAACAAAGGTTTTTGCACTAAGTATTAAATAAATTTCAGTACGCATGTTCAATACTTATTCCCTGTGCCATTTCACTTAATTACACATAACTTCATCTATGGACATAAATGTTTGGATTTCTTTCTATGTGTGCATTACTAGGGCTGATGCCGACATCTGGTGAAAATTTCATGTCAATAGCTCGATTAGAAATATGTTTTTTGAGAGAAATGTTGACGTGGTCTATGGTCTAAATTAGCCACAATCTGAAGATCACTCTTGTTTTTGTGAAATATATAATGTTTTCATATGTAGTCCAAGGCATTTCACACTTTTCAGCAGCTCAAAATTGATCATTTTTCCTTCCTCAAATTATTTGTAAATGGTGCTCTGCTTAGTAATATGTAACACCTGCCTTTAGTAGTTTGTCCTCTAATTGGGCTCACCTGGCAATCTAATTATCACAGCACAGCTGTGTATCACTGAGCAGCTCTGAGACACAATGCAATCAATGGGTTGAACTGAAAAGCTAAATGTTTCATCCTTCTGAGACAGAAATAGAATTTAAATAACAATTTAGAACATAGTGTGTAATAAATAACACATGCACTTCCTAACCCTCTGACCTTCACTCTTTGTGTGTTCAGGGGCAGTGGCAGGGATCGTGGATCAGCCCATGCAGTCCTTCACCAGGCCTCAGGATCTCCCTGACTCTTCCTCTCTGAGCTCCTCTTCCTCTCTGGCTCGGGGTTTCATCTCTGGAGTGGGCCGAGGCATCGTGGGCGCATTTACCAAACCCATTGGGGGCGCAGCAGAGCTGGTTTCACAGACTGGATATGGTACAGGAGTGTGTTTGGCAGAGAAAATGCATTGGGCAGTGTGATCATGTGATCTATGCAATTGTGTTTGTGCAGGTCTGCTCCATGGGGCCGGTCTCTGGCAGCTCCCTCAGCAGCTTCATCCACCGATAGAAACAAGATCAGCAGATGCCTCCAACTCTCACCTCAAATACCTCTGGTATCAGTTTCAAATCAAGATAAATCCTCTTTATTTGTTTAGCGATCTACAGAAGTGTGATCTGTTTCCTTTAGTGTTTATTCAGTTTGGTTCAATGAGGCTATGGTTTACTGTAGCTCAGCTGCACCAGAGTATTTTTGGAGACACTTGAGACAACAGTTTTATTGTTATTTAGTGTGTAAAGATTTGTAGAAAAGTAGCTTTTCATTTCTGATAGGTAATTTATTAACGATTGAGGTGGTATCGAGAAGGAGGGCTTTTATGAAATGTAAAAATGTCATTGTAACATTGGATATTAATTCCACATTTCTGCAGAATATGCACCAAATGCCAAAATATAAATCAAAAACACTGTTGGGCCTAAAACTGACCCCTGTGGGACAACAGATAATGATTTTGAGCAATGATGTTTTATTTGAACAAGGAGATGCTAAACATGACTATACGAATCTTCAACAGAAGTGTAGAGGAGTGTCATTATTATCCCCATCAATCAATCTTCTCTCTTGAGTAATCACGAACTCTGCATATCAACAGCCAAGTGTGAGAATATTTCTTTTCTGGTGATTTCAGTCAATTCTGGAAATTACAGAGACTGCTGGAAGAAACATGAACAAATAATGTGGAGCCAATATCTCCATGCAGACATGTGCCCTGTGCAAAGATCAGAGGATGGGTGTGATATGCTCATATACGTCTGCTTCTCTCTTTGTGTTTTACAGGAAGATGCTGGGTGCTCTTGGCGGAGCTGAGCTGCATATGGCTATCGAAGTGTCTGTCTGCAACAGCAGCAGCTCTAGTGGAGTGAGTCAAGAGCGGGGTGGGTGTCTGCTGCTGAGCTCTGAGGTTCTGTTTGTGGTGAGTGTGTGTGAGGATGCCCAGCAGCAGGCATTTCCCATCACTGAGGTGCAGTGCCACACACTGACTCCTGGACGCATCACTCTCACGCTGCAGCAACACCGGGCTTCCAGTGACCCAGAGGTAACAAGCTCCAGGAAACATTAAATTGCAGAACCACAAATATTGTTGCTGTGCAATAGCTAAAGGAAAAAATAGTTAATAACTAATCAAGGACTTTAAATGTACTATAAATATTACCATCAGATCAATTTATAAAAAAAAAAAAAAAACATTTTATTGTGGATTATTACATAAACTGTTTTGTTTCATTGCTCTTGTATTATGTTGTGACTGTACTATTAGTGTACTGTAAATATTTTTATAAAAATAATCAAAAGTTTTCATACAATAAAAATGTATAAATTCCCCAAAAAAGCAACAACAAGGTCAAAACAAAAAAAAACAGGTTAACCTACCCTAAACCTTCTAAGGGTTAAAACAATGTAACAGAAAATGTGGCTTTATTTAGCTTAAACATTAGACATGAATCAGCTAAACAAACGCTGCTCTGAGAGAGAGGGAAAGAGGGGGTGAGGGGAGATGGGAAAGTAGGAGTGGGAAGGGAAGCTGAAAGAGACAGCTGTTAACTCTGGGAGGAACGGGAGACAAAGTGGAATAACCTCCTGGTTGTCACTTCCTGTTTGTGATGTATCTCCTGTTCTATCTCAGAAATCAACCTGAAACTAGGATTATAAATTGCACACTTCCTGTGTGTGTGTGTTTTCAGGTGGAGCGACTCTCGGAGCTGCAGTACAACCGTCTGCTGGAATTTGTTCGAGACACATCCCAGTATTTGTCCTCTCTTCCTCAGCAGTCGCTGTCCTCTTCCTCTCTCCCTCAGCAGTCGCCGGCATCTTCCTCCAGTGGCTGCGTCTCCAAAGTGTATGAGTATCAAGCAGACGATGCTTTCGCACGAGTGTTTGTCAGTAAATTCCATGCCGTAAAGAACCGAGCTCTGCGGATCGGCTTTAACTGAACACAAGCTGGGAAATGTTTGACATTTTTTTGTCGGTTGTGACCAAAAAAGGCCTTTTTGTCATATTTTATAAGTCGTTGCCAAAATATGTATTATTTATGTAATTTAATACTGTATTATACATAAAAGTAATACAAATATTTGGGCATATTTTGCTCCATTGTTAGTGTTTTATCAAACTGTAAATGTACTGTATGTTTCAAAAATTATTAATGGATACAATTAAAAGAAGAATGTGAAGATTTTGAAATAAATTATTAAAACATTATTGGACTACTGTCTACATTTTGGAGTAATGTAATAAATAAATACAAAAATACTTTTTTATTTGTGCAACTGAACAAATGAAAATGTGCTTACCTGTGAATTATCATCATGGATCTGTTTATTCCATGGCAAACAGGTCATAGCAGTGAACATCACCAAATGATACTGCCAAGCAGTGGTGGACAGTAATAAAGTAAATGTCATTGGTTACTGTACTGGTGTAGCTTTTTCAAGTATCTCTACCTATTTTGATTATGGGAAAAGTTATACATTAAATTCACTACATTTCAAATATCTTACTGTTTACTCAACTACATTTTGTGAAATCAGTCTGTTCTTTTTATTTATGAGTGGATACAAAAACTTTTGGTCAACCATGCATGAGCCAGCAATCTGTACAGCGGGCTCTATTTTGAATTGTTTTGGTTGCCGCTTGGTGGTAATGGGTACATGCAGTTCAGTGTCAGTTCAACAGCAGCGTTTCGTGAGAGTGCCTGTGTCTGATGGAAGAAACTCCCGAAACTAGTTTCTGTTATGGTAATATGATATGGCCAGGTTGTATTTACACACAGACATTTAGTAAAAGAAAAACTGTTTAATAATTTAGACATTAAAATGTTTTGTTTGTTTTTACCTGAACTTGCAACTATGATAAAAACAAACCTTAAATTGAGGTTGCTCTCAAATTGTGTTATTTCATTTGGTTCTAAAAGAAATTTAGATTTAAGGTTTTGAGATCTTGATCATTTAAATAAATGTCAACTTTATAAGAGCCAAGTCTTTTTGCATATTATTTAAGCAAGAGTCTTGACACAAATCATAATGGTGTATTATAGCCATAATAAATCATGGTACTTTAGATATTTAAGTACATTTTAAAGCAAATACTTTTGTACATTTACTCGTGAAATTCTGAAGGGAGCACTTACTTGTACTTTTACTGGAGTAATATTTTACCTATTGTATCGCTACTTTAATTCAAGTACTTTGAATATTTTGTGTATTTTGTCCACTGCTGCCAAAGGATAGAAGGGTAACTGTAAAGGGTCTAACAGAGATCCTTAGGGCATGCCACGTCTCACTGCTGTTGGATCTGATTAGTGACTGAACTCCAGACAGGAACAAGGTAAACTCTCTTAGTGCATGTCTAGTTTCTGTTGATATGATTATTTGGGTTATTTTGGGAAAAAAATGGGAAATAGAAACTTAGATTAAATGCTTAATTGAATAGGTTCAGCCCTACGCCATCGGATGTGAAGTTTAAAAAGTTGCACCTTGTAGAGTCTTATTCTGAAGATGTTTGCTAAGGTTGAAAATGGATGTTTGTTAATGGAATGAAACCTATTTTTAAAGGTTGATATCCTTACCGCATTGTAAATGAGCAGTTTGTTATTTATAGTAGTTTTTTTTATAATAATTAACTCTTGAGTCATGTTTGAGAGTGCATTTTTTACTAGTTTACAATTTGCTTTATTAAATTACATTTAAAACAGTTTTTTTATTTTGTGTTGAAATGCGTGATATACTTTTTAGTACAACCCCAGCTTTTTTTTTTTGTTTCAGTACATTGCAAAATAATCCACGACAAACCTGTAATTGTAGAAACAATACAATTCAGAAAAGTAAATACTGTAATTTCTTTACTGAACAAATATCTATTTATGTTTTATCTTTTTATAAAAACTGAAAATTGCTGAGAAAAAATAAAAAGTCATAAATTCCCACAAAAAGCAAAGACTAGGTCAAAAAATTTGGTGAACCTCTCCTAAACCATATACACTGTTCAGAGCACTTTTCTTCCATTGTGCTTTTTTGGGCCAGAACTTTGAAAAACACAAGTTGTATCATATGGGTTATCCCTTCTTTTCACCACTAGATGGCACTGATGAAACTGAAAGACGATTGCACATTTTCTCACATTTTAATTTGAATTACCTAGCAATCTATTCAGTCATTTTCTAACCCGTTTATTCCCATTTTGGGGTCATGGGGGTCTGCCGGTGCTTATCTCCAGTGCACATTGGGCGAGAGAGGGGGTACAGGTACAGGTCGGTGTACCCTGTACAGGTCGCCAGTCCATGTCCATCACAGGGAAACATTCACACCTAAGGGAAATTTTGATTATTCAATTAACCTAACTGCATGAGTTTGGTATTGTGGGGGAAACTGGAGTACCCGGAGGAAACCCACACAAGCACCGGGAGAACATGCAAACTCCTTCCAGGAAGGTCACCAGCGAGCCTTGTCCCGGCAACCTTTTAAATGGAATGCCACAGTGCCACCCCTAGCACAAATCTTTTAATGTTTGCTTAAAATCCAAAATATCAAACTAATCAACCTTTTGAAACCTACACGTTATATTTGAAATCGAAATTAAACAATAGCTGGGCCACTTAATTCAGAAAACAGACGCTGTGATTGTTAAAAAGAACGCAATGTGTGCGTGTGACAGTGTTAAAAATAACACATACTTGAATGGAGCTGAGGCTGAATCAAGGACAGTCTGTACAAAACCAATTTTCAATTGTAACTTTTTAGCAGAAGCTGCTGTGCATTGACCGCAATCCTGTGCATTTGTCTGATGCAAAATGGCTTGAGCAAACAAATTCATGTTTCAAACTCATGTTTGGACCATAAACTCCATAAAAACGCTGTCTCTATTTGTAATGCTTTCTTTGTGGAGTAAACATTTTGTAGTTCCCAAAACATCACACACTTTGGAATCCAGCTAGTCATGAGCAAACTGAACTGCTCATTAGCAGAACAGAAGGGGATGATGGGAAGGGTTCTGGTATTTGATGTCCTTTACCAAGAATTTCAAATCTACTTGTTTTTGAGAGTGCATATAACATTTGCAGTGATTAATAAAAAAAAAAACCCTGGATGGATTTTAATTAATTTTAATAAAACAACTGGATAGCTGATGTTCACTTTAATATTTCAAAAGGACAAATAAACTGGACCAAACTTTAATGACTCTGTGCTGTTTTAGAAAAATCCAGAAAATACTATTTTCATGCTACAAATTGGGTTGGAAACACTTTTTTTAATTTGTGATATTTTTGTTAAAGGTTTAATGGCTACATTTTTGAAAGTGTTAATAAGGTTCCTAAAGACGAGGAAGTTAAGAAATGGTTCTTAATGATTTGAAAATATTTTTAGCTATTCTTCCGCATAAATATTTAAGTTCATAAGTCAATTCATATTATTTTGCCTGTCCAGGGTGTACCCCTTGAGCTTGAGATAGGCACCAGCAGACCCTTGTGACCCCAAATGGGAATATGCTGGCAGGAAAATGAATGAAATTATTTTTAAAATATATATAATATATATATATATATATTTTTTTTTTACAACCCCAGGTTCTTTTTTTAACTAAGATTTTTTTATTACAGTACACAATAATCTTGAAATTATCTTTTTACAGCAAAAATCAAAAAGTGTTGAGACAAAATATGAATTCATAAATCCCAAAAAAAAAAAAACAAAGACAAGGTCAAAACAATGTGAAAATTGCATCAAAAACCCAAATGAACCTCTACTAAACCGTATGCCCTGTTCCAAGCCGTATGACCCTGACGCTTTTTTTTTTTGTTCTAGAACTTTGAAAAACACAAGCCGTATCAGAGATCTTCTACTTTCAAAGGTTATACCTTCTTTTCACCACAATATGGTACTGATGGCACCGATTTGGGTTCTGTAAAACAAAACTGAAAGACGATTAAACATTTTCTCACATTTTAATCTGAATTACCTTCATAACTGTCTTAACTCTTGCGATGTTCATTTAAAACAAAATATCAAAAGTGCAAACCTTTTTTCAAATTTACACATATTTGAAATTATAATTAAAAAATAGGTGAATCACTTGTTTCAAAACAGACAGCCCAAACACAAACAAACCAGTGCATGCATGAACGTTGATCAAATATTATATTTTTAATAAAACTCATCTGTGGACAGGCAGAGAACCATTACCAGATCTGATAAATTAAAAGATGATCATGATTAAATTAAAGGAGTAGACTTCAGATTTTCTTCATTTCTCTGGGCATCCTGCATTTCAGTCTCTCTCCGGTACGACCAGGAGATCTAAACACCGCAAAAAAAAACATCCTTTACATGTATGCTCTTCATTTGTATGGTTAAGATTCAGAACACAAGCAGAGGAGAAAAGAATTCAAAATAACTAAAAAGTGTGTTGAGTTTAAGTTTAACAGCTCTGTTGATTCAGAAATAATTAAGTGCTTCTAGGTTTTTTTGTATTTGTAAAAAATACTGTTACATGGCTTTTAGTAATAAAAGCCATGTCCGTGGATGATTGGACCCAGGGCAGTGGTGTAGGTCCCGAAGAGATTAATAATTTATTTAAAAATTAAGATTGTGGTTCTCTACAGAAATGGCCTGTGTCCAAAAACATTGAACATAATAGGACACAATCTATACTGTGAGAGAAAATGACGATTGTCAAAAGTTTGTCAATAGTCTGAAAGGAAAAGATTGAGTTCTGACCTTAAACAAAGCTCCTGTGGGAACCTTCATACTGTTATGCTGCTCATTTTCCTGTTCTTTCACATAATTAGTTTGTTCTTCATCTTCATAACCCTGCAGAGCAACAAACATCTCACCAGTTCAGCAACCAGATCATTTCCCTGAAGTCACTCCATAAATAGACAGAATAACTATTTACAGTTAATAAGATTAAACACAAAAGAAAGCTTTATCATTTTGAAGTTATCCGGATTCAAATTCTCCCATTCAAACCCTGTATTTGTCTTATTTGTAAGCTCATACATGCATATTTAAGATCTTATTTGTTTATTGTGGGGACTGGGGTGTTATTATTGGGAGTATAAGGGCTGTACCCAATTAATTTCAATCTCTGTACAAATATATTGTTGGCTTTGTAAAACTGGTGGGACTCGAATTGCTTGATCTTTTCAGACTACTACTACGAAGTCACTGGGAATGCTGGGAAAATGTCCCTTCACATAATAATGCAAAAACTGTCAACTGTGAATGGAGAACCTCATAGAAACTTCAAAGAGATCAAACTTTTGAAGGTTCTTGGTCTGTCCAAGAACATACCACTGTGCAAAAGACCCTAGAAAGTGTTAAAAACTTACCATTGACTTTAAAAAAAAAAGGTCAATAAATTGGAAAAAGTTAACGAAAAGGAGTGAGGAAAAGGGACAAGAGTGAGGAAAAGTGCCATGAAAATCACTCTGGACCACTGACACCCAGCCCACTCCCTCTTTGAACTGTTGCCGTCCGGTCGTCGCTTTAGAGCTCTGAACACCAGAACGACGAGGCACAGGAACAGTTTCTTCCCTCAGGCAGTACAGGTCATTAACAACTGAAAAATGTTCCTACACATACCACTCTGCACTAATGTTTTGTACTGCTGATTGATATTCAGTCCACTTTTGCACATATTTCCTTTTCCCCTTGCACTACTTAATATCTATTTTTGACTTTATATGTCTATTTTTTTATTTTTATACTGTGTTAGAATGTCTTTTTGTAAATTTAGAATGTCTATTTTGTAAATGTAGATGTATATTTTATTTTTTATTACCTGTATCTTATCTTGTGAATCTGTTGCACTGTAGTGCCTCTGCACATAAACACATTCCTCGTATGTGCAAACATACCTGGCAATAAAGCTTATTCTGATGTAAGAAAGAGAAAAATTGGGTTTTGTTACGGTAGTGATGGGTAGATGAGGCGTCATGACACATTTCAACACTGTATCGATACAGAGTGGCTGAATACTGACACCTGCTGGACTTTAAAAATCCCTACAGGCAACGTCATTGAGACTCAACTGACGCTATCAGGCCGAGTGTAAACAACAATATCATTCAGTTATTGTGTTCTTTCATATCTTCATTAAGATTTTAAATGTCTTTGTTATGTTTACATACAATCAATAAATAATGTGAGCATGTATCATATTGTGAAGAACTAAGTGGCCATGTTGTGAATGTTGAGGCTTTTGTATGGGGGTATTATTACGTCAGGTAGATAAATAAATAACTTTCTACAAATAAATAGAAACCAATCAGATTGCAATGGGTTGCAGATGAGAAGTTAGACAGATGAGTCCAGTCAGTGAAGCGGAAAGATAGGTGTTTGCAGCGTTTCGGAGGTAAGTAATGTAAAAACAAAACATACGTTGGCGGTTGGTGTATATAACCTAGGTTGACATCAAGGAAAAATTATGTCACTGACCCAGCCAGGTTGTTTACCATAACAACCTATTTGGGATACCTCTTAAGTCGTAAAAACTACATGTGGGTCAGGCCTTGTGGTATTGTGGACATTAGACAGTGCACATGACATAAATGCGGAATCCTCTACTCAATTCTCTTCCTGTCATTTCTACTGTCCTATCTGTTCGAATAAAGGCAAAGGTGCAGCTCTTGTGGTGAATTTTACGAGCTTCTTGGTGCTGGTGTTGACGTTCAGGCATCAGGGGAAGAAACCTGTAAATGATTGAGGTACTTCTCGATATGCAAATTATAGGTAGGGGAGCCATTAATCCCAGTCTCCTGCATTGTTGGAGACATATTTTTGCAATTTCAATGGATTTGAGTGTTTTGTTGAATCGTTCCACTAGCCCATCTCTTTGAGGGTGGTAGGGAGATGTCTGGATAGGGGAAACACCATGTAGCTGATACATTTGCTTCATGAACTTCGATGTAAAGTTGCTGCCTTGATCCGTAATGTTTTCCCTGTGGATGCCGACACAGGAAAAAAAGTTGGATGAGGGCATTGACAATAGACCTGGTTTTAAAAGATTTGAGGGGGAAAGCTTCTGGATATCTTGTGGCATAATCCAAGTTGACCAAGATGTAGCGATTTCCGGTTTTAGAACATTTCAAAGGACCTAAAATGTCCATAGAGATCCTGCTAAATGGCGTTTAAACGACTGGGAGACAATTGAAAGGAACACGATCAGACTTCTGACATGGGTGGACGAATTGAAATACGGAACACGACATTTGTTTTGTTTTGGCATAAATGACCAGACCATGGGATGGTGTGGGCCACATGTAAAAGTCACAACATTCCTTTGGAAGAACAAGGCGTGAGCCATTTGGGCTGCATACATGTAAAATCCCATTGAAAAGTTCAAAATGGACACTGGCCTCATTCTTAGCTGTAGGCTCTTTTGAAGCTGCCTTGTCATTAACTGTTCTAAAAGACGGGTCAGCTTGCTGCAAAGCCTCCAAATTTTGTGGTGTAAGATTTAGAATAAACAACAGTTTATTTAAAGCACAGGGGGAGGTAAGTCGTTCACCAATTCAGTGCCTAGCACTTTAATACGGTGGTTTTCACAACGGGATTTCTTCAGCTTGCCAGCTGGAGAAGGGGAAAGATCATAATGGGGGTAAAGCAAGCTCAGGCAACAGATTGTGAACGAGTGACAGAACAAGCATTTTGGGGAGAGGTATGTAGCAAATCGACCAGTATTGGTACGTCTCGGGCCAAAATGACAGGATAAGGAGTGTTCGGGGCTACGCATACTTTCAAACAGTACATTTGATCAGCAATGCAAACTTGAGATCGGTGCAAGGATATTCCCTCTTACCAACCTGTATACAGCATATGTTGAGCGATTGAGAATTTAAGTTTGGGCTTTCCGGGAAGGATTCTGGACGAACAAGGATCTGTTCGGAGCCTGAGTCAATCTTTGTGCCAATCCAGACAGGCGTCTGTGGCAGTTGTGAGCATTTGCATGTCTTCTCCCCAGGCTGGAAGAGATAGGAAGCTGTTCTTGGTCATGAAACGTTGTGAACACTCTGGCTTTTTGAGACCCGGCTGACCACAGAAATGGCAATAAATGGGGTCTGGCTTCAGACACTTGCTGGGGTTTACTGTATCGGTTAAAAGGTTTGAGCCACTCGCTCCTGTTTTGGGTGTATGTTGTAGGGTCTGTAGGTACTGCTTTCATGGACGATGATAGTGAGTTTTGAACAACCCAGCATCGGGTGTCAAGGTTAAGCATCCTTGAGAATTGTTCAAGTATGATTTGATCAGTCATTTCTATCTTGGTAGACAGATGAGGGGTGAGCAACTTGTTTATGCCTTTTGTAGATTCATTGTTGTCTTCTGCGTCCATTCTCTGAGCTTGTTGAACTATTTCTGGGTGAGCAGACTCACTGGAAACTCGTTGTACTTCCAGCTGAAGCTGATTGCCAACGTGATTGCCGCTTGATGAATCCTCTGAGAAGGTCCTGTAGAAGATGTGGACACACTTGATGCTTAGTTTTAGTGGTTTAGTGGTTGTTGTCCCCTCACTCGTGGCTGGGTGGTCAGCACGCTGTAGCAGCATGTTGCGGATTTCTCTTCAAATCAACCCCTGGACTGAAGTTGATGGTAAGTTCTTCTTAAGTCCTTCTTCATGGTTTGGAAGTTTGGCTCAATCCCACCGCTGCCACCATGTGTTGTATTGTGGGATACCAAGGGTCAAAGAACTGGATTGGTGTCGAGGCAAGGAGGAATTTCAGACAAGGTGTTTATTGTTCTATCAGTGGACAAGGTGAACTCAAACCAAAACAACAACAAAATATTAATATTTACAAACTTAGAAGTTAGGAGAGTCCATAAGCTCTAAACAGAGCTAAGTGCACCCATGTTTAGCCACTTACCAGGTGTTGAGCTTCACAGCCAGTTCAACTCTTTCTTGCATGACATCCTCCAGGGAACAGACAGGTGTTGTATTTAGCAGGATTTAATGCAAAAAAGAGTGAAACTTTGTGCCAGGATATTAGGAAAGAGCAGGAATTAGAAATAAAATCTAAATCTCTTAAAACTGCCTATGAAGACATCAATGATACTTTCAGGGAATATTATAAAAATCTATATACATCTCAAATTAACCCGTCACCATTCGAAATTGAATTATTCTTAAAGAATCTGGAATTACCAAAACTATCAAATGAACAGGCAGAAAATTTAGAATCCCCAATATCTTCTACTGAGCTTCATGAGGCTTTACAGCAATTACCAAATAAAAAAGCACCAGGGCCAGATAGTTATCCAGCTGAATTCTATAGAGAGCTCTGGCAAGTGCTAGAACCTACCTTCAACAGAATGGTGGATGAAATTAAGACTAAAGTACCATCAAACATGAACTCAGCTTTCATAAGTCTACTCCTGAAACCAAGAAAGGACCCCACACTGCCATCAAGTTATAGACCAATCTCTCTTATAAATATCGACTTAAAAATAATCTGCAAAGCTATCGCTAAAAAACTGGAAAAAAATCTATTTTTATTGAACCACTGGCTGAAGCAATTGGGCAAAACATTCAAATTACTGGAATAAGTACAAAAATATACATCACAAAATAAATCTTTATGCAGATAATGTGCTATTATTTATCCTTCATACACCCCTCTCTCTTCCAGCAGCTATTAATGTTTTTTAATACTTTTCAGCCGTCTCTGAATACTTCATAAACTGGGGAAAATCAACAGTAATGGCACTCAACATGGTTTTCAAAAACACCTCTTCTTCCACCATCTTTAAATCAGGGAATATAAGATATTTGGGCATTGAATTCTCACCAAGGCTGTCAGATCTGGTACAACTAAATTACCGGTACTCACCACTACCTAAAAAAATAGAGGATGACCTTAAAAGATGGCAGCACTTGCCCATTTCTCGAATGGGATAAATTGCCAGCATTAGAATTAATTATCTGTTATCAAAGACTCCTAATCACCCGTATCAGGATTGGTTCAAATCACTGGACTCTCATTTCTCCAGATTTCTATGGAAAGGCAAACAACCACGCATCAGCTTACACAAACTCAGAAAAATCCAAAGATTGCCAGAGCCAGAGCACACCAATTTGGAACAACCCAGACTTTCTTCTAAACAAAAGGCCAGTGTATTTTCCAAATTGGCAAAATAATGGAATAAAACATCTCAGACCTATAGTTGCAGACAACAAAATAATTTCATTTGAAGATTTGGTTCTTAATTACACATTATTAATAATCTAACAGATTTCTAGAATACCAAGAGCTCAAGTCTATCATCTTGGCAACATCCAAAAAAATTCTGCGGCTACCCACAGTAATAGAACAATTTATTGGTTTGACAACCCAGAATGGGAAAAATAAATAAATAAATAAATAACTACATACATTCACTGCTTCCATCCAGAGGAGGGAACACCACATCAGGTATTTGCTCCCCTGGAGATAACAAAACTGTCCAGCCCACACAAAGCTTTCTGAGCCTACACTTGTCACCAACACAACTTAATTATTAGTAATTAAAAACAGTGATGAGAAGACCACCTGAGAATGGCTGCTCTGTGCTCCTGTACGCCTCCTCATCTGTCTGACTCTCAGCTTCTGGTCCAGCACCAGCGGGAGATTCTCCTCCCCGGTGGAAGAGCACAGAGACATGAAGTCCAGCCAGATTTTCTGCAGCTCATTGAAAACATACGTCTGAGAAAGAGAGTCAGATGCACAGAGGACATCAGTAGGAACTCAGGCCAGAGATCTCACATAAAAAAATACAGAGACAGAAGGATCATCTTGGCCACAGACCTGCAGCTCCCTGAAGATGTATGGGTCAAGGTTGTTCTGCTCGAGTATCAACACACACCCTGGAGGAGTGTGGATCTGCAGTGGTGGTGGAAGAGAAGAACAGAAGAAGCGACGAAGTATGATTGAGATCTTCCTCCAGAGTTCACGATCGCCGCAATGAGAGTCAACCATGTCCTGCACACACAGAGATCCCTGCATGGTTCAAATACTGGATAGAGCTCTCAAAAATATAGATGGTATATGTGTATATATATATAGCTCTATATATATATATATATATATATATATATATATATAT
>SRMA01027269.1:219-46704 GCA_007224835.1 Danionella cerebrum | reverse complement strand
TCTCTCTCTCTCTCTCTATATATATATATATATATATATCTCACTATATATATATATATATATATATATATATATATATATATATATATATACCGGTATATATATATATATATATATATACCGGTATATATATATATATATATATATATATATATATATATATATATATATACAGTGGCTTGCAAAAGTATTCGGCCCCCTTGAACTTTTCCACATTTTGTCACATTACAGCCACAAACATGAATCAATTTTATTAGAATTCCACGTGAAAGACCAATACAAAGTGGTGTACACGTGAGAAGTGGAACGAAAATCGTACATGATTCCAAACATTTTTAACAAATAAACAACTGAAAAGTGGGGTGTGCATAATTATTCAGCCCCCTTTGGTCTGAGTTGCCCATAGACATTGCCTGATGAGTGCTAATGATAAATAGAGTGCACCTGTGTGTAATCTAATGTCAGTACAAATACAGCTGCCCTGTGACGGCCTCAGAGGTTGTCTAAGAGAATATTAGGAGCAACAACACCATGAAGTCCAAAGAACACACCAGACAGGTCAGGGAAAAAGTTATAGACAAATTTAAAGCAGGCTTAGGGTACAAAAAGATTTCCCAAGCCTTGAACATCCCACGGAGCACTGTTCAAGAGATCATTCAGAAATGGAAGGAGTATGGCACAACTGTAAACCTACCAAGACAAGGCCGTCCACCTAAACTCACAGGCCAAACAAGGAGGGCGCTGATCAGAAATGCAGCCAAGAGGCCCATGGTGACTCTGGACGAGCTGCAGAGATCTACAGCTCAGGTGGGGGAATCTGTCCATAGGACAACTATTAGTCGTGCACTGCACAAAGTTGGCCTTTATGGAAGAGTGGCAAGAAGAAAGCCATTGTTAAAAGAAAACCATAAGAAGTCCCGTTTGCAGTTTGCCACAAGCCATGTGGGGGACACAGCAAACATGTGGAAGAAGGTGCTCTGGTCAGATGAGACCAAAATGGAACTTTTTGGCCAAAATGCAAAACGCTATGTGTGGCTGAAAACTAACACTGCACATCACTCTGAACACACCATCCCCACTGTCAAATATGGTGGTGGCAGCATCATGCTCTGGGGGTGCTTCTCTTTAGCAGGGGCAGGGAAGCTGGCCAGAGTTGATGGGAAGATGGATGGAGCCAAATACAGGGCAATCTTGGAAGAAAACCTCTTGGAGTCTGCCAAAGACTTGAGACTGGGGCAGAGGTTCACCTTCTAGCAGGACAACGACCCTAAACATAAAGCCAGGGCAACAATGGAATGGTTTAAAACAAAACATATCCATGTGTTAGAATGGCCCAGTCAAAGTCCAGATCTAAATCCAATTGAGAATCTGTGGCAAGATCTGAAAACTGCTGTTCACAAACGCTGTCCATCTAATGTGACTGAGCTGGAGCTGTTTTGCAAAGAAGAATGGGCAAGAATTTCAGTCTCTAGCTGTGCAAAGCTGGTAGAGACATACCCTAAAAGACTGGCAGCTGTAATAGCAGCAAAAGGTGGTTCTACAAAGTATTGACTCAGGGGGCTGAATAATTATGCACACCCCACTTTTCAGTTCTTTATTTTTTAAAAATGTTTGGAATCATGTACGATTTTCGTTCCACTTCTCACGTGAACACCACTTTGTATTGGTCTTTCACGTGGAATTCCAATAAAATTGATTCATGTTTGTGGCTGTAATGTGACAAAATGTGGAAAAGTTCAAGGGGGCCGAATACTTTTGCAAGCCACTGTATATATACATAGCATGCAATAGAATATATACTTCATCATGTTGGACCTTTAAATACCAAGGCAAATGTACTCTGTGACAACAAATAATGTTGAAGCCTTTGCACTGTGCCGGTGCAGCGCTTTCATATATATATATGATGAAGTGGGAATGATCAAACCTGACATCAAACTCAACAGCATTTAGCAGCAGAAATAAAAGTAAATTTGTTCAGTGAGTGAAATTTTCTCGTCAAAGTACTTAAATAAATTTTAATTAGGCAGAGCCCAATTTTGAATTACAATTTTCCATGAATCTTAGTATGAAAACGAATGACTGAACTTGTTTCTAATCACTCCTGCAAGTCTTCTTTTGGAGCATCAACCAAAACAGAGAGATGTGTTAACAGAAGAGGAATTAACAGATTTTTTAACACTTGGAACACTGATCACTGGTCCTGTTAATAATTTTCATGGACAGTTTTCCCATGTGAAGCAAGGGGTTGAATGGAGCCCGGTTTTGCGACCACGTAATTTCATTCTAGCTTTTTGCAAATGATGTGGTCATGTAGACTTCACCCAAACGTCCAGTGTGCATTGGGGCGGTTCACAGCCCAATGTGAAACGGTTGGGTTGAAAATCAGCACAATCTTTCCAGTAGGGTGCTCTTCATCTGCGCCCAGGAAATATTGATGCAATGATGCACCCTGCCTGAGGATGGTGTTCGCAACACAACAACCTACTGCGCTAAACAGAGAAATAAGAAAGAACAGCAAGAAAAAAAAGACGACAGAGGAGAATTCAAACACTTAGAAAAAATCCTGGATGTCGAGTGGTTTATTCTGTTGGTTCCTGATTTTTGTACTGAAAAATGTGGAGAAAAGAGAAAATTTGTGAATTTGTTTCTTTCCAGTTTCCTCTACAAAGCCAACTTTCATTGTTCTTTCTCCTTGCAAAAAAACTAATTGGATATAGCACTCCAAAACTCTTTTTTTCATTGCCACATCTCAGTCTGATGTGTGATGTCTCATTGGTACCCATAGTTTAATATCGAAGCATGTCGTAGCTCAAAACTTCGCAACGAAAATTTGGGTCCATGCCTTGGGGACTATAAAGGCCTCTACACTTCAACCCAAATTTTTCTGAGCGGCAAGGCAAAGCTCTTGATTTACTTGTCAGATCTATGTTCCTACTCTTATCTATGGCGATGAGCTCTGGGTCATGATGAAAGATTGACATTCTGGATACAGGGGGCTGAAATCCACAGGGTGGTTGAGTGCTCTCTTAGAAATGAGGAGCTGAACATAAAGCAGCTGCTCCTCCACATCGAGGGAAGCCAGCTGAGGTGGCTCAAGCATATGTTTTTCCCGCCTGGTGTTTCGCTCTCCCCCTGGGAAGAGGCCCTGGGGAAGACCTAGAACACACTGGAGAGACTAGGCTTCCCGGCTGGCCTGGGATTGCCTTGGTGTTCCCCCAGATGAACTGGAGGTGTCCTTGGGCATCCCTACTTAGATTGCTCTCCCTGCAACCAGGTCCCGGATAAGCAAAAGAAGAAGACACTGATCAATGCAACAAATAAATATATAACTCATTCATCTATCATCTCCAGCGCACTTCGAGGAAAAGGCAGGGGTGCCCCTTGAACAGGTCGCCAACCTTCACAGGGTAAAACACACATTGGGGAATTTCTAATACTGTATTACCCTAGAGCATGTTTTTGGGCTTATGGAGGAAACAGGAGGAATACCACACATGCACGATGAGCACATGAAAATTCCTCCCAGGAAGGTCCACCAAATGCGCCTCCCCTTGTCTTTGCTTTCAAATTAACAATAATAATTACCCAAAAAGCAACACTCTTACATTGACCGGAAATAGCACTCTAAAATGCCATTTCCACCATTCAACTCCACTGTCTCCTTCAAGTAAATATGGGTTTTATTGAAATATTGTGATAATCCATTACTGTAAAGACTCTGGGTGAGAGCATAGAGAGACGGACGTTAGGGGAGTTAAAGGATGGTTGCGGGAAGGAAAGAGATTCCTGAGAGAAAACAGCCTGCTGCATGTCTCTCCCTCAGAGTTGTAGGTCAGTCAACTTCATGTAAAGAGTCTGAACATTCCTGGTTGTGACGAAACGATCTCAAAACAATAAGATTAAAAATTATTTTTCTATTATTAATAACCAAGGCATTTATCAACGTTTGAAGCCGAGTAAGCAATAAAGGTGAGTTGACCTTGAACCTTTGCACCTCTAGCCAAAACAGCAGATCATTCTCAAGGCGTCGATCATCCTGGAGAGAGAGAAACTTCTGGAACTGGAGACGAGTGACGGGGTTTGAGAGGGCACTCCTTAAACACACACTCAGCACAGGGGACCTGCTCATGCTTACAAAACACAACTGATGGAGAGAGAGGGATGAGGGACGGAGGAAGGAAGAAGAGTTATGTTCAGTTAGAACAGACCTGATCATTCTATGTTTAATTCATTTTAGATTTCATATACAATCCATTTCCCACAAACCACATATTCCTATAATCCTAATAGGAAAGGTTCAGAACTAAGGTTTGAACAGGAAGAGCTGTTCACTTTCCCTCTTAGAAGTGAGGGATTTTTAATAGATTGTTTAATTTTGTAAATTTACAAAATACAAGTGTAAAATACTAAAATATCCGGATAAAATTTTAGTCCCACTGCACTTTTTTTAAACCACCATTAGCATTTAATTCTTATTGCTACTCTTGCAAAAACTCGGGGGTTATGTAGGATTACAGATAACTTTTATTATTTACCAATTACACCTAACAGCTGGTAATCAAAAATCATCTGCCACACATTGATTGAAAAGCAGTCATGAACTAAAACAGAAACAGCTGTATAGGAGGCTTAAATTGGGGTGAGAAACGCTCAAACTCTGCAACCAAGGAGAGGTTGAGAAAGGCTCAAGGTAGTCATACAAGGTCTCTCCTAGACAAGGATTGCAAGTTTTAGGCTGTTTTGAAGAAGCCTGAAGAAATGGGGAAGAATGAAAAGTCACAGTGGTCAGCCAAGGAAACTCGTGCAGCAGATGCAAGACACACCACGCTAATTACCCTCTGAATATGTATGATATCCAGCAGTGTCCTTAGCTTGCAACTGGCATAAACCAAATGGGACCTGTCTACTGTCTGGGGAAGTCTGGCCAGAAGGAGTCCTCGTGGAAGACTTGAAGGCCAAGAATGACAAGTGTGAAGCAGCATGCAGAAAAATGGCAGCAGGTGCTCTAGATGAGTTATGATCTGAAATATTGGAATTTTTTTTTGTTGAAGGGATGGAGAGAAATACAATAAAAATTGTATGTTGGCAACAGTCATTCCAGAACAATGACCCCAAACACGCAAACAAAATCTTAGAGAACAATCTTCAGTGTAAAGAACAATAAAAAAGCAGAAAGTGTTAGCGTGGACCCCACAGAGCACCAGACTCAACATCATCGGTGTCTTGGATTACATGAAGAGACAGATGGATGAGAGTAAGCTGCATCCACAGAAGATGGATCACTGTTCTTCAAGATGTTTGGAACAACCCAACAGCAGAGTTCCTTCAAAAACTGCCAACAAGTTTGTCTAGAAGAATTGTTGCTGCTTTCATGGCAATATTGCCATTAAAAACTGCCTAAAATGAGACTTCAGATGCACAGAGACAAAAAACAAAATCTTTAAACAAAGACTCAAATAGAAAACTTGATGCTTAAAATGCTTAACTAATAAGTATCATTTTAAATTTGAATTAGATTTGACCAAAATGCAGCAAAAAAAATAAATAAAATGGGGACTCACCGTCAAGACTAGAGCGCAGAGAGAGAGAGAGAGAGAGAGAGAGAGAGAGAGAGAGAGAGAGAGAGAGAGAGAGAGAGATTACCTGCAGGTCATTTCCTTTGCCTCTGTTAAAGCAGTAGACATCAATCTCTGCGCAACATCATTTAAACAAATATAATAACATTAAATCTGCTTAAAATAAGATGCTTTAAATTTAAATTACTTTTTGATAAAGAAAACTTAGCAGCTGTACACGTCTGTGTGTTTAGGGCTTTTATGATTGTTATTCTGGATGCACCAAAATAAAACATACCTCTAGAAAATATTTAAATGTAGAAATAAATTATAGTGCTATATTAAAAAGGATGGAGATGCTCGTGAGTTTGTATGACCGTAATATGAGTGATGCATGTAATACAAGAGTAATTGGTGTTATTAAGGTAATTAGGGGTCTCAGGTGTTGATGCTAAAGAAACATGAGGAGTTATGACATCAGCACGTGGGACACACGGACCTCAATAGTTTGTGTGTATCTGAAGCCATCTACAACACATCGACACACTTGTATTTTTATCATGACTTGTGTTTTTAGCATTCTCTAACACCCCACAAACTTCTACTGCTACTTTAATTTTTAGACCATTACTCTCGATAAAATAATGAAAATTAACTTTTTTACAAAGTTCAAACGGTAAATTTGTTCCCTAAAGTGGTTAGACTGATAAAATACTCTTGTTCTCACTTTCACTGATGAAGGTTCAAGGGTTGCACTTGTCAGAGAGGGGGCGGGTTTCATAATTGATATCTAGTTTAATTTTAATGTTAATAGTTAATCATTACTTTTATTGAATATATGATGTCAGAGCACCATAGCAGTCCTGCCTGCTGTTGCTGTTTTTAAAGTCCCTAAAATCATAAGAAGAAGCCTCGGTAGGTTAAAAAGCTCTTTATTAAAACATCACATAAAACAAACAACAGGTAAAATGGAATCTGTAATGAACTGTACACACTGGATTTAAACAGTTGCTGTACACAAGTGCAAAACTCATTAAAAAGTCATGATTAAAACCAGTCCAAATGCTGCATTTACACATGCAACAAATCCCTGAAAGTGACTTGAGAGAAAAAAAGTCTGCAAAGAGAACCACATGCACACAGGGACAAACATACACTTCCTCAGACACAGATACACACTTAACCAAAACAAGACACACTCTGCTAGTACACCGGGAGTCATTTGCTCATTGTAGCACTCATAAACACCTTGAAAAAGTGACGCTCGTCACATAAATGTAATACTGTGCAGTCACAGTTAAACCCCTGAATGGTGCATTTGCTCTGTGAGCTGTGAACACGCACTCGTTCTCTTTCACACATACGCTCCCCCCCCCAAACCCTGTCATAACCTCCTGACATTGCGTTTACTGCGGGCACTACCTGGCAATAGTTCCTTCTTGCCCCCGCTCCGGTCTGAATGTGAATATGTGCGTGTGTGATGCGAGAGGGGTGTGTGAGTGCAGTCTTTTGACCCGTGTGCCTCACACAGGCAGGACATGCAGAAGCGCAAGCCACAGTCGCTCCAGCTGCACACACCTTCTGCTCTGAGGTTGTGGCAGCGTGCAGGGTGTTGACACCGTGGGCATGGCTTCAAGAACTCATCGCTGAAGAGTGTGTGTGCCACCTGGTGCAAATAAAGGATTTATTAATGATGAGAGTATAATGCAAAGGGGAAAAGAATTACTGTGCAAAAGTTTTAGGCGGGCATGCAAAAAAAAAAAAAAAAAAATGCAGTAACCAAAAACGCTTTCAATGTTTGGGGTCTTTGTCCTGTGCAGAAAAAATATGTGGCCAATCATATGTTTCCCTGGTGGCATTACATGATGGATAAGCATATGTCTGTATTTCTCAGCATCGAGAATCCAACTCCATTTGCAGAAATGCAGTCCCAAACATTCATGCAACCTCCACTGTACTTCACTGGCTCCTGCAGACCCTCATTGTACTGCTCTCCTCCCAATCAATGAACAAATGGCCTTCTGCTACAGCCAAATATTTCAGTTTGACTCATTATTCTGGTGTCTGCCAGTTTTGAGCTGGTGGCGCTGTTGAACATCTTCCAATTTAGAAGAGTAACTAGCTTGATGGGTCTTGTATTTGTCCGCAAACCTCAACGTTGCTTGATTCTTTGTCCTTCGTCAAAAGAAAAACTCTCTCAACACGCAGTTTTACTCCTCCTACACAGCTCTTTCCAGTTCATGGGTTGTGACATGACTGCTCAGCATCGTTTGGTGAAAACGGTTGATCAAACACCTGACCATAATCCCTACACTATCGCAGGCTATGTGCAAGTGTCCAATAAGAATAGATGCATCACATGTTGATTTTACTTGATTTAAAAAAAATCTATAATTATTTCTATTTCTGAAAGCATTCTTTGTTTACAGCCTATTTATTATATGTGCCAACAACTTTTGCACAGTACTGTGAATATTTTTGTCAGAGCACAATAGATGAAATTTGCATTCACATACGAGGGATTTCCACTGCTCCGACAATGTCAGTGACCCCGCGTGTCACTGGAGTCATTAAAGACAGACGTGCCAAACTGATTAAAGGATGACCCAAAGATCCATGAATGAGAGGAGTTGATGAGAAGTGAACCATCCTTAAGATCAGCTAATTTTAATCGTTCCATTAAAGGCTGTACAGCAGGGGTGTCCAAAGTTTCCAAATACAGAAAAATAGGCAAAGGCCCGGGCCACACACAAGAAGTAACATATTGACATGATTACGGTATTTATTTCTAACTCACCAATGTGAAGAATATTGTTTGAAATCTTCTACACTCACTTGCTATCTTGCGTTTCTTTGGAGCTGCCATTTCTGGGTGACTCGTGGTAAATATTTTTCTTCGCTTAATTTTGTTTAGTGGAGAGGCACCTTTTCTGTGACTGGCTCCATCTAATGTTGAAAATGAGAAGTGCAACAGAGTTGAGCTCAAGCGCTATGTGCGTGCCATATTCGATTATATTTTCAAAATTTGCTGCGGGCCGCAGTTTGGAGACCCCTGCTGTACAGCATCTTTGTACAGAAAGCAGAGAGGCTGCTTCTGAGGAGAGCAGGTCCATACCTCCATGAACTGTGCATGTTTCGAGCTGCTACGACTGGGTGTGCAGGATAATGAGGAATACGAGTGCGGCGTTTTGGCCTGAGCCTGCACGCTGCCAAGAACAGCTCTGCACTCCAATACCGCCCTGGTGTCTGCCTCAGGAAGATGAGGCCCACCACCCTGCAGGTACACAAATGCAAATCGATTCTGGATCCAAGTCATAGGAACTTTATGAGCAAATATACAATCAACAAAGCAACAGAGCTTTAAAAAACTTTATAGCTTTAAAAAAACAGCAGCAGGTATACGGTGCACACTGTTGTGTTTGCGGTCTACATTTTCTGCAAAGTTCAACAGAACTTTATTTTTAGTTTTCCTGCTGAAGTCAACCTTAGAAAAAGAGGATTGTGAATATATGCAGAGACGGTTTCTCACAGCCCATTGTGTGGGAGCAGAGAGAGGGACAGATATCCGCTGTACCCATACTAATGGATGTAACGATGGATCATGATTACTGTAGCATTACCGAACATTCATCACTAGACTCGGCTAGGTCTAAAATGACAAAACAAAAACCTCTAATGAAGTGGAGGGGCTTAAAAAGCAGCAGCATGAGACACGTTCAGTGTGATTTCGAAATGAACTGTTTATGTAAGGCAGAATATACCGGTAATTGAAATCCAATTTAAAAGACAGTGGCTGTAGAACGTAGCCATCGTGAAACTGGAACTTAAGAGTTTTTTTTTTTTTTTTTTAATTTTAAAGTTAATTTGAAATTATTAGATGGTTTTTTTCTGGGTGTTCACCCAGGTTCTGGAAGTGGTTCAAAGGTTTTTGACATAAGCGATGAACTTATGGCATTTTCGATATTAGCCAGCTCAAGGAAATTAGAGCTCAGAGATGTAATACTGTTCCATACGGGCCGCAAAGAGAAAACATTACATTTGCACAAAAAATGTACCCAGTAAAAATTCATTGTGAGAGATGTCTTGGTTCAGAAGCATTTGAAACAAACTTCTTTTGGCTTAGTTCACTGGTCTTTCAGTCCCCAAATACACAGCACAGATGGCGAAAATGCTTATAAAGAGATGAACACATGAAAAAGAAGCTAGGTTTATCCTTATCATGAAGAACCATTAATATAAGTAATTAAAAACATATATTTAAAAAAAAAAACACACAATGCTGATCATGCCTCAGAATCAGATGGAAATTCAAATAACCATTCAATGTTACCTCAAAATAGAGTTTAAATATTGCAAACGTATATATAACGGATGAACATATATAAAAAACACGCACACACACACACCTCTAGAAGAACCTTGAGCTCTCTGATGTGCCTCTTTCTTCTGTGAGCAGCTTTTCTATCCTCGCAGATCACCTCGTTCCATTCCTCAGAGACCTGGCCAAACCTGCACTTCAAAAAGTACCTTCAGACAAAAATAGTCTCTCTTGGAACTACAGCACAGCTAAAAAATTATTGTGGAATATTTTAAATAAATTACGGTAATTTTGGAATAACTTTGCAAATAAAATCATTTCATTTCAGTCAGAGCAGCTAACAAATAATTAGTCCAAGGCTTGGTCCAAATTTCGTACTTCTTTCAAATACACCTTCAAGATGAATAGTCTCCATCTAAAGGAGAAAAGGTGAACTTGCGCACATGTATGAATTGAATTGCTTACTAGGTTTTCAATAACAAACTTTTTTATGACTATACTTGGGTTTTTTTTTCTTGAGCAATCTTGGAAGATCAGTGTTTTCCCCCACTCCAGAGTCAATAAAGACAATGTGGCATTTTGTTTTTGTCTGTTTCTAGCCATGTGCAGACTCCTCCTCATCAGAGACATGTCAGCACCCAAATCCATTTTTTTTGCCCTCAAATGATAAGGAACCGGGCATGACCAACATGTCTAATTGGCATGCAGTGCAAAGTTAATATAACTCCAAAAAATTAATAAAACAACAGATGCACATGTGAAAAGGCATATGTCAGAGAATGAAACGAGCAAATTTAGAGGAGGGTTAAAGTTAGAAAAAGCTAAAGTTAGAAGAGGGTTGGACTTTTCATTTTTCACTGAGCCAGTAGAAGACTAGTTACCGCTATGAAAAGATGCGGTAAACTCTTGCTGTTAAATATGACAAAGATTGAAAAAGAACGGTAAACAAAAATGTCACCATGTGCCAGCAATGTTTTATCACATGTTTTTATGCAAAAGGAAACATGAAAATGAGTGCTCATCTGCGCCATCTTCAGACAGCTGTTCCTAGTTTAAGGACTCCTGTACCCATTACTTTGGCCTGACTTAAATCCCTCTCTTCCTGCACTAATCTGCTTGCTGCTCATACCCATCTTGTTACAATAGTTTATTTTATTTTTTAATTTAAAGTAAAAATTTTTGTAAGTGTTGTGATGGGGTGCGGGCTGATATCAGCATTGCCAGGTGTGACTCATCTGCCCATTTGAGAGCAACGCAGCCAGTGAACACCATTCAGCACAGGAGAAGCGTACCATTTTCCTCCACCAGGAGCAGCAGATGGACACCTCGATATCCACCGGGAGCCGAAAGAGACCAGGAAGTAACCCATTAAAGGACAAGGAATGACGCGGCCAGGCCAGCTAATTCATTGGGGCTCAGCTGGATTCCCATACATTGGAGGAGCGTGACGGATGCTGGACCGCCCCATATTCCGACTAGGAGTCGATACCAGGGCACACGGGTCAAGTTAGCCCAGAGCCCGGGGGATGTCCTATTGTATCCCTACTGATCACAGCAGATTGTTTCCCGTAGAAAGTCGCTAAAATGTGGAATGAGTGCCACCGAGTGGCTCTTAAGTCCTATTCGCGTCATCAAAAGAGCCAGATTTCATTAGTCATTCTCCTAATGAAAAACCAATTTGATACTCTTTTCGTTGGCACCACTCATTAGGCCAAATCTGTGAGCCCCAGGATCACCCATGGTATTCAGGTGAGGTGCACAAAACTTTGGATCAGTAAGTAGAAGCCTTTACAGTCTAGTCTACCCTGGGTTACAATGTTTTGGGATGTGCCCGGAAGCTACGATGTTGGAGGTCTGGGACGCGATCATGTGTCCACATGGGAATTAACTGGGCTTTATGCTTATGAAGGGAGGTTGTGTCTTTGTAGTTAAATGCTTATGGAAAAAAAATAAAATAAAAAATGCTTGTGAAATTAACTCCCAGGAACCGCCTAGGCTGCTTGAATTTGCCACACAACTTCATTACTCACAAGCCTACAGATATAGGAGAAAATATTGTGAAGCCTATGGAATATCGCTGTAGTTTCCAGCAGTCTTCAAGCTATACTTAAGCTTGTCTCATAAAATCCAGTATCATTTTTATAACCATAACATGAAAAGCTAAAAAAATATGAACTCTGCTTCTGACCTGTAGAGATCTGCAGATGTCAGGAGGCTGAGTATAATGGTCAATATGTGCCTCATGCTCCTAATCCTCAGCTCTGAGATGACATCAACTGTAGCCAGGCCCATCTTCCTTCCAATGAGCCCTGAGAGACTGAGAGATGCAGATTGATCAACCTCAGAGAGCTGCAGGATCTCATCCAGGCTGCTCTGCTGCTGGAAGGACTGAGCGCAGCGCATGCTCAAAGCGTGCACCACCTGAGTCCAGAAGAGAGATTTGATGATCAAATACACTGCAAATGGTAGTTCCCCAGGTGCTGTGCTGGGCTATTTTCTTGGAATAGATAAATACTAAAACTATAAGGTACCTGCAGTGCTGGGGTGAGCGATAAACCCTGCATCTTGGGCAGGGCAGCACTGAGTGGAGTGCAGTCCAAAAACACCTCATCTTTATTGGACCCCACTCTCTCTGGGGGTCGAGTGTGATCTTCAGACTGAGACCCTCCCTCTTTGAGAGTGGACAATCTGCGTTGCCTCTCCAGCCGAGAACGCCTCTTCTCTCGCCCACTGGAGCCCTGTGGAGTAACCAGTTCCTGGAAGGACCCATCATGATCGACTGAGGAGTTGTGGGATTTGTCCAAACCAAGAGAATTAAACCCACTATCTTCTAAGTTTGGTGTCAGCACAGTTCCCTCCAGAACCTTCGAACAAGAAGTTTTCGACTCAATAACTCACAGTGCCAAATTCCAAGCTCCAGAAATAAGAGAATTACTAAAAGATACTCACATCTCCATGCCATTTCTTCTCCGCTCTTGGGGGAGAAGTAAAGCTCTGAGGAGAACTGGCTGGGCCAGAGATGATGATCGTTTCATCCAGGTCTGCCTCTGGATTGGAGAACACCACTGGACTCAGCTGTACAGCACCCTCCACAGTAGAGGTGAGGGCTTGGGAGAACAAAAGACGGCGCTTTTGGCAGGAGAAGATAAACTCCTCTGGTTTTAGTGTGCTAAAGCGGAGGGGTCCAGGAGGGCTCACCAACGGAGAGTCAAAACTTGTGCAGTGTTTGTTTTGTAAACCCTCTACAGGTGTAACCTGATGATGTGAAAGTTGTCCAATTGTATTTTGATCGAATGAAAGGTCTTCTGGTGTGGTTTGACTTTGCAAAATGTCTTTTGGTGTATTTTGGTTCTGTGAAAATCCCCCAGGAGTAAAGCCATCAGTTTTGCTTCCATCAGACGATGAAAGTGATACAAGAAGCCGTCTACGAAGCAAAGCATTTTTTCGAACCAGCTTAGGCGTCTCACACCAGGATGGAGGATCATTTGAGGAGTCCTGATGCCCAGCTGTACCATTCTTGCGAAACTGTCTAGAGGTTTGTCTGTGGTGTGCTCGGGGTGTGTATTCCTGAACACGATAATGTTTCATACTTGAACAGGGCTCAAACTTGACCCGATCACCCTCCATTTGTTCAGCCTGATTCAAAACACCCAGAGAGAGAGACAGAGACAGAGAGACAGAGAGAGAGAGAGAGAGAGAGCACTGTTAAGACAAGAAAATGCAATTAGTGGCAACGAATCTGTGTAAGGTAACAACAAACTTTACAGCATCTGAAAAGCTATTAACTTTCATTTATCCCAAACATAAATCATGAAGCTAATATGACCAAACAAATCAGATTTTTAAATTATTTACATTTTTCAAGGGTATATGAAAAAAATATTATAATATATTTCAATCACAGGATTATCCTATACATAAAGTGCCTATTTTTGTGAACTAGAGTTGTACTAACACTCTGTAAAATTGAAAATGCTGAATTTGTGCTTAATTTCAATGAAAAAAATAAAACATGAAAACTTATTTTTTTTTTATATTTAACGTTGATATGGTCTGTTGGGATTCAAAAAGACAGAAATTCTTCAGTTGTGTGGAAATGGATCACGTTTGCGTAGTCAAACACTGAACAAGCCAGGGGAAAGCCACATGAATGATCTTTTTAATTTCAGTAAAAATAAAATCACTCTCAAAAATTCATTTAAACAAAATCACTTAGTTCTAACCTGAAATTAAAAATAATGCCACACTACATAATTTGTTTATTTCAAACCACTACTAGCATCAGGCACATATTGATGGGTGAGAGGGTGTTGAATGTGCAGTGGATACTAAGGCTGTATATTTATCGTAATATATATATACAATATATCGTAATACAAAGCTGTCACAATACATATCGTGGAACTACTGGGAAATATCATCTAGAAGCTGAAGTGTATTTGCTTCTTGGAGTGATTGTGATTCTAGTCACTTCTGCAACTTCTTTGCCTCCTCTTCTTGTTTCATGTAATATTTATTAGGAGACAAATATCCTTTACTCATTTTTAAATTAGAAAGATTCAAAAATGATCTCTATCTATCAATTATACTAAAAAACTTAATGTAAACATTAACATTGCCCTCTAGTGGATGGATGGTATCAAATGCTCCCACTAGATCCTAGCATTCTTAGCTTTGTGGTCCCAAAGCAGTTTAAATTCCGGGGTTTCAATAGTTGGTCAAATTAGTTTTGTAAAATATTGTGACACATATTGTATCGTAGACATAATATTGAGGTATGTATTGTATCGTGAGCAGAGTGTACCATTACACCAATAGTGGATACTCATGCACCTGCTCTTTGTACCCCTATTTTAGCTCGATTATGATTATAGAATGATATTTGCTCTCATGGTTCACTGATAAGTTTTTGAACAAAAATGCTCACATATTACATATTATTCATTCATTCATTAATTGTTTTTTAAATGCCCTTCCAGCTTCTTTTTCTTTTGAAAAAAACTGAAAGCGGGTCTCACAGACCCGGACACCATACAAGGGTTAAATAGGAGAATCTATATATAGACGTCTAGAAGTATGTCCCTAATGACACAAATCCAACCTTATAAAATAGCTGTTTTTAGTCACTTTGAACTGAAAGATAAGCAAACAAAAATCAAGAAACAAAATCAACCTACGTTAAGGCAACTTTAAATGGCAGCATTCCGTTAAAACACAAAATGTTTAGGCTCTGATCTGCGAAACAAGTACTGTACCAGGTTTAGTGTGGCATGCAGAGGTTTATAAGAGAAAACAGAAAAGACATGCTGTATGTCATTGACATTTTAAAAACATAGCCAACACAAGATGCTGTTCTTAAACCACTGAGGGTGAGCCATTAGAATCAAGTACTAGATAATTTTGAAAAGACAAAAAATACTGTTTTTTTGCCCGCAGTTTTTTTTAGCAAATCCACAAATGTACATAGTAACATGTATTTTGTGAAATGCCATCGAGTATCATTTAGTTTAATGTATGGAATTAAAAAGACAGACCAGTTTTAGAATGCTATGTCACCTTTAAAATTGTCCTTAAACACCTGCGACTTAAAGCATTGTGGAAATTAAGCATTAAACGAATAAAACAAGTATCAAAATCAACGAGATTAAACAATTACACGTTCACGTCGATTACTTCGCTAGATGCATCATTGTAAACCGAAACCAGTCAGTTAATGTTTCCATAGTGACGTCAACAGCAGCTCGGCTGTAAAATTCTCCTCCAGGACGATAATGTTTAGCGGCCATTTAAATGCACCTGTACGCCTTGCTGGTTTTAGGGCATTTTACATGGTTTAATTGTATCGCAAAGCATTACAATAAAGCACGCATAGCGCTATAAGCAAATGTGGTGTTAGGGAGCAGCTGACAAACAAAACCCGAACAAAAACAAACCAATAACGCACCTCAGCTGTTGTTCATCACGTGCGCGTTCTTAACAAACACACCTGAAGACAAGTCTTTTATATTTAACACTTTTTCAGAAACACAAACAAGCAGCTAATTTTGCGTCATTTGAAAAGGTTCTAGATACTCACGCAAGTGTGTGTTTGTGTGATTTATCGGAGTCTCATTCCGCCGCTTTTCACAGAGTGAGAATGAAAAACGGACAGACACTGGCGGCTGCAAGGGCGCGCGCTCACTCCCGCTTTCAAATCTCGGGCAATCCTTTTTGATTGGACGAGCGGTTTCAGACGCGAAAACAGACATCATAATTTGTACACTATTTAGAAAATAAGTATAAGTCCTTATTTTTTAACACGAACGTATTTTAAACATTTAAATTTTAATTTTATATTTATTTAATTTAAATGAAACATCATTGACACCAATATGAATTATTAAAATATAAAAAGTTATTGTGACTTATTGAATTTTCCTAATATTATCTTTCACGTAATACAACTAACAATATTAAACTAGAAAGGTCTCTCAATTATCATTTTAACAGTTTTGTAAAGGCTTTGATTTGCTGTTCCATATCAGTACTATGCATTTTTTTTACGTTTGTCGCAGAACTTTACTGTTTACCTTTTGAAGCAATATGTACTATGTACATTTTAACAACCGAAAAAATCCCTACAAAGCTTTAAAAACTCAAAGCTTTAAAAAGTATTACGCTGAGTATTACGCTGACCAATCAGAGAGCGCATATTGTAGCAAAACACCACCCTTTCACCTTTTCATTTGTAGTTACGTTCCCATGGGAACCGGTGTACTGACGAGGGCCTACGGTCTGGCAGAACCTACAAAGAAAATGCTCTAAAAACTCAACCATTCTTTTGAGTAAAGGCATAGTTCATCCAAAACCGACATATTCTGATATGTTCATCTGTTATTTTGTTTAGCTGGAAATCATCGCTTTTTGGTAAGTTCAAGATGGCGTGACCCATGATTTTATAACGTTTGTTTAGTTAAGTTAGGGAAATAATATTAGTTTAAAAGATATTTGATCTTTAAAAAAATAACAGCAATAACAAAATTAACGTTTAACCAGCGAACTTGTTTACAGAAATGCTTCAATTTGAGCTAACCTTTTCTTCTCAAAGCCCTCTGAGTGTGTTTGTGTTCTGAACTGTTCAGAATTATCAAAATGTCTAATTAAAACAGCTAAAACAAAGTAGACATATTGAACATTCTACTGTTCACAAAGACTGCATTCTTGTATTTGTACAGGTCATGAGCTCCACCTGTCTGTCTGTACCAATTGAACATCTGGATTATAAATTCATCCAGACCTGCTCTGACGTAAAGCATCTGGAGCAGATCCTGAGAGTCCTGCGGTGAGAACAATCCTGTTGTCTATGTCGTTCAGTAGTTCTAGCTGGGGTATATCCCCATTTCTCACAGTTTAAGTCAAATACCACTTACCTCAAAAATCCCATGTCCACATGAGTCTCTGAAATGACATAGGAAGTTAAACTAAGTTGTTAATATACAGTGCTAGTCAAATGTTTTAGGCAGGTGTGAAAATGTTGTAAACAAAGAATTCTTTCAGAAATATAAATAGTCATTGTTATTTTCGTAAATGCACTAAATGCAAAGTGAAGAAACAAAAGAAGACTCAAATCAATATTTGGTGTAAATAGCTTTTATCTTCAAAGCAACTTGTTATGCTCAGCAACAGAACATTATACTCAACAAGGAGTTATCCGGACATAGAGTTCAAAGCAAACTGGGGTTTCAAGAAGGAGCTTAAAAACTGATGATTGTAGATGCAGTGGTCGGCTAAGGAAACTTGTGCTAGCTACTTACCCTTTGAAAACAGAAGATGTCCAGCAGTATCATCAGCTAAGAACTGGCGGAAACCACTGGCATACAGGAACATCCTTCTACTGCCTTGAGAAGTCTGTCCAGAAGTGTCCATCTTACATGTTTGTCAGTAGCAGAAAGCAGCAGGCAACTGTGTCAACAGGCAACAGTGAAGCATGATGGAGGTTCCTTGAACGTTTCAAGCTGCATTCTGCAAATATAGTTGGAGATTTGGTCAGGTTTAATGGTATTCTCAATGAAGAAAGAAACAGGCAGATATTTATCCATCATGCAATAACTTCAGGGAGGCTTATGATTGGCCCCAAATTTATTTTACACCAGGGCAACATGTAGCATGACCCCTACAGAGCCCTGATCTCAACATCATCGAGTGTGTCTGGGATTAAGGAAGAAACAGAAAGAGGTGAGACAGCCACATCCATAGAAGATCTGTTCTACAAGATGTTTGAAACAACCGACCAGCGGAGTTGTAGCTAAAAGAATTGCTCCTGAGGGCAGAGACTGTTCACACCAAATATTGAGTTGGTTTACATATCTTTGTATGATTTTTTTTTATTTTTCACCATTCTTTGCATTGATAAAATACATGGTTAACTATGTGATGGCATTATTTTGTTCAGCATTTTTCCAAACATTCCAAAAACCTTTTCACTGTATATAAAAATCTGTTCTTCAAATTTTCCCTTTGTCACAAAAAAAGTTCATAATAACAATTTGCTAAATGTAAGGCATTGTAGATGTCTATTTCCCAAGAAAATTTAGATCGATGCAGAGCTCGAATGGAGAGATTGATCCTCTTGCTGCAACTGTTTTGGTGGTGTGTTGTTTTATTATCCTGATATACTTGAAAGACATGTCAAAGTATTCTCAACCAATCTAATGTTTTGTTTGTTAAAAGCAATGTAAATGTGTACATAGAAACAGAAACCCGGTTCATGTGCTTGTAAGGCTGGTCCATGGGTTGATCCAAAAACGGGTTTCAACCATGGATGAAAGTTCTCAGCCGTGTTCTGTCTTTCAGAGCTTGCGGGAACTTTAATTATTGAATTTAACTTTAATCTGACTCCATATTTTAATAAGAAGGTTATTGTTTACCTTTATCATTAGCTTTAATTAAAGCTATAGTAAACTATGTATTAATAAGTGTTAATAATTAGAGAAATGCACTCACTCGTTATAATTAACCCTTTAAACCTTTGTTACATAATGTGATACTTTAGTTCTTAGCATTTACCATTATTTTAGAAAGTGATTAGAGAGTAACTAGTGACAAGATTGAACATCTCATTTATTAACAAACAATAAGTTACACAGCAAAAAGGTGAAACAATAGCAGAGACTACATGATCTGAAAAGGCTCTAAGCCTCCCAGATCACGGGCTTATCATAGACAAACAGCCGCCAGCTCCTTGTGCGTTCTTCCTCAAATACCATCCCGATCCAAGTCCACTCCCACAGGAGGGTCTAGTTGAAATGTAAATCAGACAGCATGTTTGAGAGACCACGTGACCATATATGGTGCTCCTCAGAGACGAAATAATCGAATCTGGTGTATCTTTCAGAGGCAGACGCTATTGTTAACCAAAGTAATCACAGATGCGGATGGTAATCGCTTTAACACCTTTGCAACACAACACAGATACAGGGAGTGGTTGATAGTCTCAACCCCCATGGTTTAAACTCCTTGCAACACTGTTAGATTTCTGTTGAGTTATTTACACATTCACAAATGTTATTGTATATGAATATATACATAATTATTCACAACCTTACATGCTTGTGTTAACCAATGTTGATTAGGTGACTAGAGCTTTATTATACAAGTGCAGCTAAATGCTTTGAGCCAAATCTGGTTCTGTGTTTTGATAAGCTGCAGAAATTAGAATGAACCAGTCTCTATTATCTTTTTAACATAGTAATTTGTTTGGGCTTGACTCTTCATGTGTCATGAACTGTATCTGGTGCTGCCTTAGCTTGAGAATATACAAATCCAACAGTTCCTGCTCGGTCTGTTTAAAAGCTGCCTCTTTCCCTTCAACTCAGCTCTGGTCAGGTGGGGGTCTATTCTCATTTAATAGACTTCTGCGAGAAACACCTGGAGAAATTGCACCCCAGATCACGAGAACTGAGGAAGGAAAACCCACCAAACAGAGGAGATGATTCCATCAATGAAGACCTACAGGTACACGCATGCTCACACGCAATTACTCCCTCCACCACCACACGTCACGCATTAGATTATAAGGGCTGAGGAATCAGAAACAAGTTGATATCACCTGAATCAAGTAGAGCACCTTGCAAAATATCCTAGGATATTTGCAAAATGCTTTCAGAAGTGGAAGTGTGAATCATGAATCATTAATTTTCATGCAATGAATGAACAAAAAAGAATGTCTCCGTCCAGGTTCTGCCTTATGTTTTTGGGTTAGAAAAATATCAGTCTGCTTTTCTCAGCAGTGAGAACACCAATAATCCCGGCCGACCCTCCATCTACAAAGAAATGCAGACTCAAATTGAAAAATAATCTTCACAATGCTGCACTGTTATCCGAAGACGCTCAAGAAGCCAGTTTGGAGACAGAATGGTACACTAACCATTCTGTCTCCAAACTGCCTTCTGCTACAGAGAAAAATTACACATTTTCACTCCTAAGCCAGAGCACCTGCTGCCATGCTTCTAGACCCCAGTTACTATGTTTTCATGCATTCTTGAGTCACTTAGCATTGGTTCGACATTTTGTCTCCAAGTCTTCCATGAAGATCATTCCTGGGTAGACATCCAGTGTTTCCCCCTAGGATCATGGCCTTGGGGAGGGGGGGGGGGAGGAGTTATGGGTGGTGCGGCAAAACACTCACACAAACACTTAATAGTGTTTATATGTTTCTTTTAATTGCAGTATACCAATATATTATAATGTCTGAACAATTACTGTACAATAACTAAACAACTGTACACTGAACTAAACACTAAACATCAGATTTATTTTAATATGTTAATTATTCACAAAGTGTGCAGCTTTTGTCACTGCAGTGCATCTTTCTGGGCTTCTGAAAGAACATTTCCAGAGCATCTTGGTATGGATAGTCTGAAACTTCTGGCCCATTTATTGAGATCCGCATGCAGGCTGCAAGATGGTCCCCTTGCAGCCTATTGCGAATGTCTGTTTTGACCTGTAAATACATTAACTGTTAGGCTTTAAAAGTGATAACTGATAGTAACAACAGTAAAAATCAACTTAACATAGTGATAGTTTAAAGCAGGAAATGCCATTGTATAACTAACTAGCTAGCTATTAATTAAGCAATTTATTTATCAATTCGTTCATTCATGCTTGTGTGTATTTACTTACTTACCAAGATCAGTCTTGTACAGCCAGGGGGAGTATTTCGCCTCTGACAGCCAAGCTGGGTCAAAACCTGTCGTTCTGTGGTGGCTAGACTTTTGCTGCTTGTCAGGGGCAAGACATGCAGCACTTGGGCTTTTTTCTGTACTTTGATTCGGAGTAGGAAAGCTACACCGGCTGCTGCTCGCAGCAGAACACGTGTTGTCCTCGTCACCACCTTGGGAGCGTTTAAAGCGCGGTCTCTGTCCGCTGATGGGTGTGTGTGTGCGCGCGCATCGGAGCGGAACTCCACGGTGCGCGCGCATCGGGGCGGAACTCTGATACGGAGGACAATTGTAAACGCGCAAACGTTGAGACAGAAATTACATGCCATCGTATAAATAACATAATGCTATTTAGTTTAATAAAAGAAAAAAGCAAAGACCTGTTATATATAAATTACTTCTGTCGTTTTTCGACGAAAATAAAATAAAATTAACTTGACCTTCAAGGGGGGCGGGGGGTGCCGTTGGGGGGGCGGGGCGCCCCCCTAATATAATGGTAAGGGAAACACTGACATCTCTGGAAAAGTGTTCAAATATAAATGTGTATACATGTAAGAGTGTGCCTGGGTCCCATTACACTAAGTTTGGTCTGATCATCAACGTTGCCTGTTTCTTTGTCTTCATAAGCGCTTGAGCACAACATCTTGAAACACTGTCTGCTTTGAAATCTTTGAAAACTATCTTTTGTCTTGTTGCTGTGCTCAGTTTTGCTACAACAAACAGTCTTTCTCAACCTCACCTCGGTAGCAGAGTTTGGTTGTTCCTCACTCATTTTTAAACCTCCTACACAGCTGTTTCCGTATCAGTTCATGACTGGGTTCCAACCTATGTGAGCTTGACGGTTTCCAGCTGTTTGGTATAAATTATTAATCATACACCTGACTAATCCTACACAAACACATTTATGCAAGAGCATCTATCAGAAATGCTGGTTTAATGTTAAAGGGTACTAGTAACACCGAAAATGTATTCAATTTTCACTTTCCTTTTGTTTGCTAATTATTAACATTTTTGAACGCATTCTTGTTTTAAGCATAAGTACTTTGTACATATGAATTTAATCTTTTTGAGCTGAAACAAAATGAGCCTTATTAAACTGAATTAAATATCATTCAACTGAATCTAAAATGTACCCCTTCAAACTAAATAGTACATAAAAAATTTATTCTTTTGCAGTGTATAAATCCCATCATTCACTGCTTAAAAAAATGTGTAAATTGAACACCCATGTTCAAATTTAACAAATCAATTAAACACTCTTTTAACTGCTAAACATGTTCTGGTTTGAATGTAGAATGTATTCAGATACTGGATCATACTGAATCAGAACTGAATCATATTGAGTGCACAATAACTCAATCAAAAAAATCTAAATCAAAGCTTTATTTGTACAGCACTTTTAAAACCTGACGGTAAAATTGCATACATTTATACAAAAAACAAGTTAGAAAAGGGCGGCACGGTTGCGCAGTGGATAACACTGTGGCCTTCCAGCTAGAAGGTTGTCGGTTTGAGGCTCAACGATGGACTGGCAGGGTGTACCCCTGCCTCTTGCTCAATGTGAGCTGGAGATAGGCAAAAATAAGGAATAAGCAGGTCGGAAAATGAATGAATGAATAAGTTTGAAACACATGATATAAATGAGGAACAGGTGACAAAAAGATGAAAGGATACATAATCCACCAGAAGCTTATGTATTCATGAGCCTCCCTGAACAGATGGATTTTCAGCTTGCTTTTAAAAACTGATTAGCTGGTGATAATCTTTAGTTCTAATAGAAGCTTTCTCCAGAGTCTAGGACCAGTTACACTAAAGGACTGTTTGCTCCCTGGAACATTTAGGAGAAGTTTACTGAACTCGAAGGTTTGTAAAATTGTAAATGTTCACAAAGATAACCATGATGGCTTGGTAAATAGTCAATGGAAGGCTTTAAAAACTAAAACTTGAACTCAACTCTAACATTAACAGGAAGCCAATGCAGGGAAGATGAGACAGGAGTGATGTCCCTACATTGTTTGTTAGTAAATAAGCAGCTCCATTTTGGACCAGTTGCAATAGTGTACTGGTTTTCTCGTTTACTCCAACGCATTGGCATAATCAAGCTGTGAACTATTACAATCATGTATCGCCTTTTCCAAGTCACTGTCACAAAGGATTTTACTTTTGCCAGCTAACGCAGTGATCACTTTTATGTGTCCTGTGTTGAGATCACCTGCATAAAACGGATGCTACATTTGTGCTTCTCAATAATGACTGTCTTCTGGTCTTCTCAGTTGTGGGAGAGGAGTGTGAGGATGAAAGAAGCCATGCTACAGCAGAGCCTGGAGTTCAGTGATGAGAATAATCTGCCGCCAATGCGGAAACCGCACACTCTGGTAAGTTTTTATGGCAGATTGAAGGATGCAATGAATGAAAATCATAATAATTACAAGCTGAAATACATTGAATGTTATTTATATAGAGGATTAACAGCTCTATTGAGAAGATCGAGAAATCCTGTGTTCCTCGATCCTACAGAGACTGGGACAGGTGAGAGTGCTCTCTTTTGCACTCTGATGAATACTCTTCTGACTTTTTCTTTTCTCTGAAAAAGGTTCAGTGCTGAGACCTCTGAGGCCACAGCGACCATTACTACTACTCATACTGAGCTCAAACAAACGATTAATAAATCAGGTCAGAACTCTTTTCTTCACAGTAAACTCATTGTGTTTCATGACATATGCATATAATGTGTGTTATAACGCAGCTATAACGCAGCAGGAAAGAGAGCTGTTTGCTTTGCGTGAGAAAGAAAAAGGAAACGATTCCTTCAGGAGTGGAGACTTTGAAGAAGCTCTACGCTATTATAACAGGTGCGAAAATAATTTTAAACCAAAGAAAAAAAACAGTTTAACTTTTTTCAGTGTATAGATAACTTTTGAAAACCATTAAAACCCTTTGTCTAACTATACCGTAAATTCTGAGGAATTAAAGTTCCACTTTTTCCATCATTCTGCAGCCAGCACCATAGGGGCGATCGCCGTGGTTTGGCTTCATGTGAGACACACTTGGTACCAACAGTTAAGCATAAATGACTTAAAATTCAGGTGGCTTGGCATTGTTGGAATTATTAACGTCATGTTTTTTCAAATATAACTATGATGTTTTTAAATGCTCCTATCACAACTAGCATTTAAAGTAGGGCTGTCCAGAGACAATTTTTGTCTCCCAATAATGTACTGATATTGCAGCCACGAATATTAGGTGATATTGATATTGGCCTGATATTCAACACACATCATACAGATTGTTGTAGATTGGAATGTTAGAAAAGGCTGTATCAATTTTCAGAAGCAGTAGGTATGAGAAAAACCTGTTTATTAACAATTCAATATAATACAAAAGGAATAAATAAATTAGAAGACCCTGAGAAATAACCTCTGTAATAAAATAACCTTTGTAATTGAGCTTGAAGTGCTCAATCAAGCATTTAAACCCGACATTACTGACCACTGACAGGAGCACAATAATTTTGCCTATCTTTTCCATTATAGTTAATCAGTCCCTCCAGGATTTCGCGATGTTGCGATCGCGCCAATTCACGCAAATTCAGCCAATCCCCGCGATTTATTTGCGGCCTTGCAATTTCGTCCAATCACAGTGACTTTACAGCAAATTCGACCAATAAGTTTGGTCCGTCACTGTACGCAGCATTATTTTCACACAGGACTTCCTTATCAGAGAAAGCAGGCGTGAGCCAAATACCTCCCACTTATCTACAAATATCACTGCGAAAGACAATGCAAAGCAATTCCCTAATGTTCTCCAGGAGAGTGGAGGGAAACTCTTTCGTGGAACCCAAAAAAAAAATCCTTGCTTGACCGAAACTTCTCTATAGCAAAACATGCCAGAAGCATGTCAGTGTAAGAGTCGACACGGCAGGTGACTATAACCGAAGCTGTTGCTCGCAAATCCATCGCAAGCAGCGAAAGGAACTAGGTAAACAACAAAACTTAATAACGTTTGTAAAACTAGGTCTGTGGTGGTTTGCTTTTGTCAGTTGTCAGGCAGTACCTGCGTGGGCAAAGGTGATAGTGCTAGAGAGTTTGAGAGGGGCCGGTAATAAAAATTTTCATGCTTTCACACGGTAGTTTTATCAAGTCTAAATATTTTACGGGGACAACATGATTTTTTTCTTATTTGAACCTGCGCTGCAGCCTCCTGAGGAAGCAGCGGTTGTCTGCTCTCAGATCTGCATGTGATCAGAGCGTGCAGAAAGCCGCGAGGGTATAAAATAATAGAGATAATAAAAGGAATGAACACTTCAAAAATTCATAACTTTTCAAAAAGCTGCCGCAAATTCAGTATTTTACGCCGCAACAATCACAAAAAAAATGAAGGGACTGGTTAATGCCCTTTTTTAGGGAGTTTGTCACACTTCTGATATTAAATCAGAATGAATCATGGTTAAATTGACATAAATACTTCAGAGATTAAAGAATGTGAGGAACTGGTTGTGTGTACTGTCAAAGTGTGTGTGTGCTTGTAGGAGTCTGTCGCTGGCCTCCTCAGCCACCGTCTTCAACAATCGTGCTCAGACACAGATCAAACTGAAACATTGGAGAGAGGCTCTGAGTGACTGTGAGAGCGTGTTGCGCCTGGAGCCAGAGAACATCAAGGGTGGGTGTGTTGAACTGAAGCCATCAGACAGGGTGGGCCTGTATGTAGCTCTTTTGGTTCTCCTGAAAGGGTTCTCACAGAAGTCCTGCACTCCCTCATTGAGCTACATTGGTTTTAAAGTATTAACAAAATTAGTTCAATTACCTTACAATAACCTTGGAATTAAAAAAGCTTTACCTCAATGAAAGGACCTCGTAATTTAATGAATTCAATAATTCACTGAAACCTCTGTGTTTGCAGCTCTTCTGCGTCGATCCACTGTTCTCAGTCACCTGGGTCAAATGCTGGAGGCACAAGAGACTCTGAGAAGAGTTCTGGAGATAGAGCCTCACAACACCACTGCACAGGTTACTGCACACACATTAGGTTTGAACAAGATGTAAATTAGGAATGCTTTCAGAAATATCAATGATGCATGTAATTTGAAAAATCTTTTTACTACCTTTTGACTTCGAACACAAGCCTTTAAAAGCGCAAACAGCTACTAATTATGGTCATCCGTCACAATATGAAAACCAGTCATGACCTGAAACAGAAACAACTGTGTAGGAGGGTGCGGAAATGCCAAACTCTACAATCAAGGTTAGGTAAAGAAAGGCAGGTTCTTGTCCTTGAGAACGCCAACAACACACAATGTAGATCAGGGGTCTCCAACCCGGTGCCCGGTGAGGACCACATGACATCTTGTCACCCGCCACCTGTTGTAAAAATAGCTCAAATAGCGTCACTTTCCAGTGAGCTGAATCTAATTTAATATGATTGCTATTCTTGTTTAAATGACACTTGCACGTAAACTTGATGTGATAATATATAAATAAAAAAAATTAATATACATGTGAACTATGACCAGGGAGAGTTGAAAGGTCAGCATGATGCGCTACGACAAACAATTAAGCAGCGCAGCGAAAATGAGACGACTGACTCATAGAAAGATCATTTAATATTCGCGACGAATGCGAGGTAAAGTTTTTTTTTACCTCCGTGGAAGGAGCTTTTGTCTCATTTGCGCGACGACTGTGGTGTTGCCCAAGCGGCACAACGTGGAGAGACATTTCACGGCACCAAACTCACTCAGAGTACAACATACTGTTAAACCGCACGCAATGCCAGGCTTTCCAATAACTGAAAGAAACCGATACCAGATATGGTTTCCAGTTCATGTTTAGTTCAATGCATTTGTAAAATGTAAAAATTGTGTATGTTAACAATGAAAAAAATGATCTTAGCTCACTTTTTGTTTTTATATGATTTATTATTTGTACATTGGACATTGTGATTTCCTTGGACTCTTGTAGAAGTGATCATTTTGAAGTGTTTTGAACTCGAATATATTTTTTTCAATTTAAATAACACTTGCACCAAGACAAATCATAAATATAAAGTGTTGCATATAAATATTTATTTGTTTACTACCTTGTTAATTAATTTAATTCATATTCAGTGTGAGAAATAATTCACATGATCAGTGTCTTTGCAGAGATGAATATCCTTAATTATTAATAAATTCAGAAGAGGGTATCAAAGTGGTAGACCTTTGCATTAATCAGTACCCAGGAAGTAGCTCTCGGTTTCAAAAAGGTTGGTGACCCCTGATGTAGATATACTGCATCAACAAGGTCTCTCTAAGAGAAAAATTTCAAAGCAATCTAGGGTTTAAGATGTGTTGTTCGAGCTCTTTTGAAGAAGCTCAAAGAATCAGGCAACATTGAGGATCATAGATACAAACTAGAGCAGCAGATGCAAAACACATCAAGCTAATTAATGTGAGCTAAGAACTGGCAGAAAGGGGTGGGACGCAGGTATACCCCTTGAATGTCTGGCCAGAAGTGGTCTTCATTAAAGACCTGCACCAAAAAAGCCACACAGACTCAAGTATGCATGAAAAAGGGCAGCAGGAACTCTGGACTGATAACAGACTGAAGTAGAAGGCAGCACGCCGAGGGTTTCTGCAAATGGAGTTTTTCGGTTCCTTCAAGAACTGTGTAAAAGTGTAACTAGATGAACTGCTGCTATTCTGAAGGCAACGATTGCTTATTCTTTTGTTCTTTCACTGTATTTTGATCATTGATGGGGAAAAAAGGATTACCACCTCTACTTTTTGAAAGCGTTTTGTTTGCAGCATTTTTCCACACCAGTTCTGTACCAAGACACACCTCGAACACAAAAGTGATGTTTAGAGAGTCTGATCTGTGATCGATAGGAGCTCTTGAAAAAAACTAAATGCGAAACTGGCAGAAGAATCCTCATAGAGGAAGTGGAGGAGGTGCAAGAAGTAGCAGAAGAAGGTGAGAAGGAAAATGAGCTTTTTTGTCAAATTAAGCTGAATTATATTGAACTAAACGGAATAATCGTATGTTTTCAGTGTTACGGGAGCCATTGGAATTGAGTGGCATGGAGCCACTAGAAATCCTGACTAAAAGCTTGCTGTCACAAACTCACCTGAAGGAGGAGAAAAGACGCAGGAGTGTCCGCATCTTAGAGGTCAGAGAACTATCTCCCTTCACACTTACTCACGAACACAGGTCTGAGTCTGTCTGTATGTGCAGGTGGAAGATGAGGATGATGATGACGACGACTCTCCTGTGGTCACCAGATAAAGAGTAAAAAAGCTCAACCGGATTCTAAACACACCTCACACTGAGTGAGAAAACATGACCCGGGTGCCAGGAATATTCACCTGATACTACATCAACCCCACACACAGCAACCCCACCTCCACATCAGAAATCTAATCACAGACACAGACAGGTGATCTCCAGTATCTCCAGATCATTGGTGCAGATTATTATCTGATCTGTCCATTTCTTCCATCAAATTCCCAGATTGCAGTATATCATCTATGAGCTTTAACATTTTATCTAGCTTTAACTGAAGATTTTTACATTGAACAGCATTTTTTTTCCTAGAATGGAATATCTTCTATATAGATGCTCCTTTACAGTTCTTAAAATCATTATTTATCATTATTCATAATCATTTATTACACGAGCCCCTTTTATTAAATGTTTTTTACAAATAACAAAAGTGTTGTGAAAAAAAATCAACCTGTTATTTCCTCTACTGATTGTAGCCTGACCATCTTTTTGTGGGTAATTTTGATATATAAATAAAAAGTAAAAATACTATTTAATTGTCCCTTCTAGATTACACAGTCTCCAATAAATGATTTAAACCAATTCTATTGTCTTTTCAAGCTATACAATTCATAAGTACATTGCTGTGTATTGCGTTTGAGAAATTGCATGTTTTCAAAAGAACCACAAGGAAGGAACTTCGTTTTTACAATTTAATTTGAAACACAATAAAGGGTGGCAACATGAAGTGGCAAAGACCTTTTAATGCAGTTGCGGTGAATGAGAAAAAAATCTAGAAAAGCTGTTGTGCGATTGACTGCTCAATTCGATTTCCAAAGACATCAGGAACACAATTCTACAGACTGAAATACAAAGAAAGAAGGAAATGGAATGCTGCACTTCAAAGAAATAGTCGGATTTGTGGTTGACATTTTGTCAAATACTGGTTTTGTTTTATTTTTATATTTAGTCCATGATGATTAAAATGTAAACAAATAAATGTTTGAAATATTGTGTGTAGTCAACTAATATACCATTCAACTTTACCTTTTTGTAGCAATAATGAAATGAATTAACATTTTTGGCACACACTAGTGTAATTCCACCATCTCTTTCACCTAAATGGCCTGATTTACAGGATGTACAATTATGGGAAAAAGCAAGCAGGAAGAAGCAAAAACTTAACTTTAACTGGAGACAAGCAACACACTCATTGACCAAGCTTTTCTCTGGAGAACATGTTTGGATTGCAGACACAAAGGAGAAAGGTAAAGTAATAAAAACTGCTGATACACCAAGGTCATGCCTGGTGGAAACACCTTCTGCAGTACTTCGGCTGTAAACCGTAAACATCTTGTCAGTACATGGGGAATCTGTGGATGTTCCAGAAAACAACCAAAACAACAAGGATGAATGTGTTTGACAAACAGAATCAAGCACAACCAAATCCTGTATTAGTTTGTGTAAGCGAATCAGAAATGTAAGAGAATCAGCTGATTATAAATTTAAACAAAAACTATATCACTTAGATCTGAGCATAGTTTAGTAGGTATAGATTCCTTTGTTGGAGGAATATATAGGTTTAGAGAAGTGAAACTTATTCTGTTATATATTATAACTGTTCTATTTTATACAAAAGAATTGTTCACTACTCTGTAAGGGGGGGGGGGGTGGTATCTGTATTACTACTTAGACAATGCTGCCCCTGTCTGTCACATATTGTACTGCATGTTGATGTTAATGTAAAGTACAGGTGTATAATAAAGGGTTGCGTTGACCAAAAACAGAACTCTCGGCTTTTGTTCTAATGCATTTTATTAGAATGCAACAATATCATTAGAATAAATGTACAAATGTTTGGAATAAACATTCAGTTCATATCTAAATTGTATTTTATTTATAATGAATATAATAAGTGTAATTTTAAAATATTTGATGGTTAGTTAAAAGCAAAGTTAAGATTCACGCCAGGTCACTTCCTTCCATGCTCATATATTTTAATAAGAACAGGATATTTGCATCAGTTATTCACGATGTGTTCATTATTTCTGTGTATAATACACATAAGCAATGAGGTGTAAAATTAATTTGGTTTTGAAAATATAACATTTGCTTGAAAATTATTTTTTTATTTGGTCTGTTTAGATGTCACTGCTGTCACCTGCTTTCCAGTTTGGCGGGTGACATAAAATTCTTCATTAATACTGAATGTGTTAATGAATACGATTTTATATATCATTTCTTACTAAAAAAAATCACAATTCTATACCAAGATTAACAAAAATCCATTGTCCTACAGTACAGTAAAAGTTTTAAATTGGACTTCTTTATTAGCTAATTATCATTGTACTAACATTGTTCATGTTGTCTTTTTGTTGTTCTCATTTACAGCTTTCTTTGGATTACAAGAAAGTGACTGATGTTAATGTGACAATGTCATAAGTTACTGTGATAGAAATTCCACAATTATGCCAGATATTCAGCTACAGAAAACCTATAGTCTTTTCCATTTCCATTGCATTTAAGAGTGCATGTGACAGTACAGATCCAATGCCAGGCTGACCGAACAAAAGAATGTAAGAGACTTGTTCGCCCCCACAACTGTAGAGAGTCAGCATTTCATAACAACTTTTAATTACACTGACAAGTATGGGATGTTTCCCCAGGTAAAGTGGAACTTTGTTCACACCCCTAGACCTGTAAAATGTATAAAAACCCTGAAGAAACTGTCAATAAACTGGGACTTAGTTGATGCATGAACTCTGTGTTGTGTCTCTTTCCTTGTCGCCCTGAGATCTGAAAAGGGAACTGGCAGTTAGAAGAAAAATGATAGAGGTATGTAAAGAAAGGGTTGAGGATCCAATACATTTTTTATATAAACTTGCATTTTTAGATAATTAAAAGCACAATAAATATTTAGGGGGTTTGGTATCTTAATGATTGAAATGGCCCCTGAACTAGAAGAAATTAAAGGCCCAGAACTTGTCCTGTATATACCATTAAAACACTGGTTTCACCCTTTCAAGACACAATAAAATGTTTTTAATACAAGTGCATAATTTAGGTAATATAATTTTACTTCATATTAATTTGTTACTTTTTTCTTAGGTTGTAGAAAAAGTATGACGCCTTTAAAAACAAGGAGTGAAAAGGGTGAGATAACCAGTGCCAGCTTGGGGACATCGAGAAAGGTTTCCTGCCCCTGCAAGACCTTCCACAACTCCTCTAGCCTTCAGGAAATGATTCAACAGGTGCCAGATTACAAACAAAAAAAATTTGTTCTTAATTTTTCTTTCTTTAACAATTGTTTGCAGTTACTCAGCTACTGGTTTTTTTTTCTCACTCTCTGATGCATATATTTGTTAATTTTATCTCCTAATTCATTGTTGAAATATGCAAATTATGGATATACCAAAATGTTCCACTTATTTAGTTCCAGATAAACTAGTTGGGGCTCATTGGAGGAGCAGATGTTATGGACTGCAAGTGGCGGACTTAAGGATGGCGACTGCCAACTCCCTGGAGAAGAACCAGATTGGAGAGAAGTCAATGGAAAGACCTCTTCAACGCCTTGAGGTTGTGATTGGTAAGGAGACACTACATCTTTATATCTGTATGAAGTTTATGGGCCACATATGGCCAGTTAACTGTCAGCCAGAATAGCCTTCTATTAGTATAGTATCAGGTACACATCAAATATTTAGTCATTTTACAGGGTGTGGGCCACATCTGAGACAAAGGGAACCTGTTTGTGTCTGTTTTCAGCATGTGGGCCAATTTTGGGCTGGGGACCCAGCCCAAAGTGGACCAGAACCAGTGCAAGGGAGTGGGCCAGATTTGGGCCAAACAAATTTTGCTATCTGAGCTGGGTCTGTAACTTTCACTGTAACCTAACGGCTGGGTTAAACCTTTACAGTCTATGTGTTAAACGCTGCAGTAACCCAGCAGCTGGGTTAAAAATGCACAAAACTGAAAAATAAATAATAATAATAACCCGGTATGCAACAAAACAATTAACAACAAAAAAATCTGGAGTCTTTCGGCAGAATACCAGCTTCATTCTATCACATTTCTTCTGTTTTTTTATTTTAATCTTCAATTTCTCTTTGATTTCCATGTTGTAACGACACACCTTCTTTATGATCCAAGATGGCGCCGGGTACGGACGCCCTGGTGTTTTGGTGCGCTCTGTTTTTTTTTTTTTTTGTACATAAACTGTGTCTGCATGCTCTTAAACCAGAGAACAGCTCATGAACACCAGATATACCATAACTGTGGACTAATCTCTTTTTTTAGCATCTGCTGCCTACACGTTTTAGTTAAAAAAAGTGAGACGCCGGCGTTGATCTCCGTGAAGTTGGCCCCTCACCTACGCGCTCCGCCTTCCTCTTGTACTTGGGCTCTTAGTGGTAGATTTGTGCTGGTTTGTGCTGCTGGAATCATATTTTGTGCTGTTATAGATTTTGAGATATTAAACATTATTTCATAGGTCATCCAAAGGTCACATCAAACTCCAAATCGCACAAAAACGGTACGCTTCGTTAGTGCTAGGATTGATGTGTGCCGTAAAAAGTTTGGTGTGTGCTGCTTTATTTTTTGAGATATTAGCATTATTGTGGCTGGTGACGTCATCCAGCCCCAAACAAACTTAAAACTGAGAGAAAACAATTTAGACGATTGTGCTGCTTAGTGCTAGGATTGTGCTGATTTGTGCCGTAAAAAACTTTTGTGCTGCTTTATTGGTCAGGAAACTGGAGAGACCAAATGGACGATCTGGGCACATCTTCATTTACCAGGGTGTTCTGAAAGGGCATAACAGCTCCTCTGTCCCTGTGGTACAAATGTTGTCAAAGAGACATGACATACTTGTAAATCACACTGAATGGCTGAGTGGATTTGTGCAGGTGCACTAGTAACGAAAGAGGTGGTGAGCGATTTTTCACTGGCCCTTCTCGGAGCACAGGTTGAAGCATTCACACCTCATCCAGACCTAAAGTCTTACACCAATGAATGCTTTGATATAATAATCCTATAAGCAAAATACCCAAGTGAGATCACACCTCAGTCCAGCAGATGGCGGTAATGCAAAGAAAATGCAAGCTGCCACTACTAAAGCCGCAACTCTCTGGTTTGTTTCACTCTTGCTTGTGTATTTAACAAATTGCCTGATGACCTCTTTTTCCGACTGCGGTCCATGCGAGTCCACGGCATGTTGGCATTAGATAAAATGACCGCACATCGAAAGAATGGGGAAATGTATGCTATATGCAGTCACAAAATTTTGTCAATGGAGTTTATTACGTTAGATGACAATTTGTGACCCTTTTGTTTTTATTTATTTATTTTTATTTTAAATTGCACAGGAGACCATAAAGGCAGCGCACATGGCCTGCTAAATGTAACGAACGTTAATGTAAAGATGAACGTCTTATAGTATACAATGCTGTGCTTTCACACTGAATGAGACGTAGATTATGTGTGTACTTAACCCTATAGTGTATTCTAATTAATGTCAAGCTTAAATGACGACTTATTTAACATCCAGTCAGAATCAAGCAAGCAGTGCATCATGAAAACACCTTTTTGTTATTACTTATTTGTTATAAGTATATCTGAGAATAAACATATGTTGTCTTCCCCATCACCCCCTTCCAGAGTGTGGAAGAACAGGAAGAAAAAGAGGCTTCATTAACCTATACTCTGCACAGATGGACACAGTTCATTGATGTGCAGTAAATGTCAGGGTTTAATTCTTAGGAAGTCGTGGACAACACAATTGAACCCTAAAATATTTGATTTTAGTTAGCGGTAAAAGGAGTTATATAGACTGCAAGTACTTAAAACAAATTGAAAAATTAAATAAAATTAAAAAATGATATACTTTGATGAACAGAGCCTAAAGTCAGATTTGGAGATCGAGATTCTGAAACACAACCTGCCATTATGAAACGGGAAAAAAAAAAAAAGAGTTTCAGTTCAGGGTAAATTTACTGAGTTTTCACTTAACCTCCTTTCTGAAACGAGTCACAGATCAATAAAAATCAAATACTTTACGAGAGCTATGGCGGTGCAGAATTGTTCACTCAAGCTGGCAAACAGGGCATTTTGCGCGAGTCGTTGCCATCAGACGTGGTGAAAAGCTCTCTTTTAAAGATTGCGGGTGGCTCTTAAAAGAGCCTTTGGGGTTGGTGGTCGGTTTACGCTCGGCTCTACTTGGAGCTGGTGTACTTTGTGACGGCCTTGGTGCCCTCGGACACGGCGTGTTTGGCCAGCTCTCAGGGCAACAGGAGGTGGACGGCGGTCTGGATCTCTCTCGAGCTGATGGTGGAGCGCTTGTTGTAGTGAGCGAGGCGAGAAGTTTCGCCGGCGATGCGCTCGAAAATGTTGTTGACGAAAGAGTTCATGATGCCCATGGCTTTTGAGGAAATGCCAGTATCAGGATGCACTTGCTTCAGGACTTTGTGGACCTAGATGGCGTAGCTCTCCTTCCTGGACCTCTTTCGCTTCTTTCCTCTTTTTCCTGCGGTTTTGGTCACCGCTTTCTTGGATCCCTTCTTGGCCGCGGACTTGGCTGGCTCAGGCATGATGATCGCTGAAGAATGATTTCGTTTCGTGAGAGCGTGCCGTGGTATTTATAAGGCTCGCAGGGTAATCTGAGAAGCGAAGCTCAGCCAATCTCTAGTTTGTGCACGTTTCCCAGGGGGTGTGTACCTCTGTCCCTATTGGCAGAGGCTCGGGACGGGGCTGCCAATCGGTCTCGCGCGTCAGCCGCCCCAACAAGCTTTTTCAGACGTTCTTTGTTTCACTTTTCCCGCTCAAATAGTCCAACTCTTCAGTTTTACTAATCTTAGGAAAGGCGGAATTAAAATGCGTTATATTTCATCGTTCTATTCCCCGCGCGAGCAACTTCACGAAACATGTTAAGCGCATTAAGAATCACAAGAGCGCGGGGCAGCAGCCAAACACTTACGTTACTGCATTCAATCTAAAGCGGCTAACACGTAGAGGAAATGTGAGGGTCGACACAGGGTGTTACATTTTAAACGCACTAAAAGATCCGTTGGAAAAAAAATCCCAAAAGAAGAACACCGACACCACGAATCCAATTAATGTTAATTTAAATTCCCTATTTTTACATACTATAAGTTTGGTACCTATTTTTGATCAAGGACATTAAACTGCAAAAACACAATGCATAAAACTAAACTCAAAAGGTCCCACAGTTACAGAGTTATCTTAACCCAAACAAGGGGTGGCTACAGGGACTTAGTCACAATAACGGAAAAGAGAATAATAAAAGCAATGACTAAGCAAAATGTCAGTGTCTCAGCTCACGCTAAACACTGCGTACATCTCTGGAAGGAATGAGAACTAATAGAGCTGAACAGACACAGTTATAAATGCTTTTGATAAATCATACATTTAGTATCTACATCACATGGAGTTATGGATCACAGAAATTGCTCCGTGGCAATGCATGCGACGTTGCCATGTGTTTCGATAATCACAGTGAAAAAATAAAATAATTATATGTATAAATTTCAGCCCAGTTTGAAATGATGATAGTCAGCTCCCATTCTAATCATGGCTTTCCCAAGTTGAGGGTCTTCAGCATTATACCTGCAGTAAAACACAACTGGGAGGCCCTCATACGCGAGGTTCATTTACCCACAGTCAAGTTCAAATTGAAATTCGTCGATTTAACCAAGAGACGAGGAACACGAGGGATGTTGCTCGGTTTACTCTTATTGTGTACTAGTGGGTGGCTCATAAAAGAGCCGTTGGTTTTACAGTTTGAAAGCCGGGGGGCGTTTAACCTCCGAATCCGTAGAGTGTGCGTCCCTGACGCTTGAGAGCGTAGACCACGTCCATAGCGGTGACAGTCTTTCGCTTGGCGTGCTCGGTGTAGGTCACAGCATCGCGAATCACGTTCTCCAGGAACACTTTCAGCACTCCGCGAGTCTCTTCGTAAATCAGTCCAGAAATACGCTTAACTCCGCCGCGGCGAGCCAGACGACGGATAGCGGGCTTGGTAATGCCCTGGATGTTATCGCGGAGAACTTTGCGGTGACGCTTGGCGCCTCCCTTTCCCAGTCCTTTACCACCTTTGCCTCTGCCAGACATGGTTTACTCACTGATGGTTCTGTGAATGAATGCAGGTTGAGCCGTGCGCCAGGCACTTTACATTCGCTCGCAGGACGTAGTTGAAAACCAGGGCGGAGCTTTTTAAAGACCACTCTGCTCTAGCGAAACGCGGCCCCCGTCACCGTCCCGCAACTCGCACCATTCAGCCGATTTCTTTGTGTTTATTTGAGTTTGCCGCGACAAGTATTTGTTGCACGAAGGCTTTTCATTTTTGTCAGGAGCCTCTGTTTTATCAAAAAACACTCACAAATCCACGGACACGCAAGTGTAAAACGCTCTGGATATAAATTACGACCTGTTGTTGGTGTCAGTTTCCAACCAGTTCTAATAGTGCAATTATAAAAACGGCCGGGTTTCCCACGTTCCAGTATATCCGCATAAAGCAAGTAAAACAGAGACAAGCTAGTCTGGATTGTGAGGGTAATTTGAGATTATTATTATTATTAATGGGGGGTATGCTGACTAAAAAGGCCCATGCACACAAAACATTAAAATTTGTCGCATGCATGGGGCAGCCTAAAACGTTAACAAAGAGATGAGCAACATATTGCGTGATTTTAGAGCTGATGTAATGCACGGGTCAAAATCAAACAAGGTGTGATGGTGATTTTTGTGCCAGAAAAGTTACAACTTTAGATGAAACCAACCTTTAACGGTAATATTTGTTCAGGTAAAATGAAATCTATTTACAGTTCTCTTTAGATTTGTCATTTCATTACCAACCTTTCACTTTTTTTCATTTGTATTTTTTTTTTACAGATATGAAGCAAAATATATAGCTATAAAAGTTTGTGCGCGCACTTGGTTACCAATATGAAGTGGAATATATGGTGCAATAGCTATAAGGGAATTGATTATGCCTGAGGGTATAATCGGTAATTCAAATGAGTCGAATCAGTGTCTCGGACAGTGCATCGGAATCATTTGAACACACGTGACTGTTGTCCAAAATACTTAACGTTGTTACTGTATATTAAGGAAAACTCATCAGTTTAACTCAAATGGAATTATCTAAAGGTTTTAGATAATTTAGAAGGTTTGAATGTTAATCTCCACCAACTGTACTATAAATACAGTAAAATCAATCCTAAGAGCACGGTAGCAAAAGATCTACAGAATAATGCAACAACTTGCAAACATTACGAGATACTTCTCTTTTATTATAAAAGTAAATGTTTATTGGAAAATATCTAAGACAGACAAATACTATTCTAACAAGTAGCTAGCACACACACACACACACATGCACATTCACGCATTCGTACAGAAAGAAGGAATGATTGTAAGAGAGAGATAGTGTATTCTGGGTTTCAGACATTTAGCAAGGGGCTGACTTAAGAACCATCAATCAGGCATTAATTTCAACTTTGCATTGAGTTATTAGACAAAGCTAATTAGACTAGAATAATGCACCAGTAAAGTAACCGATTCTGGAAGAATGTTACTTGCGCTGAAAGTGAGCCGATGTCACGTGTCTTGCTTCAGATGTCCTTTGTGAAGAGATCGTTCGATGAAGAAAGTCGGTCGCTTACAACATTGAACTTTAACGGAAAGTAATGAAAACGAGTAAAAGTGTCGCTCTGGTTGAAAGTCTTTGGCACTTTGAGAAACTATGCGAAACTTCTTCTGCGCCTAAGAACTAAGGACTCGTGTGTCCTCCATTGGCTTTGTTGCTGAAAGCGGTTAGGAAGGCTTTGTTCTTCTTCTGTTTCTGGAGTTCCTTGCGTTTCTGTTTCTTTCTGCTTCCTGTCTAACTTTCTTTTCAAAACTTACTTCTCTCAACTGTTCTTTTCTCACTTTCTTTCTTTTTCGAACTCTTTTTCTTTTTCTGAGGTTTGAATTCTGGTACACATGTTTTAAAGGGCGGTTCAGACCAATCGCGTGTCTTTCTGAAAGTTCCTCCTTGAGGGAGGTTCTGTCCAATCAACAACAGTCTAAGGCACACTGACAATCCCGCTAAAATGAACAAAGGGAAGCTTGAACAGATACAATATTCTGTAGATATTCTATCGCATTAAATAACTAATCAAAAGCAAAACTTCATCAGAATAAAGTGGGAAAACCATCAATTACACACACATCCATACATGACTATGAATATTCCTGTTACTTGATGTGACGAGGTTACATTTAAAAGGTTCTTACATGATTCATCTCATACAACTCTTAAGAAATTATAACAAAGTCCAATGTATATCTGTGTACATGAAGCCATGTGGTTGTGAGCCATTTTGTATTGTTTGATTCACTGTTTATTAGTTGTTCCTTTAAATGATCCTGAGTTTGTGTGGCTGATCTGGTGGGCTTGTTGTAGAGTTTAATGGGTTCGTTTGAGATTCATGAATCCTTTGACCTCTTGTGCCTAGCACGGCTAGGGTTTCGGGGTTAAATCTAGTTTAATGGTCCATGGGGACCATAAAGCATTGTAATCTGGACTAGCGATCAGTCACGAGGTCCTTGGAGGTAGTGTGTATACTTCACAGGAATTCTTGACGTTTAAGTCACGCTTTGAGGTTTCTGGATCTCAAGTCTGTTCTGGGGTTGTCTGCATTATCTGGCCTTAGGAATACACTACAGATGAGATAAAAGGAAAGCCTCCTGATGCTTGACGGGATTCGTTTGGAGCATTCATGACCAAGATAGGCCTTTGTCTGAAATTCATAAGGCACAGAGAGAGCTTGTGAATGAAGAAGTGCACATTTGAGGAAAACCTTCTTGATTACCTGAAGGAGGCTGAGAAAAACTGCACCTACACGATTCCCATTCCTTCTTCATCTCGGTGATAAGAATCAGTGCCATCAAACATTTGTTGTAGATGGGGAAACAGGCCCTTGTGGACAATTGCTTTCTCTGTAAACCCTAGACATGGTTGTGAGTGAAAATCCAAGTAGATCAGCAGTTTCTGAAATACTCAGTCCAGCTTGTCTGGCACCAACGACCATGCTACGTTCAGTCCCCTAAATCCCCTTTCGTCCACATTCTGATGCTCGGTTCAAACCGGAACGGACCGTCTTTACCATGGCATTGAGTTGCTGCATGGCATGTGATTGGCTGATTGGATATTTGCACTAAGGACAGTAGTACAAGTGGCCTGTGAGTGTAGTTATGTCTATATGCAGGTTTAAGGTTGTGAATAATTATATATATATATTCATATACAATAACATTTGTGAATGTGTAAATAACTCAACAGAAATCTAACAGTGTTGCAAGGAGTTTAAACCAGGTGGGTTGAGACTATCAACCACTCCCTGTATCTGCTTTGTGTTGCGAAGGTGTTAAAGCGATTACCATCCGCATCTGTGATTACTTTGGTTAACAACTGCCTCTGAAAGATATACCAGATTCGATTAATTCGTCTCTGAGGAATGCCATATATGGTCACGTGGTCTCTCGAACATGCTGTCTGATTTACATTTCAACTAGACCCTCCTGTGGGAGTGGACTTGGATCGGGATGGTATTTGAGGAAGAACGCAAGAGGAGCTCGCGGTCTGTTTGTCTCTGAACATACCCATGATCTGGAAGGCTTAGAGCCTTTCCAGATCATGTAGCCTCTACTATTGTTTCACCTTTTTCCTGTGTAACTAAGTGTTTGTTAATAAATGAGATGTTCAATCTTGTCAATAGTTACTGTCTAATCACTTTCTAAAATAATGGTAAATGCTAAGAACTAAAGTATCACATTATGTAACAAAGGTTTAAAGGGTTAATTATAACGAGTGAGTGCATTTCTCTAATTATTAACACTTATTAATAATACATAGTTTACTATAGCTTTAATCAAAGCTAATGATAAAGGTAAACAATAACCTTCTTATTAAAATATGGAGTCAGATCAAAGTTAAATTCAATAATTAAAGTTCCCGCAAGCTCTGAAAGACAGAACACGGCTGAAAACCTTCATCCATGGTTGAAACCCGTTTTTGGATCAACCCATGGACCAGCCTTACAGTTGGTGACCTTGACGTGATCTCCCATGAGAAAGGCGAGTATCTTTTTAGAGCAACAAAACTGCGGAAAACAACTTTACCTGGAACGAGGATTGAGTTTCTACTTCTCTGCTGCCTGGGGTGAGTCAATGTCTCTTTGTTTGATGTTACAGATAAATGCATGCTGTATATTCATTAATAGAATGAGTCGGTATACTCATATTTAGACCGGAGACCGCTGAAATCCGGCCGAGTAAGATTTATCTATGAAACATGGCTTTTCAAGAGCAGTACCACAACAGTGCAGATCAAGAGATTATGGAAACTCTCTCCTTACAAACAAAAGATTAATCTTTTACAAGAGAATCTGAAAAAGAAGCATCACTATATCTCTGCTCTTGAGGAGTATTTTAGCAGCACTGGTTTCCCAGTCGCTGCTGTAAAACAAGCATCACGGAACGATGCGAGTGATTCCGAAAGAGAAAATTCTCAGTTTGATGATGATGAGAGTTCTGTACTGGTCAGAAATGCAAGGAGGGAAACTTGTAACCAAGATCCCATCTAGACGAGAGCAAAACTGAACAAAGTTTCATCCGAATCGGCAAGAGTCGCTGTTCTAAAAACAATTAGAGCCGCGGACGATAACCTAACCACCATTAGCTGCCCTTTGTCGTGTGATGAATGCATTAGCTGCCCTTTGTCGTGTGATGAATGTAATGAATGAGTGTGAGCTGCCCTTGCTCATTCTCGTGAGCGGGTTTTCTCCGGTTTACTCCACTGGAGCAAAAACATGCGTCGAGATCATTGAATTTGCTCAATTCTAGGGCGTACCCCGCAATCTTCCCAAACGGCGCTGGAAACGTGCACCGGCACCATAAGCCTTTGACTCTGAAAAGGGAAGATGGATTTGGGAAACGCGAGAGCTGCTTCCTGGGTACCGATTGATGCAAAGGGCCACCGCTTTGACACCTCGTATGAGCGGATTACGATTGAAGGATACTCTTCTCTGCAAAGACACAGATCGCGTTCATTAATTTTCACAACGAATACAGACAATGAACGAACGAGGTAGTAAACGGGTAAACATTTATGGGCAACACTTTAGTTTTTCTCTTAGTGCGACTGATTTCTTGTTAAATTGAAAAAAATATAAGAAATGTTCAAAACACTTCAAAATGATCACTTCTACGACGGTCCCGAGAAAATCACAATATCCAATGTACGAATCATAGATGAAACACGTACAAAAAGTGAGCTAAGATTGTTTTGGTTTCTTTATTTTTTTACATTTTTAACATTTTACCATAAACAATTTGTACATTTTACAAAAGCATCGAACAAAACGTGTGCTGGACACCAAATCTGCTCTCTTTCCGTTATTGGGCAGCCTGGCATGGCGTGCACTTTACCCGTATGTTGTTCTCTGAGTGAGTCTTGAGTGTGGCTTTTGGAGTGCGGTCGGCTCTCATAAACACACGCACATCTCTCGCTGACGTTGGCTGTGTGTTTCTGGCATTGTCCTGCTGACTGCGACGAGCAGAAGAAATCAACTCGTCAAAACGGACAACGCCACCGCGGGAATTTCACCAGGAGAATCTAAGGGAACAAGTAAAAGCAGACTCTGTTTAAAAGACAGCGCATGTCATCGCGCATGTGTGTTTCGATATTCATTACCGAGCATGCCTTAGAACATTTGTTAGGTGCTCAATGCCATTGAGTACGTAACCAATGCGAGGGCACTTTACATTTTGACCATGATGAGTCGGGTGGGACTCGTCATCAGCATCACGCCGGTGTAGCTGTGTCAGCGACGGGCTTTTGGGTGACAGAGGCTTGTCCGTTGTTTTTTTTTTGTTTTTTTTTCTCCATCTCATTTTTCTCGCGTGAATACATTGCAGATGATTTGTTGCGAGTGGCACGCCGGGTATCGCTGTTCCTCTTTTAGTGAGAAGGTTGCTGGTTCGAGGCCAGCCGGGGCTCTTCAAAAGGAACTTGCTCATTCTCGTGAGCGGGTTTTCTCCGGTTTACTCCACTGGAGCAAAAACATGCGTCGAGATCAGTGAATTTGCTCAATTCTAGGGCGTACCCCGCAATCTTCCCAGACGGCGCTGGAAGCGTGCACCGGCACCATAAGCCTTTGACTCTGAAAAGGGAAGATGGATTTGGGAAACGCGAGAGCTGCTTCCTGGGTACCAATTGATGCAAAGGGCCACCGCTTTGACACCTCGTATGAGCGGATTACGATTGAAGGATACTCTTCTCTGCAAAGACACAGATCGCGTTCATTAATTTTCACAACGAATACAGACAATGAGCGAACGGGTAGTAAACGGGTAAACATTTATAGGCAACACTAGTTTTTCTCTTAGTGCGACTGATTTCTTGTTAAATTGAAAAAAATATAAGAAATGTTCAAAACACTTCAAAATGATCACTTCTACGACGGTCCCGAGAAAATCACAATATCCAATGTACGAATCATAGATGAAACACGTACAAAAAGTGAGCTAAGATTGTTTTGGTTTCTTTATTTTTTTACATTTTTAACATTTTACCATAAACAATTTGTACATTTTACAAACGCATCGAACAAAACGTGTGCTGGACACCAAATCTGCTCTCTTTCCGTTATTGGGCAGCCTGGCATCGCGTGCACTTTACCCGTATGTTGTTCTCTGAGTGAGTCTTGAGTGTGGCTTTCGGAGTGCGGTCGGCTCTCATAAACACACGCACATCTCTCGCTGACGTTGGCTGTGTGTTTCTGGCATTGTCCTGCTGACTGCGACGAGCAGAAGAAATCAACTCGTCAAAGCGGACAACGCCACCGCGGGAATTTCACCAGGAGAATCTAAGGGAACAAGTAAAAGCAGACTCTGTTTAAAAGACAGTGCATGTCAAAGGCAGAACACCAGCGCAATTTATTGGCCTTCGCGAATTCACACAGACACGTCATCGCAGTCGCGGCGTGGAGAGAACCCTGTGCTTTTACTGACTCTGTAAAACATTTCTACTAGGGAGAGAGAGAGAGAGAGAGAGAGAAATCACTGTCACAGCCTTCGTTTCTGCTGCTTTTTGAAAAAGAAACCCGTACTTGGCTCATTAGCATCTGTAACCAGCAGGAGCCGCCCGCTAGCCTCGAACTAGTGACCTTTTGATGAAAAGCCACAGTGCTAGCTCTTGTGAAATGCGTCGACTGTAAAGAACAGCCTTAGCACAGGCCCAAAGGGCCGCAGTCACGGACACATTTGGAATGTCAGTTTTGCTCTCAAAGCTAAATTTTGTCACTGTAGTTATAGCTGCAACCCATCTTTAGAGAGAAAAAAGACAAGTCTCGAATTTTCTTATCTCTATCCCTTTTTTTTCAATTAAACACAGCCGCAATAGCACACAAGTTCAAGTTTGATTATTTATATAGCGCTTTTCACAACGGACAGTGTCTCAAAGCAGCTTTACAGTAAACCAACAAGTTGAAACTCGAAAAAGAGGAAAAAAGTAATTAATAAGTGGTGTATATTTCCCTAATAAGACTATGAGGTGGTCTGGAAATGTTTTGTTGAACCCCAAATGAATTTACTAGGTCTATAAATGACAGTCCAAGGGCATCACCTGGTTCATCTACATGAATATTAAAATCTCCCACAAGCAGTAATTTATCAAAAGTGACCAAGAGATCAGAGAGAAATTGAACAAAAAAACGTTACTCAAACCTGGCCCTCTCTCTCTCTCTCTCTCTCTCTCTCTCTCTTTCTCTTTCTCTCTCTGCGGTTTTTGGAGCGTGTGCGCCGCGAACCTCTGAAAAGAAAAAACACAAATACACAGCACGAATCTGTTGAAGTGGTTAAGCGTCCAGTTAACCACGAGCTTCAAATAAAAGACAAAAGCATTTCTTAGGCAAGTAAAACCAGACACATCAAGTCTAACTAAACGTTTATCAGTCAGTCGTGACGAGAATGACGAGCGTGACGACGCAACCAATAGAGTTGAACGTCATTTGCATAGGTCCCTGTTTGAGCAAACCTTGAATCTACTCCGTCGAGACGAGGAACCAAATGACCTGAGAGCTTAAGCCCACCGAGAATCACACGCTGCTCGCGAACAGAGTGTTGGGGGAGACCCTGAATATTTCCGGTCACCGTCAACTTAAATGCACTGCATAATAGGCCATTTATAGTAAGCGCACGACGTCACTATTGAATGACAAGCGCGCCACGTCACCATTGAATGGAGCGCTCCACGTCGCCATTTTAAGACAAGCGCTCCACGTCACCATTGGCTGTGAGCGGGGCGGCAGCTCACTGATGTGTCTGAAGTCTGTGTGGATTTGCGGTGCGGGGAAGAGGATGCGCACTTTTTTTTTTTTTTTTGTACGGCTTCATATTGTTAAATAAAATAAATGTATAAAATAAAAATGTATTTAAAATAAAGAAATAAACAGCATTAGAACAACAATAGCAAATAATAATATGAATATCAACAATACAATTACTTAAAATTGAATTTCACAAACTGCTGTATTTATGCACTTCCAAAACGAGTGATCAAACGAATCGGGATCATCAGAGTAAAAACAGTATTTCGTGTCAGTATAATTGTTATGTCTTTTCAAAGAACACTTGTCTAATTATAAAATATCTATGGTTTTAACCATAGACTTTAAAACCTAATCACAGGGTATGGGAGTTTCAAAATCCATCACCGCGCATGCGCGTATGAACATTGATTACGTCCTCAATACTATTGAGTACGTCATCGCGCATGTGTTTCGATATTCATTACCGCGCATGCCTTAGAACATTTGTTAGGTGCTCAATGCCATTGAGTACGTAACCAATGCGAGGGCACTTTACATTTTGACCATGATGAGTCGGGGTGGGACTCGTCATCAGCATCACGCCGGTGTAGCTGTGTCAGCGACGGGCTTTTGGGTGACAGAGGCTTGTCCGTTGTTTTTTTTGTTTTTTTTCTCCATCTCATTTTTCTCGCGTGAATACATTGCAGATGATTTTTTGCGAGTGACACGCCGGGTATCGCTGTTCCTCTTTTAGTGAGAAGGTTGCTGGTTCGAGGCCAGCGGGGGCTCTTCCAAAAGGAACTTGCTCATTCTCGTGAGCGGGTTTTCTCCGGTTTACTCCACTGGAGCAAAACCACGCGTCGAGATCATTGAATTTGCTCAATTCTAGGGCGTACCCCGCAATCTTCCCAAACGGCGCTGGAAACGTGCACCGGCACCATAAGCCTGACTCTGAAAAGGGAAGATGGATTTGGGAAACGCGAGAGCTGCTTCCTGGGTGCCGATTGATGCAAAGGGCCACCGCTTTGACACCTCGTATGAGCGGATTACGATTGAAGGATACTCTTCTCTGCAAAGACACAGATCGCGTTCATTAATTTTCACAGCGAATACAGACAATGAGCGAACGAGGTAGTAAACGGGTAAACATTTATGGGCAACACTTTAGTTTTCCTCTTAGTGCGACTGATTTCTTGTTAAATTGAAAAAAATATAAGAAATGTTCAAAACACTTCGAAATGATCACTTCTACGACGGTCCCGAGAAAATCACAATATCCAGTGTACGAATCATAGATGAAACGCGTACAAAAAGTGAGCTAAGATTGTTTTGGTTTCTTTATTTTTTTACATTTTTAACATTTTACCATAAACAATTTGTACAGTTTACAAACGCATCGAACAAAACATGTGCTGGACACCAAATCTGCTCTCTTTCCGTTATTGGGCAGCCTGGCATCGCGTGCACTTTACCCGTATGTTGTTCTCTGAGTGAGTCTTGAGTGTGGCTTTCGGAGTGCGGTCGGCTCTCTTAAACACACGCACATCTCTCGCTGACGTTGGCTGTGTGTTTCTGGCATTGTCCTGCTGACTGTGACGAGCAGAAGAAATCAACTCGTCAAAACGGACAACGCCACCGTGGGAATTTCACCAGGAGAATCTAAGGGAACAAGTGAAAGCAGACTCTGTTTCAAAGACAGCGCATGTCAAAGGCAGAACACCAACGCAATTTATTGGCCTTCACGAATTCACACAGACACGTCATCGCAGTCGCGGCGTGGAGAGAACCCTGTGCTTTACTGACTCTGTAAAG